>JACEII010000031.1:4348380-4625198 GCA_014332785.1 Antheraea mylitta | reverse complement strand
TCTTCAATCTGTTCATCAGTGACTTACCTCGGTCTCGGGGGGTCGAGATAGGTTGTTACGCTGACGATACCGTTATTTACACTTCCGGCTGGCGGTCGGACTTTCTTAGGAAGCGCATCGAAAAAGCCGTTCATACTCTCGGTGAATGGTTTCGTCGATGGCGCATAGAAGTTAATCCCGATAAGAGTGCCGCAATACTCTTTGATCCCACGAAACGCGCAAATAAATTTGAGCCCATCAGGCTATACGGAATCGATATCCCTTGGGTCGAAGAGGCCAAATATCTCGGTGTTACATTAGATAAACATTTAAAGTTCAATTCACATATAGAAAGAGTGCGAAACAAAGCCGCTATGGTCTTGGGTCGCCTCCATCCGTTGCTTTGTCATAAGAGTAAGATGTCCCTCAGACACAAGCTCACTTTGTATAAGACGTGTATCCGTCCCGTGATGACATATAGTTGCCCCGTTTTTGCGCATATGTCCAAAGATAACTTTCATAAGCTGCAGGTTCTCCAAAATCGTGTTTTATGTAAAGTGACCGGTGCTCCGTGGTACATTCGGAGAGTCGATCTCCATAGAGACCTAGAGATCCCTTCTATCTGGGCGTACGTAAAATCACTTACGATTAGCTATTTTGAAAAAGCCACGAATCATGGTATCCGCCGCAAACTATGAACCCGTACCTAACGCTGCGCGTTATAAAAGACGTCCGCGATGCATTTTTACCGACCCTCCTGATTTAATCACGTCAGCGAACGATCAGTACCAGCCTGTCCTTCGAAACAGAGAGTGCTCACGCCCACGCCCGCGTAACCACAGATCACGCCGCCGTAGTCTGGAGGTTAATTTCGCTCCCGCACACCCGATTAGGCCTCCCACGGCAGCGGCTCAAGCCTAGGTTCGATCCCTCGGTAGGGAGCCCTTGAGTGCGTTGCTTGCGCGATACGGTGACACACAAATATATATCACTGCTACAACACTACACGATCACCTCCACACACGTGCACGCCTACACGCTTACACATGAAAGTGGAAGGGTTTACTTTTTTCCCTTATCGAAATGAAAAACTCTCAATTTTCTGATAATAAATATATGGAGGAGTTGTTGAGGCGTGTATGCTTGGTACACATATACGTTTCAACAACTTATACATATATGAATAGTTAGCTAGGTTAGCTGAGATATGTCGCGATTTTGCATGCAACAGGCAACAGCCAGGCCGAGGTGTGTCGTGCACCCTTGAGCTGGTTGCCAGAATGGAATCGGCTGAGTGCCTTAGGCGCTCGCCTTAGTAGTCCGGTGAAGCTGTTAAGACCTTACTGGCTCAATAGCGTAGACATTTCGAAAAAAAAAAAAAAAAAACACAATATATAATAAATTTGGATATAGCGAAAAGGCTGAGGTAGTTTGTGAACCACAAATGCCGTTGAAACTCAAAGGGAAGTGTATAAAATTTTAAAAAACCAGTCGAGTTAAATGGATCCGAGTGCTGGCCTACGAAAGAGACGGGTGGGAAAAGAAGACATGTGTTAAATACGCGAATGTGAAGATCAATATGTGGTAACTAGGATGGATAACATTAAGAATGAGTATATCAGAGAAAGTTGGTAATAATACCAGTATCGGAGAAGGTGAGGAATAATAGGGACTAGCATATTATAGAAAGAGATGAAGGTAATATAATTAGAAAAGTATTGAGCATGAAGGTGGGCTGGTATAGGAGTAACGGAAGCCCGAAAAACTTATGGATGAGTTGTGTGAAAAATTATATGCGTATAAAAGTATAGAATACTAAGATGCGATCTGACAGGGGATAGCGGAAAAAGAAAACATGTTAGGGTAGGAAGAAGAAGAAGAAGGATAAATGTAAATTTCTAAGACTAAAGACCGACTTTAGCTTTCTTATCTATACTAATATTATAAAGAGGTAAAGTTTGTGATTTTATGACGTTGTAGGGAGTAATCTCAGGAACTACTGGTCCGATTGGAAAAATTCTTTCAGTGTTATATAGCTCATTTATCGAGGAAGGAGCCTATATATCATTACGATAAGACCAATAGGAGCGGAGCACCAGTGAAGATGTTTCAATATCGGGCCTTTTTTCTTCCGCTGCGTGTTAGCGTTAGCCCAAAGTAACTGCTATTAGACGGACGAAGTCGCGGGCAGGGACTAGTGCAACATAAACCTCAACGTAAACCGATCAGTATGAAATATAAAACTAATAGTTACATGACTTCAATATGAACGGTGTCTTTATATCTTTGTAGATTGTGTGAAACACGTATTGGTGCTAGTGGTTAACCTATCACATAACAATTATTATAAGGAGAATAATAAAAAAAAAAAACATTATAATTTTATAAATGCAAATAATAAGAACATGGCTTTTAGATAAAAATGGAAATAAATTAAATATTGTATATCTATCTATAATTACGTATCGATTTCGTAAACGAAAACGTATATTGAATCGTATGTTATCATTAAGCACTTGGGCTTTATAACCCGATTCGTAAATTTCAACGATTATTGCGTAATGCTGTTTTGGTTATAGCAATGATTGGTCGTTATATTTCGTAGCTATTACGTTTAATGGAAAAACGCGATAAATCATACCTATTTTCAACTGAGTACTTTTTTTATGTTGTTATAATTATAGGAATATTAACTTCTTTTTGCGCCTTCGGACGCCTTAATATAAATATGATCTATCCCACAGTCATAGTACATTACATCTTGATGAAAGGTATCTTATATATTTTTTGGTACCCCTGATATCTATACATATATAATAAGAATGTAAATGTAATGTGTTTTCTACTTTTTACTTGGAATATGTAGTAAAATACATTTCAATGATTTTTAGAATGTTAAATTAAAAGAATTTGAACGCGCATCACCAGTAAAGGACTACACGTTCACGATTGGACTTCACCAAGAAAATTATAGAGATATGCTCATATCCTCGAGTAAAATTTAGACTTAGTTTCATTAAAGTCGGTTCACTTTACCAAATTGTATTGTAATTTTATTCGCGACGGGACTTAAATACGAGAGAAAAGTAGATAAGTAAATGTATTAAATACACTCAGATGATTTTATTAGTTACTATTTTTTTTACATTAAGTTCCACGTAGACAAAGTCACGGGCACAGCTAGTATTCTAATATGCTCGAATGAGTAGTTTAGGCGAGAAGGCGGAACAAATTCAGTTTGGTATTACATATTATAATATTACATAGAAGTTACGTTTTTATTGTGTGCAAAATAAAATTAGCATTTCGCATTTAGTGTGCTAATTAAAATAGGCGCAATAATTCTCATCTTTAATTGACTGGGCTTTGGCTGTAAAACCGACCTGCATGCCGTCACGACAAATATCATGACGCTCACTTAGGTCGTCATGGCCCCTCTACGACACCGCTCTCGACTTACTTTTGTATGCGCGTAAGTTACAGACTTCGTTGTGTCTCGATATAAGCTGCGTACTATTTGTACCCGACTACAATATACTTGACAAACTTATCTTTAATTACAAATTATAATATTAAAATAAATTTTTCACGTCTACCGAGTGTCTCGTAATGGATACATAATATAAATGGCAGTTAAATAATGTTAAAAACAGAAAACGACATCTCGGGGATCCTATGAATATTTGACACAAATTGAGAATTTTCCAGGATTGCTTAACTCTTGATAATTACAGGGACCGAACGCGGGAACGGTTCGCGACCACTCATTCATTTTAATTGTCACGAAATCCATTTCAAAACTGTCGTATTCAGTTGGAAAAAGTGATTATTCTAAAGATTTTTCACTTTTATTCAAAGTTAAAAGATAATACGCCAAGATGAAATATTTAATATTATCTGAGTAAAGAAAAACTCAATATGTAGTTTACTTAAACATCGTTTATTGCTGTACAGATAAAACATTTTTGCTTTTCAATGTTGAATAAGACAAGATAGTAACGAGATTAATAATAATTTTAGCTGATTACATTGTATTGTCACTAATCTTGATACACAATTATAAGAGGGTGAGGGTGATTTGAGGGTTATTTTTATTATTAGAGTTATTGCTTATGATTTACTACACTGAAAATTGGATTGAAAATCCACTAATTAAGCAATTGTATGGTCGCAACGCCAACGTCTATCTCTTAATTTCGTATGATATTTATACTATCAATGTCCTCAGTTGAGATATATAATATCATTATGCGTTTTAATAAATCGTACAGCCTTCATCTATACTAATATTATAAAGAGGTAAAGTTTGTGAGTTTGTGACGTTGTGATGTTGTGACGTTGTAGCGGGTATCTCAGGAACTACTCGTCCAATTTGAATAATTCTTTAAGTGTTGTATAGCTCATTCGTCAAGAATGGTTATATGCTATATATCATCATGCTAAGACCAATAGGAGCCGAGCGCAGATGTTTTTCATCTTTCGAATGTTTCAAAATCAGTATGTTTTTTTCCTTTTGAGAACTGCTGCGTGATACTGTTAATGTATCTACTCCACGCGAACGAAGTCGCGGGCAGAGGCTAGTTTACGATAAGAAGATTACCAAATTCTATATAATACATTACATAAACTACAGTTTGTATATGGTCAGTATATTTTAATTCTAGAAACTGATACACAATAAAATGTAGCATAGTAAGTGATATTATTCATAGTAATGTTAAGCCCGTGAATAAATCGAATGCCGTTGCTATCAGAAGATTTTTTCTATATCATAGGAGGCAAACGAATAGGTAGGGTACCTGATGTTAAGTGATCATCAATGTGTGTGCCTGCTTTGCCAGGCTGTGTTGGGAGGGGGGGGGAGAGGAAAGGGACAAGGTAAGGAGGGGTAGGCTTCTGGCGCTCTCACCTACTGAACAAAACGTAACAATGCAAGCACTGTTACTTCACGCCGGTTTTTAGTAAGACGGTGGTACAACCCCGTGCGAGCCGACCTATTGATGCTAAAGTCAGTAATAGATTCAGCGTGGCTCTACCACCTAGAATTGTATTTTGTACTCGTACAGACAAAAAACAAAAACAAATTCGATTTTACACAACGACACTACAGTCACATTTACAACTTTAATGATATAGTGCAGTCCTCTTGATTTTTCCTTTTTACACTTTGAATTTGCTAAGTCGCGACATTGGAAATGACTATACTCAAATGCGCCGCGACGCACTTTATCTACTTAATTTAGGTATCTTAAAATCAAGAAAGATGGAAGACTCTGGAAGGATGGCCTCATTATGCGAACTATTCGAGAACATTCGATACAACAATTTTAGGTCTATATTGTATTTCTTTCCCAAGGTCGACGAATCATTTTACATTACATATAATACATACATTTGACCTGTGACTTTCTATTACATGTTATTAAGAAGGCTTATGATGACTTTTCTACTATTTAAAACAAAGATATGTTGGAAAGGTTAATTAATCATTCTAATTTTCATAGATTTTAGTTTATGGCAGATTCTTTCCGGTATATGGATTTTTTTTTAACTGGTGTTAACATCTTAACGTTCAATCTTAATGTTCAAAGTTCCAACTCAAGTTTATAAGTTTAATAATAGCTTTTCATCATATTTTGTTTTTGACAAACTCTACCAGTTAATATTTTTTATAGTAAAGAACATAGTGTCTGTGAGTCAATTAAACTTTATATTTGTAACAACTTTCTTTATAATTTCTTTATAACTTGTTTTATGAGACTGAATATTGTTTTATCTTATATTGTGGAAAATTATACTATGAATACCTATGCCCGCTGCTCTCTCGTGTTTTCAGTTTAAAGTACACAGCTTGCGGTAGAAGTTGATCCGTAGGAGTCAAGCAGTGATGTGGTACTTTTATGTGTAATATCCGGGGTCACAGGTGTAAATAGTTCCCATTGTGTATGTGTATGTCATGGCAGACGATGCCCCTCTCCGTAACCCTCTGCTTATCAGAGAAGACAGGGTACATAATGGAAAAAAGCTTACTTCAGCTGAGCGTCAAAAAATAGAAGGAGAATTCCTTAATAAGTTGTCGTGGGAGAAATAATACTAGCACAAAAGACATGTTTTAATCAAAGTATGAATCTTCAATAATCTCTTCTTAGTCCTTAAGCGTGGTATATAAAAGTTAAGCTAATCATTGTCTTTAATATTTATTTTGTAAAAAAAAATGAGATATTTGTAGACTGTAATATATACATATACTTATATTCGGCTGATTGCTGAATCGTCTCTTAAAGTTCAGTAGAGCGTGTAGCAGACATTTAAGAAGATTAAATGTGGCCTGTCAAGAATGTCAAATCTTCGATCCGAACTTTCGACGTGATAAATGATGCATAAATAAACCAGTCCCACTAAAAATCGCATTACCGGTATTCAAGTATAATATACTAATGTATGGAATGACTAATACAGACATAAGTCAAGACATAGATGGCGAACATTAACTGAATGATTAATTTGACAATTTCCATGCATTATTTAACCAATTATTATAGGTACTTATCAAATGATGTTTGTCGCTGTGCACGCATCACTCAAAAGCTACTGGATTAATTTCAATAATTTTCTCTTTATTTACATAAACTTTATTTGAACATTATCTAAAAAAATACAATATCTTCATCTTCTATATCTATACATATACCTAATAAGAATGTAGATCTAACGTGTCTGTATTTTTTCGAATTTCAAGAAAAAAAATTGTTGCACGTGTAAAGTACATTTCAATAATTTTTAGAAATATTTGTCTATCAATCTGTCGTTTGTTTGTATGAACACGCATTACTACTAAAGTACTCGGCTTACAATAAAACCACATTAAGAAAATCATAAAGCATATCTTCGAGAATAACTTAGGCTTTATTTCATTAAAATCGGTTCCCTCTACCAAATGTTATTGTAATTTGTAATGACGACACAGCGTAAGTACAAGAGAAAAGAAGATAAGTAAATACATTCAGATGACTATTAATCATTGTTTTTCACATTAGATTCCACGCGAACGAAATCGCGAGCACAGCTAGTCTGTACTAACATTGAAGAGCTGGAGTGTTTGTTTGAACGCGCTTAGGAACTCCTGGCCTGAACTGAATGAATCTTTCAGTGTTAGATGAGTTATCGAAGAAGGCTATAGGCTGTATATCATCACGCTAAAATAAATAGGAGCGGAGTAACAATGAAGAATGTTTAAAAATCGTTTTGTTTCGTTTTGAAAGGTTTCACTACGTGTTAGCGTTAACTCAAAGTAACTGTTCCACGTGGACGAACAAGTGAATAAAAGTTAGTACGGTATAAAGCTATTAATGTTTTCAGAATAGACGCTTTTTATAAGTACTACACCTTCAGCGATATCAGTTGTCTTAATATGTGGAAGTAAGTCAATGTTGTAGTGTTTATGTTTTCTCCTCTGTACATAGATATATTGTTAAGAAAAACGAACGCAAATGAAGGCGGGGTTACTGACTAATTAGATATAAAAGCAAATTTAATAGAAACGAATCTTTGAATGTTATAATATAAAAAAACGTAAAGAGGTAAACATTTCAAGCAATTGTTCTATGTGATGTTTTTTAACAAGCCAATGCTTGAATGTCTTTCCAATTTTTTCAACTTTTTAGTTTGACTTTATCGCGAACCGATATTACCTATATATACCATGGCTTTTCTTGTACAGTAGCTCGTAATATTTATGTTATTCCAAAGCTTTTACCGGTAGAACGGACCATTGTGCCAACAATATTATTGTAATATATAAGGATTTTTTGTTTATATTTAACTATATGCTCTGTTTGATGGTTCATAAAAATATGAAACATGTACAATTAAAAATATTTTTCAACAATTATAATCATATGCGGGGGTATATGATTATAATAAAAGGAAATGGTGTCGTAGTGACCGCGTATAATTTAAACGAACAAAATACGCAAATCCGTGTTGCCGCTATTGAATATCGTAACATTAGTAACGACACATATCGAATTACCGTATCGATAAATGTTATCGATATTGCATATTATTTGAGAATTGCTCATCCCTATGACGGTTCCTACACGGCAAAACGGAAACAAGAGGCAAAACCGTCAGAAACCGGCGGGAAGTCGCTAGTACTTCCGGAGATGTTTCACAGTACACCCTACATTTTGGGCCATTGTTGTCGACTATTTGCATAAATAATTTATGAGCATCCGACTCTCTTGGCGCTCGGGGTCGAGATATTATTGATAACGTATGCGTTAAATGTATATATATATCTATATATTTATTTATTTATTTAACACGTTAAAATTACAATTATAAATATTAGTGATACGAAATATTTCTTATTAAAATTATGTCATAATAACTTTTGCTCACGGCTTCGCTCGCGACAATATAAATTTGAAATATCCCTCGGAAACAGTACTTTCTTCTGAATTGAAGATATCTTATCCTCTTCCCTACCCTCTACCACTGCGTTTGCACAATTTTGTGATGATCCTTTGAATAATTAAGCCAAGAAAGTATAATAAAAAACTCAGGCAGATGTGACTTACACGCTGTTAATTAATTAGTATATTATTAACTTGCAGGCCCGACAGACATTGTCCCGCCCTGATTATAAAAAAAAAAATCCTTAACAAATTATATACCGAAACGTTCGTCATGAATCATTTTATACACTGGTGAAAACCGTATCAAAAATCCATTCAGTAGTTTTTGAGTTTATCGCGAACAGACAAACGCATTAGGGAACTTTGTTTTGTAATAATGATCTACATCATATAAACCGTAAAGTTAGATAAGGGTTTTTAATTTCTTTCCCTAATTTTTCAAACTCGTAAACATGCGTGTTTTACTATTTCTTATATATATGAATAGTTTCGCTGCTTTAGTTTTATATTGAGTTGTGATGTTGCATCCAATGCAACAACCGAAGCCGGGATTCGATCACTTGGCATACCTTGAGATTGTTGCCAAGCACTTGGACTCCTTATCTCGCACACTCGCCTTAACAGTCCGGTGAAGCTGTGAAGGCCCCTCAGGCCGACAGCGCTAGTCACTTCAAAAAAGAAAAAAAAAACGAAATAAGCATACGTAAAAACAACTTAGTATATGACGTAACATTAGATAAAGAATAATAAAAATATTAAAATATTATCCGGTCGTCTTTTAATACTCACTTAAAACTACTAAAACCATACCTCCAGCACCATCTATGAGTTTTTGTAAATTCTCATATTTTATTGTAACTTTTGACTCTTTAAAATCACGTGAAAATAATAAATTCGATGTAATTATATTTCATGCGTCATCAACTAAATACATTTTTTTAAAGCCCTTTGTAGAAATACCCTATATATGTATATAATCTGTAAACATTACATATGTATAATAATATATACTATCTGTTATACTGTATATGACAACGGTATACAAACGATTAGAATAACGAATTTCATCAAAATCGATGAAACAATTTTGTATAGTACGTACGCGTAGAAACGAGCCGACAGTCGGACTAAAATTTCAAAACCATGGAAACTTTACCTTCGGTTCTAAGCTCCTTAAGCCTATTTTTTCTCATTTTTAGTGCTAATTTCGTCCGTTTAGTATTTTATATAAGTAGATATACATATAGAATAATGTATATAAAGTATATCTTAAATGTTACTCCGGTGGATGGACATCGTTTTATAATATGTGTTGATGATATTGCAAACATGAATTTCTGTCAAACTTAGAAAGTTACCTAATTCTTGTAACTGAAAACGAAAAAAAAAACAGGAGTGGAACGGATACAGGAACAATTTCACCCATTCAACATCTTCCCTCACTGACCACTAAAGCACTTTAAGTTGGGTAATTCAACATTCGTAAAATATTATAAGGGTTTTCTTTTCATTTTATTTTGGCAATCAATCTTTCAGATTATTACTGCCATTGTCGAGTCATTTCAATATTAAGCGTCGTGTGAGACAATATCCTAACAAGATGGTGGATCCCTTGTTAGAACCTTCCTGGGAGTTTTTGTGGCATCTTAGAATTTCATACTCCATGGTATTATTTTCCATTCACTTCACTTATGCAGAATAAACTAACTATATTACGTAAAACATCACCTAATTTACAAAATATAGAGTCAAATAACACAAGATTATGAATAAAATATAAAATCCACTACATGACAGACTAAAATCCCGCCAAAAACTCCCTATAAGGGTTATATATATGGACAACAGTTTTAAACTTCGTCCGGATAGAAATTTCTGGATAAATAGAATCTCGTTAAAAATTGCTCCCGTCCTCACTCACCCTTGTAAATGAGATTCTGTATCCGCGTCTGATTGACAAACGACAACCAATCGCGCAGCTTTAATTGTGCAATTATTGCGTGAGTCTGAAATTTTACTCGATAAAAAAATTATTTAATACGTATATGCCTTTTTTAACTAAAAAATCTTTTACACAACAACTAGATGGTTTTATAAAATCGACTAATAATTGTATTAATAGTAGTAATAATTGTATTGTACAATAAGAGCATTTACGTAATCTTTACAATTCAAATGTATTCTCTTCTTTACTCCGTACTACAGGTAAATTTAAAACTTTTAAAATAAACACCAGTAACGATGATGTTATCTGCGATATCTATACTAATATTATAAAGAGATAAAGTTTGTGAGTTTGTGACGTTGTAGGAGGTAATCTCAGGAACTACTGTTCCGATTTAAAAAATTCTTTCAGTGTTATATAGCTCATTTATCGAGAATGGTTATAGGCTATATATCATCACGCTAAAACCAATAGGAGCGGAGCACCAATGAAAAATGTTTTAAAATCGGGATTTTTTACTCTTGAGAGCTTGCGCTGCGTGTTAGAAATAAAGAACATCTTTATTCGACGCGAACGTAGTCGCGGGCAGTGGTTAGTTAAAAATATTTTATTATTGCACTAGTTGATTAGATTACACTGTCGCCATCTAGTAGTACGCAACCACACTGCATTTATCAAAAAGCTCACCTATTTACACCCAATTTTATAAAACGACGCCATCTCCGTGTCAATTATAGAACTATTAAGTCATGTTACGATACTGTTAGTAAATAAATATTATAAGATTCAAAGTTTAAATAGTTAAAGTTAACATAGATCTTTCTTACAAATCCCCTGAAGTAAAAAATATGGGGCTTATTTTGCTATAATGGTTCTTATTTATGAAAATAAGTTTGTAATTATGTCCATATCGTCTTCTGCTTTATTAGTTCTGGTATTTGTACAGAGAAGGCACTAATCAAAATTATTCTTCACTTTTTTTTCGAACTGACTACGCTATTGGCCTTGCAAGACATTTACAGCTTCACTGGACCCCCCCCCCTCCCCCTCGGCAGCGGCTCAAGCCTAGGCCCGTTCCCTCGGCGTCGAGCCCTTGAGTGCGCTGCTCGCGCGATACAGTGACACAAAATCTTACATCAATGCAACAACAGTACACATATATCACCCCCACGCACGTGCACGCATACACGCTTACACATGAAAGTGGAAGAGTTTTGTTTATTTCCCTTATCGAACTCAAATGGTTTTGAAAATTATCTGATATGAAACATATATAAGAGTTGTTGAGGTATGTATGCTTGGTACACATATGTGCTCCAACAACTCATATATGTATGAATAGTTAGCTTAGGTCAGCTCAGATAGGTCGCGAATTGCACCGGTCAGGCAGCAGCACAAGCCGGGGTGTGTCGTGCATCCCTAAGCTAGTTGCCCAAATAAAATCGGCTGAGTGCCGCAAGCGCTCGCCTTAGCAGTCCAGTGAAGCTGTTAAGATCTTGCTGGGTCAATGGCGTAGTTAGTTCGAAAAAAAGAAACTTCAATTTTTAAATTATTCACGTCTAAATATTTATATATTCTTAACGGCTACATTCCGTTAATTGATATTATAATTTAATATTATATATTTAAAACGAGTTCCCACACGTTCATTATATAGAATGTAAATATAAAAACAACAAGTGTTTACGTGAATACTTACATTTTTTTCTCGATCTGACTACGCTACTGGCCTTGCAAAGCCTTTACAGCTTCACCGGACTACTATGAATACTTACAAGAATCTCCGAACTATTTGTATGTTATCACGTATGAATTACAAAAAAGACGTACTTCAATTTATTTCTTACACTCTCATGTATTTATGTTTTAGCTTTCACTTATTGTCTTCATATCTGATCTTTGTACTGCCTACAAATATTTTCAATAAAGATAGTTTTTATTTCTCCATAATACCGATTGTTACACCATCGTACCACACAGTAACAACCAAGTTATAACACAATTCAACGATTAATTGTAACCATTGCGACATATCGGCCACCTGCAGCATCACGCGACAATTACGGAGGATTTGACCTCGTCACCACCCGGGAATCGTGAGGCTCACCTCGTACATTGAATTGGATTGGAAACCACTCTCAGTTCAGACTTCGAACGATAGTGTCTTCTCTTAGGTTTAGTTACGGTGCTATCCGTTCCTACATCGAACAATAGTTGCCTTTTAATGTTAAAATTAATACAAGTGTATTTATTCATTTCGTATTAAATAATTCTTAATAAAAGTGCATTTTTTTTCAATCTCGCAGACGCGCCCCACATAGTTCGATAGTAAAGATTTGAATGGACTATTAAGCTCGGCAATTTACGAACTTAAATGTGCAATGAAGAATTAATTTATGTCTATTTCAAAGATAACTATAACCTTGAGGTCACAGTGTCAGAGCAGAAACACTGCTGCTTCGACAAAAAAAAGATTTTAGTCATTCTTCAGCAGTCAGAATAATAACTGTTTAAGGTTAAACAAAAATAAGATTTTAAACAGTAATACATACACATTTTAAAGTTGAAATTTCTTTATTTAACACTAATAAACACAACTTAGTCAAAAGTATCACATAAATTCGTAATTAAATGAAAAAAAAAAAACAGTAAATTTAAAAGAGATAAAAAATTTACAGTATAGTTTAAACATCATCCCAATAGTGTAAACATTATATATATATAAAACATGCATACATACATAAAACTTGATATTGAAATCAAATTATATTATTTTTGAGATTATTTAATAAATGCCACGTAATAGTTTCCAAATTACTTGTGTTTCTACAATTTTACATTATTACGATAAAAAAATAACAATAGATAATTCATAGAACATAAAAGTTATCAGTTTTAAAAGATTTTAAAGTTCAATCTGGAAACTAAACTGTTGGAGTTTTTTTCTCCCCTTGTTTAAATGATCTTTTTGTCTCCTTTTAAATCTCTTTCACGATATGCAACGTTTCTTTATGTACAGATGTTACTAAAGATAATTCGTATCTGGCCCGCGGTTACGTTATTTTTTTCATTTCTTAGATCATTCACATTACAATAATATTTGTAGCAATGTAATTATTCATGGATAGTAAAATAAATAGGGGAATTAGGGCATAAAACAATAAAAAAAAAAGGAATTACATTATTAATTTTTTTTTATCAAAATTTAAATTTCACAGACCAAGTTAGAGTAACTTTAAAATAATTCATAATTGTAACATAATATTGTTGTTATTAGCATTAACTAGCAAATTGAATAAAATCATGTGAATTTGTGAAGTTCCAATTAATAACATTAATGAGATCTTATTTTTATGACAACATTTAATGATTATTATTAAATCATTAGTTCAAGAGTAAAATTCCTTGGGTGATTATTTTATTGTTTCTAACAACTTTTATAAAATCAGCGTTTGCTTGCTAAAACAATATACAATATTAAATTTATTATATGGTAAAATAAATCTTTATATATACAATCAATATATTGATGTGTAATAATTATGGATAATATCTTTCTGTTTATTACTTACAAACGTATTATTTCATAGTATTTAATACATGAAAATTGTTTTTTTTTTCATCTTATTAACAGAAAATAAAAGGAAACTGTGTTATTATAAATAATCACTTACAAGATTTTACCCTTCAACCAATATTTTCTAAACACCTAACATTTAGATTAATTAATAACATTAAGTTCAGACAGACGATAGTGCTATTACTTATAGTTATTAAGGGACGTCCATAAATAACGCAATGGATTTTTTTGGTAGTTTAAACTATCCAGTATAAAGCCGAAACGATTCTGATTGGTATTATGGAAACACGTGGGAATATTTAATGTTCCCCGCAAACCATTCGACCCTGTGAAACCCGTAAAACGTGAAGTTATTTATGGAAGCATCCTAACTGGAAAATCCTCAAAAGAGACGAAATATTACTTCGAACATTTACACTATGTAATACTTACCGAAAAAGGACTACATATTTTACCACTCAACGTCAAGTACATTAAATCTATTTTTTTTAATACTAAACAATTTGAAACCAACTTTTTAACAGCGTTACAATTTTTTCTAAACCAACATCCTACTACTTATTCGAGAATATAATAACTTACAATGGTTTAAAATAAATTTAGTAGTTACATTTCTTTAATTTCGATTGATTACAAAGGAAAAAAAAACGTCAATGTGTTTCAGTCTTTAAAAAATATATAATACTTCGATCCAATGATTTTGTCAAAGATATAAAATATAAACATAATTGTCGTGAATGTGTAATTTTCTCCAAATTTCGGTTATACGAGGTCTCAATACGACATAAATACAATAATTATCACTTACGGTTTGTAAAATTCCATAACAAACGGTACATATATCTAAACTTAATCATAATCAATTCAATATACAGAAAACGTGTTTATCGTTCTAGTCACCGCATCGAGAACACACGCTATGAACATATATTTACATTTATTAAATTAATTGTACAAACGAAATTATATACACCTGTAATATGTAGTTATGTTTACGATGATAAATAATGAAAATCATTAACAAATTAAAAGTAAATCGAATTAAATACATTTTAAAAGTTACCGTTTTAAAAATTAAAGTTTATTCTACTGTTACACATTTCCATCCACCTTAATGATTTGTATATATACACCACGCAAGTCTGCTTGTAGTTACAACACACAGACAGACCTGCGTATAGTGTATATAATATACACCAGTCTACCACGATCATTACTTCAAACCTAAATTTGTTAGCAGCCATTTATTAATGAATACCCTCCATTATGTAAAAGATCTTAGAAGACTTTGTAGTGTTATGTAAATCGGTTTCAATAGTTTTCGATCAGCTACAGATATATTAGGCTATGATATTACATTCAATAAACGAATAACGATGGAGAGATAAATCGGAATTTTTTTACTTCACAAACTTTACAACAAATTACCATTACTAATCTTATGCGAAAGGTGTATCTTAAAATCAGACATTGACAAAGTGTCCATGTACGTTAAAACATTCAGATTAAAATGTCTAGATACATTTTTAAAAACCTAAATATTATTTTGACAGACTAATGGAAAGATTGGATCAAACCGAAACCTTGAATGTTTATTTCAGATTCCTTAATACTATCCATGCCACGTGTTGGCCTGCGGTCTGAGAACACAGTTCAACATGCATCTCCGATGGTGCACGCAGCACGGAATGTCTAACTTGTCTAACCTACACAGTTTTAACTAACTAACATTTATTTTGTGTTTCAAATGACCCTCGAGTGATATTTATACATAATACAGTACCCTAGACACGTAGAATTTAATTTAAAACATTTATTTTTATTCCTTTTTTTAATAGCTCAATTTTTTTAAATCTACTCAATATACGTATGTATCGACGCCAGTCAGAAAGAGACACATAACTACTACGACACAGAGCAGCTTTTACAATGCCGCAATCAAAGTAATCTAACTTACTGCATATCTTTTTTTTATTCAGGATTATTAACTAACACCAATTATGTTCTTATGATATATCCGTATAATGGAATATAGACATTTATTATTATTATTATAACTGTTTTAATTTCAATTGGATCTGAGTGAATAGGAATATAATTCTAACAACTATTACGCTATAATGTTCTTAGGTCAAAGAGGAATATTACGGTTAAGTTATCATGAGAATATTCTCGACTATAGGAAGTACCCAACAATTTTCCCAAACGAGTGACGTATTAAAGTCAAACCAACAATCTGAGAGTCAGTGCATGTCATCAGTCCATTGGAAACATATAATTTGTAAAACTACACGTATTAATAAACTTTGATTGAATTATAACTACTTCATTAATATAACACCAATTTCATTAATGTAATATAATATGAAAATTGTATTTTGAAATTCTACACATTAATCGGTTTTAGATCATTATGAATCTATATTACGCAATCTATATAAGTTTTTTGGGCCCAGTGTTAAAAGGTAAAGTGCATTGCTGTATGTAATAAGATAATTTATAGGAATGATGTTATCAAATATATTATGTTGAATGTCTTCGGCTTGATAAGTCCATAGAGATAATACGTTAACTTGATTAATCTATTTTCATCATTTTCGTCTTCTTGCTTAATGTTAGTAAGATTATTATTAATAAAGATTTGATTTTATTGACAACCGAGTTCTTTTTTCTTTCTTGCGAAAGAAAAAATAATTATGAAGACTGGCTTCAACGCGCATTTGTTGCTCATATAATGTTTCCAGTATCGCCGATGGTAATACGCCTACTAGCGCAACCGCTGTCCTCGATCCTAATGCCCCCATCCAAGTCTCGTTTACAATCCTTGTCGTTTATACAATCCCCATTTCCAGCACCTCTGTTCTCACTGTCCCCATTTCCAACGTCGCCGTTTTCACTGTACCTATTTCCAACGTCCCTGTTGTCACTGCCCCCATTTCCAGCCTCGTTTAACACCAGCTGCCATCAACCTGATAGTTTTAGTAGTTTGCTGTATAGAACATAATCTTTTCTTTATCCATTCCTAGTTATTAGCCAAGTATTGCAAGTGCTTCGGCTGGAGGAGGAGTAGAGAAAACATTGTATACAAGTCAGTGAAGTAAAATGTTGCACGTCAAAGACGAGAGGCCGTTTGTACTATAATGGCATGCAGAAGACGAGTTTAAAGTTAGTATTATTTGCTAATTCGTCTACAAGTTAAGAAGAAAAGTTTTAAAACTTAAAAAACACAGCGTTTTATATATGTTAAATCTTTTTAGTTACAATTATGTGAATGATCATAGACATACACGTTAAATTTAAAAAGCGTTTAAAATAACATAATTCATTTTGTAATGTTTACCATTTTAGCACCAGGCCACAAATTTAAAAATACAGTAATACATCACTATTTACTAGACACCGAATTTAAAACATTTATTCACGATTATGACTAGTTTATAAATAAAGAAATAAAACAACACCGATTCGATCACGTACAGAATAACCTTTTCCAAAATTGTCTGTTAAATCTATTGTGTGTTGATATCGAATTTAAGAAGGTTTACATAAAATAAAAATTTCAATAACCTCTCTATATCGGGTTTGATCCTGTAACCGTTGTTCAAACCCCGGTTACATGTAAACTATATTATTAAAATAAAACCCTTCCTGACAAATACGTGAAAATATTCGATTTGTTTCGACATGGTAGCAATATTGTAATAGCAAGTACATATTAATTTATACTAAAAAATATAGCGAATGTGCCGTTTACATAAAATTAACTTTATGGGTTTGATAGACGAAATGTTTGGTTATATTTGTGTCATTCAATGATAGCAACAGTCATATTTTTAAAACGACATTCCTAGTACAATCAATCGATACTAGACAAATAACATTATCTTATACTTTAACATAACATTTTCGCTTCATATCTGTCGGTCCAATCCATTCCAAAAAAATTAAAGCATATATTATTTACTATTTACAAATACCTACTTCCATAATGTAATAAAACACATTTAGAGAGCTCATAAAATAGGAAAGTAATAATTGTTAAAACATCATCTAAATATGTATCGTATAGTTAATAGTTTGAAGAGACACTGATTGATTCACATCACTCGAGAATCATAATATCAAAGAACACGTTTGATATTTTGTAGTACGTCAGATTAATTGTGAGTCTTTATCTGTTAACAACAGTCAATAATGGGCAATGTCTTAACTTGATTCACGCGAAAAAGTCAAATGTCCACAAGCACAACTGGTATACTTTAATGCAATGTTTTCGATCGTTTCGACCTTTTCAACGCTTTCGATGTCCTCACCCATGGCAGCATGAAATCCCTGGAATATTAAGAGTAATCGCCTTAATCTATATCTATAAATGAAATAACATAAGTCTGCCGTTATGGCCGTTATCAACAATTACTAGACAGATTTCGACCTTTTTTTAAATTTTAATTTTTCTTGAGACCTTTATATATTTATTTGTTTGTCTGGTTGAATGCGCTAATCTCAAGAACTACTGATACGATTTGAAAAATTCTTTGAGTATTATATAGCTCATTTATCGAGGAAGGCTATAGGCTATATATCATCACGCTAAGTAAGACCTATTCCATGCGGACAAAATCGCGGGAACAGCTAGTTTAATATAAAGTTATTAAAGTTTTCAAAAATCATTATTTATATAAACACTACAAAAATGTGTGCACGGTATATGTTTGCTTCCAATTTTTTTTTCTACTGTATGTAAAATATATTATTAAGGTAATAAACAACTAGGGCGTTATCTATTGAACTTTCGTCTGAAGTATTATAGCTGGAATGACGCATAGTATATATCTAAGAGAAATGAATCTTTTGGACAAACATTTCTGAGTCCTTGTTTTTATTATTAAAAATCTTAAATAATATAAAAAATGCATATCAGTTTGATTATTTCTAACACTTCCAAGCTTTAACTACTCCAACCGATCGTCACGAAATTTTGTCTACCCGTTTTCAGAAGTATAAAAAGGCATATATAGTATTTTATATCCAGAGAGATATATGCATATGTTTTTCCAGATTAATGCGCGCTAAACCGCGGGCTAACTCTAATAATTTATAAAAGAACTATTTTACAATTAAAAAAATTTGAAGCCAGTGTATAATCTGATTAAAGTGACGATATATTTGTATTACTTTATTTTTACGTACATAATTTTATATCTCACAATAGTTAAAATGTAATAAAAAGGGAAACTTACAAGCATAACATTCAATTTATGTATTTCTTAGGAGATATACAAATTTCTAAGTGACGTTTATGAATCGTCACCGCCGATAATAACAATAGTGATCATTATTTTACAGTAGTAACAATTTTGGTTCAGCGTTATGAAAATAGGTCCAAATTAGGTTCAAATAACAAACATATTTTTTACATAAGGATTTTTTTACACCAGTGCGTTTGAAAAATATATAAATGACGACTTACGCCTCCGGCAACTCAGGGAGGTGCTCCCCAAAGGCCATAACGGGTAATGTATCAGTGATTTCAATAACCCGGATGTCTCTTTGAGGTTGCGGCCAAATGGTATACACCGAAGGCTGCGGATGCGTCTGGTAAGGATTACCGCACCAAGGGTCTCTCTGCCGCTGTCGGAGCCGTTCCACATGCCTCTGCTCCCTGATCCGTCTCATGTGCCATCTATAATTCATCATCATTGGATTCATTTTTTTTCCGCTGTTATTATGGGATGGGGCAGCCACGTATTTATGTTACTCGGTGAGTCTGCCCCCTTTCTCCTTATTAATTTTGTTGTTTACTTTAGTGGCCTTCGAAATCGCGGACTCGCGATCTATAAACGAACGTTAACCTTGTTAACATGCTACGGCCCTAGAGCATCACTAATAAAATAACTTGTGACGACATCAATAAATACACATACAACATCAACTATTTTTCATACAAATGTATATTAAACACCCAATTAAACAAACTTGGAATTTTAATAGCGACATTGTAAATAAAAATATTTAATAGGAGAAACAGCAGATAAAAATAAAAGTGATACGAAAACTAAAGGTAGGAATTAAAGGTAGGCCATGGATTTGAAATTAAAAGATGGTAGTAATTAATGAAAAGTAGCACTAATAAAATTAGTTTAAAATTAAAGGTGGTTGAATTAAAAACAGAATTAATGGTGAAAAAAAAGGTCAAGGTAGAATTAAAGATGGTATTATCAACAGAATGACAATGTCAAAAACAAAAGGAATGAGATGGCATAGGAATTAAAGGAGATAAGACAAGAACGATGGAGGGATTTAAGATAATAAAAGATAAAGAACATAATTTTGAAAATCTACTCGTCGTATGTCTACATACATGGAATTAATTATATTTAATTTGATCATTAATCTGAATTAGTTTAGTCGGGCATTTTTTTCTTACTAGAATTCTACATACTGGAATATAATCGACCTTCTTTGATTCATAACTTTCTTCTACTATATAATTTAATACTTATTGTATTAATATACATTGTGTATATAAATTTTACATATAATAAAACCTTCGCCGTACATGGTAGATAAAATAAGAACAATTAATAAGATAATTAGGATTATTTGTGTTTATTACCTTAATTGCCTTCGTTCGTCCGCTTCCAATTTATGATGTCGCTTTTCGAAAACTTTATCATTCAAATTTTCCGTTCCTTCTAAAGTATAGCAGCTCGTGTAGGGTTTTTCCCTCCATCTTGGTACCTAAAATGAAATTGGAGCACATTTAGAATACCATTCGTATAAACAAATGGATTATTGGAAATCGAAACATAATCTGTCACAGTGTAATTCCGAGTACCTAAATGCTTTCGTCGTGAAATTGGCAAGTCGGCATGATAACAACGATGCCAGTCGACACCTTTGTTTTAATAATAATTGACATCATTATTGAACTACAAAGAACTCATCAGTAATCGACGACATTGCATTAATTTATATATACGCGTTTTTACCACATGCAACAAAATAATAAATTATCATCTTACTCTTAATCATATGCAGTTACGTGACAAAAAAGAGTTTATTTGTTAAATTAACGTCAACGTCGCAATATTAAAAAAATATCCTTTTAATTCAACTTGAAATATAATCATCATTTTTATTTCGATTTATATTTTGTAGTATAATTTCAAAGTAATTTTAATTACAAATTTTGGAAACTTAACGCAAAGCCTTAATTCAACTTAAAACTGTTAGGTTATGTGCGAGAGAAAAAAAAATGTTGCTGTCTTTTATTTTCTTGTTTATGTAAATGTTACTTCGCTTCACGATAACATAATTCATTATATTAATTAAAATATATTTATTTTGTGTTTAGTCTCACTAAATTGTAATATTTATGCGAAACTCTACTGCAAGTTACACGAATTCGAATTATGTGGTTATCAGATGTCAAGTATCGCATAATTTCGGATTATTTAATTCATTCTACGTTATGCCAGACCATTTGAAATTATTTTGAAGTACTTATTTACATACCTCGACTGTAGAAGCCTTATTCATTTCAGGCGGATCAATATCCTCGGGTTTTACGTCTGGATCTAAACCGAGATACCAGGATAGATCAGGATCTCCCATCAAAGTATGATATGTGTTTCGCGTCATCATTCCGGGAACTGGCGATTTTTTGCCACGAGTTGTAGCTACAGTGATAAATATTCAAATTTAAAATTATATCAATAGCGTAAAAATATAAATTAATATTAACAAATTATCAAATATATTTACTGTTTCAATTTTTCCGAATGGAGGCTGCAAAGCAAGAAGTAAATAATTCAATTTCTTTAAGTTCATAAATTGGTAACACTTATTACATTGTGTACATCGAACTAAACAAATTCCACATAATATATATGGAGACTTTACTATTGTTAATAGTAATGTCTCGATTTAGAATTTGGGGCAGCCTTTGGAGATTTAACGTTAATAAGTTATAAGATTTTGAGTTAAAAGGCCAATCAATGTTAATTAAAAACAATAATTATAATAAAATAATTTTGCGATAAAACTTTTTGCATTGGTGCCTCCAAATACTAATTTATTTTGAAATAAATTCAAAGACATACAACGATAACGACATAAACTACAACTACTTCAACAACATCAACACATTCAAAATAATCTGAGAAACAAACAAGAGCGGACCTTTGCCTTTAGGAATCTTTGGTTTACTACCAGTCGCCTTTTGTGAAGTATCACGTTTTGTAGCCTTTGAAGGCCCGGTAACCGAAAGCGCACGTTTTCGGCCACGTTTACTTTCAACGCGTTTATTATCGTTGGCTTCATCCTGAAACACGTTTTTTTTTATCAATTATATTTATTTTACATGTAAACGTTTAATTGTAATTATTTACTTACTGCCGTATTGGGTCCCATCAAGCTGGTAGTACGCGCAGCTCGTTTCTTTGTCTTCTCGGTAGACTTATTTTCAATAGTAGCACTGAAGTCTACCGGAGTTATATTGTCCAAGTTCAATGGAGAATCTGATGTGAAAAAGTCCGGAAAGTCCATGGTATCTAAATCGGTGAGCAGATTTGTTGTCAAATTATTTGAATTTTCTCCATAAGAGAAATCGCATAGGCTAGTCTCATTTCCTGATTTATTAGTGGCATACATGGACCAGTGCAATACAGGCTCAGTTTTCACTATGTCCAAATCAGGCTCTTCAGACATCAAGTCCATTGGTGGCTCTGTCTTAATTTCCGAGCTATGTAGATAAGTTGTGGGCAAGTTGTATGTATTGTCTATATTTGTTTTGGTCTCTATTTTAGTAGTACTTTCTATTACAGGCTTAGTAGTACTTTCTATTACAGGCTTAGTAGTACTTTCTATTACAGGCTTAGTAGTACTTTCTATTACAGGCTTAGTAGTACTTTCTATTACAGCCTTAGTGGTACTTTCTAATACAGCCGGACCATAGATGCGCTGAGTGGAAGTAGAGTTTCCTGTAGAGGTGCTAGTGCACGTACGTAATCTGTGACTTCCCTTTTGGAGCATCAATTTAGGGATCGGTGACTGTTCCCTCATGTCAGCTTCACCAAGCTGATATGGATCTTCTCCAGTAGGTGTAGTGTCGATCAAACGAAGTCTGTCAGAGAGGGATCCGGTAAACTGACTTGTCCTCCTCAAAGTGCTGGTACGAGATTTGCCATATGTATTTATCATTTTGCACTTTTTGTTAAGACCAAAAGCACGTTCCACTTTCTTGTCATCCTTTAAAATCTGGCCTATAAATGTTTAAGAAAAAAAATGACAATAGTTACACACCTTCATTGATTACTTCTAATAGACAATACCTACGCGAAAGCAGTTCAAATTAGAAATGTGAACATGGAATATGTTATAAATCAAAATTCTAATACTCACTGCTTTCTGGGATGTTAATCTTCTTAGGCATTCGGCTTAAACGTCCAAGTCCACCGGAAGTGCTTCGCCTACTCCTTTGTATCTTTTGTATAATTGGAGTACCACTATAAACACATTAATTTGATAAGATATGTAATGTTAAAAATCATAATATTTTAATTTTACACTATTTATTACCTGTTGGTAGTCACTGTGTATAATGGCTCTGGTCGTGTTTCAGTTTTAACCTCCTTATTTGACAAAGAGGATTTACTTTCAATCATTGTGAAGTTTGAATCGAGTAATGACATTGAGGGTAACTCTAAATCAGTTGGCAAATAGTTAGCTAAATCTGTAACATAAGATATTCTTTAAAAAATTTTAACAAAAGTATAATTGCAGACACTTACAAAGGATCATTTCAACCTAATTTACCTGTATCAGAATTTCTAGCTATATCAAAAGAGTCGTGGCTAAATACTTTGTCTTTTGAATCTTCACTGTTGAATATATACGGATTATTTCTGTCTGGCAATAAGAGCTCACTCAAACTGTCAAACATTATCTGAAAATAAAATGATAGTTTTTTAAAAAGCAGGAAGCGATACAATGAATTTATTTTTAATAAATTGCCCTTTTTAATTAAAGGAAAAATTAATATTGATATATAGTAGTAATAGTATATTGTAGGGAGCAATATATGATGGTTGCCATCTAAAAAACTTAACTAAAGTAAACCCTTCATTAATATATTAGTTACATTAAAAACAACTGTCATCATTTATCTAAGTTTATTAAAGTCGATCATAGTTGTCAGATGATGCTTCTTTTAACTTTAACTTGATACTACAGTATCATCACTTTACCTTAATTTATGTTCGACATGGGGATAAGTCACATACTAAACAGCTGCTAAATATTTTTTTGATCTCTAGTTATGGCATGATAGTTACATAATTATTTCCCTTGAACAGGCAAAGAAAACTTAACTTATCTTAGAAAACTTATCGAAAATTACTTTATTGTACTTTACATATATTTATGAAATACATATTATATAAATTTATATATTTATTGAATATACAATATATATATTTTACTATAAGCAAAGTGGTAATACTACAGTATCAGCGTAGCACAAACAATTATTTTCTATTTTTAATCATTGGAAAAAATTAAAAGTGATTGTGCTACAATGAATATCTTTGCTACTATTCAAAGTTATAGTTGCTAATTGTAATCCCATAGTGGTAAATCTGAGAGGGATGTCATTTACCTGAAATAATATTTGTTCAGTACCTGTGGTGAAGTTTTTGGTTCTTCCTTGACTATGGTGGATACATTTGGAAGACCAACATTAATCAAAGACTGTGAAATCACAGTCTGTTTTGAACTGCTAGGTGTCTTTTTGTCAGTGTTATTCAATCGATGTTTAAGCTGCAATCAAATAACCAAAATGAAATTAATATTATGTATGTATTAATATTATGAAATACAGATGCTTTTGTATTGCATTTTTATATAGTGAAATTGGCTATGTATTATCGCTCAGCCTAGACATGTCAGTACCAAACTTATACACATTCACTTATCATAAAAAATACTGGCATTCGCTCATATTATCACAAATTAAATTGCATAGAAAAGCGATAAATCACGCCAGCATTGAACACGGTATCTGAAAATATATATACAAAAGCAAATTGAAGAATCAAATTTCTTAGAATGACACTTCACTTGTATACAATATAGCAAGTGAGAAATGTCCACAGTTAGATTCAAGTTTTCACAAAATGCAGAACTGTTTTATATATAAAATTATAATACAAAATGCCATCAATTTAATATGAGAATTAATAGATTAATTGACTACTTTGAGGATGCATAATATTGTACTCTTCAATGGCTAATGTACGCAAGACGATATAATTATTTTAAATTAGGAATAAGGACATAATTTCATGGAAAGGTGTTACTGACAATTTTATTTATTTAAGACATTCATGAATGTTGTCTCAGACCCTATTTTACAGGATTTCATTGAAGTTAATTTTGATTCCTTATACATAAATATAATTTTTGTATTTCAAAGAATAGATGTTTGACTCAGATAATTTTGACTGTTTTTTATTAAACAAACATAATATACAATTAGCTTAAGTATATGCTGATATAATAATATCATCATATTAAATGAGTCTTAAACATGCCTTTAGTGAAATTAGTGGGCATCACCAGCTTGCAAGAATAATATTTCTTTGAATGTTTATCTATTAATGCTTTAACTGCAGGATGTATTCTAATAAACCTTGGCATACAAAACATATAAAGTTTTTTTTACTCAGCAAAAAGAATGAACAGCACTATTAATATAGATATAATATTAACAAAAACACTGTAGGAGGAAGCTGCAATAACATTCTATAAACATATTATGGGCACTGTGAGAACTGTGCCAATATTCCCAATAGTAGAGAAATAAGTAGGTTTTAAATCTTTAACTTAGACATGCATACGGATCTTACAGCTTCTTGTTGATGTTACCTTGATATATTATTTATCTTAACTTTATAACATTTATTTATATATTACTATGATTATATATCACTCAGCATATTTAAGTAATGATGTATCATAAGCTTTATGTTGACCTATGCCCATAGGAATCATGATTACAGTTTAGTTTTGTATTATGATAAGCATTTTGTATTGCTTGTTTGGCTAGACACAATCCTTCATATAATAAAGAGTATCTAGCTAAGCGCCTATACATGTATTGCATCAAACATACATATTTTCATGATTATAGAAAGAAAATTAGATACAATGTTCAACTATATTAAAGAGCCATTATATATGGAATATATATTGTAACCTAAAAATGACTAGTCCTTGGTAAAAATCATGAAGTAATCATTAGGTAAATATACTCCTTTATAATAAATATTGAACCCTTGTTAAAATATATTTATGTCTGTCTGTCTAAGCCTAAACATTTCTCTAATACAAAGTGAGGTGCTTTCATTGAACATTATAATTGACATTGTATTTTTATAATGATTTAATCAATCTACTCTAAATGCAAACATTCATCATCATCTTCTTACCCTTATCCCACATAAGACACAAATTATTTTTTCTTTTTCACTCTCACTTATCAGATGTCATCTCATTATACACTTTTTTTTTTTCGAAACAGCTTCACCACATTACTAAGACGAGCGCTTAAGGCAATCAGCCGATTTTATTTTGGCAACCAGCTCAAGGATGCACGGCGCACCTCCGCTTGGCTGTTGCTTGTGGCGTGCAAAATCACGACCTATCTTAGCTAGCCTAGCTAACTATTCCTATATGTATGAGTTGTTGAAGCGTATATGTGTACCAAGCATACACGCCTCAACAACTCCTCCATATATTTATTATAGGAAATTGAGAGTTTTTCAGTTCAATATGGGAAAAAAAGTAGACCCTTCCACTTTCATGTGTAATCATGTAGGCGTGCATGTGTGTGGGGGTGATAGTGTAGTGTTGTAGCAGTGATGTATATCTGTGTGTCACCGTATCACGCAAGTAATGCACTCAAGGGCTCCCTACCGAGGGATCGAACCTAGGCTTGAGCCTCTGCCGTGGGAGGCCTAATCGGGTTATACACATTTATTACACAAGTATCATTTTACATACAATCCATGCATACATTTTTCAGTCTTCCTTTACTACTGTATCCATCCACTGTTATGCTTAAAACTTTTCTAGTTACATAGTTTTCATCTCAACTCATGACTTGCTCTTAATATGATGCTAACCTATTACTACTCAACTTCTCTGTGGCTGGTGCTATTTTTAAATTTCCTCTGACATACTCATTCTTAATCTTATCCATTCTAGTTACACCACACACCTATGTAGATTAACGTATTGTTGGTGTTAATGTTAACAGTTGCATCTCTGCCACATGTAATCTTTTCTCATCCATCTAGCAATAACATACAACATAACTGATTTTATAATAGTTTTAGGTTTTATAAGTTTAAAATATTATAATTTTCTATACATACTTTTTCTTAATCTTTAAAAAAATTTTTTTTTTTACTAATCATCATATCAGCTCCTAAAAGATCCCATAATCCATACCTCTTCCGAGAAGAATGGTACAAACAGTACAGCCGTGCTTTCTGAGAAATATATGATTCTATATTCCCTCACATGCAGTGGTAATATAAAAATATTTCTCAGGTTACTGTTTTACTTCAACATCTATTATTGTTAATTTAAATTAGTAACTATTAGGGATGTTAAAAAATAATCGATTTTTATTTAAATCGATTATTATTTTATTATAATCGATTTTTTATTGTCGATGTTTATATTCATATAAATCGATTTTTTTTAAATCGATTATATAAATTACGCATTTAAATCGATTTTCATAAACATCTATGTGACGGATGAAAAAAAAACTCAAAATAAGTTCATTATTATTTACAATTGAAGAGTGAGCATAGTGAGATAATATATTTGTAAGAATTTAAAATGTTTTCTAGCCGCAAAACACCTAAAAGGGCTGGCGAAAGTATTTTATAACGAAAAAGAATAATACCACAGTAATATACATGTCCTGTTCGATAGAATCAAAATTTTTGTAGTGAAACTACAAAATAAAAAAGAACATAGAATGAAAACATCCCACTGCCTTACAAGTAACATGAGTTACTATATCTTATAATGATTGTTGTGGTTCTTATGACAGCCAAATACCGCTCTAAGATTCTAAAATTATAAATTTCAATAAAACTAAAAGGGTCTGTCATGCGAGTACAACATGTTTACTAAAAATGTCTTATGGTAAACTCGACATCGATAAGTTTACAAAACTATAAATTATTATTGAAATTATTCAATATACAAATTCTTCCATTTTAATTTTGTCAATCACACTATAATTAATATGAAAATTTTAAAGAGAACTTCATTGTTTTGAATTATACAGTTAGATTTAATGATGTTGTCATTTTGTTAGGATGTTTATCATTTCATTTTTATTACGATATAAAGTTAAATAGTACAGAAAATTTCTATGGTATTTAGTTTCTATATTCTTTACGTTAAAAGTTTAAAGGAACATTCACTTTTATTTTGTTTTGAACTAGTTATTTTTGATGCGTATCATTTTATTTGATTCTTAATCTGATAAATTGTTATTTTGAATCTTTAGGTTTATTATAGGAATGTGGAAAGCATGACTATTTTTAAATATTATAAAAATCGATTTTTCCAGAAATCGATTATTTATTTTCAATAAAATCGATTTTTGACAAATCGATTATTATTGAAAAAATAAAAATCGATTCCTAATTAATCGATTTTTTCCATTAATCTCACATCCCTAGTAACTATATATACATTCCGAAATTTTCATTAGTATATACAGAGGTTCAACAAGGTAACATTGAATTGACATTCCACCAGCCAAACCACTCAATTACCAAAACTAATATTATTTTCTACTAAGAACCATTATTATTTTAATTTTCATTATGACTGATCTTTTCAATGAAATTTCACATTCTATTTTATTCTTCCATTAGTTCAATTTTCTACTTTTAAATCGATCTCTGCAAGACATTTCGATAAAAAAAAAGGAGAGTAAATAAGCGCACTACTTAGGCGAGATAAGAGTAAGAGGATATTGCTAATTTTATTAGCCTAGTGAAGCATTTAAAACCTTGCTAAGCGAATCCCATTGCCAATTAAAAATAAAATTGATGATAATCTAAAAGTGAACCCACACAAATCAGTAGACATCCTAAAATTTTCCTTTACTTCTAAATCTTTTGTATAAATAAATAAAGTTTGTATATATGTTCTTAAGCTGTAATATCTGGAACTACCAATGTAATGTTAGAAGAAAAAAATGCAAACATGATCATGTCAATGGTTACAGACTAGGTTATATTATTCTTAATTTCTCAATTTTAAAATGTTACAGAAAGATATGAGTGGTGACTAATATATAAAATTATGAGCTAACTAAAATACAAATTTTGTTCTAAAAACTCTAATATAAGTATTTATTAAAGGTTTTTTATTTTTTTTTATTAAAGGTCAAGGAGTTCCTAACTGATACATTTGTGGGTTCATAGTTGTTAAGTGATAGAACAATACACTACAATGATTTAAATACAAGGACTCAAAGCTTATATGATTAATTTCTGTTTGCTAAAGATAATAAGTCTCCATGTATAAATACTTCATTCATAAACATACATATGTGGTGATAATGTAGGGGCATTGTATATAGTCAAAACAAGAATGATATGAATCTTTGTTGTACTTGAAGGGCATTTTCATCTTTTACTTTTTAAAGTAACCTTAGCATAAGTGGTATAGAAATGTCACTACGACATTTTACACAAACATCTCTAAATATTATCAAGCATATAACTTTTAATAAATAAATACGCACAGGTGTATCAACTCTTAGATGTATAGACAAAAGACTTACTGTCTCATTCTCTATCTGAAGTGCTTGATACAGCTTATCCTTTTTAGTCAATGCATCATTTTGCTGTTGTATCAAGTCCAAGTGATAAACAAGTAAGTCCTTAAGTTTTCTATTTTGAGACTCCACCACTGACAATTGATCAGTAAGCCTGCCAAGCTCTGAATTAGGGCTCAATGCTGAACCTTTACCATCTGACACTCCACAGTGTGTCGATATTTCGATTTCTTTATCAAGCTCGACCGTTTGCCTTCTATGCAAACTCTCAGAGTGACAAGCGTATAAGTGATCAAAAGGAAAACTCAGCAAAGGCTCTTTTCTATTCTGACTCAATTGATTCAAATTCGAAAGATCCGCCGTGATATTCACCAAATTAGATTCATTTACACTACTCCGACTGTTCATTTTTATTGAGAACCGATCATCAAAATCCTTACGACTAGCTCGCCGGCTGTCACACTCACTCAACACTACGCTTTTGTTCGTAGCATCACAATTGCTATACTGTCACTACACATCACATCACATTGTACGAAAATCAATGATCTCACATTTGCAACGGCATTACATTGTCAAAATTGCGACGAAGCTACTTATTCCTATATTCTAGACTGACATATTCACGCACATGCAAATTGATAAAAACGCATTTCATATATATCAATAATCCATTTAAAAAGATTAGGGTCCAAATCAAATTTAAAACGAATCATTTGTAATAAAATGTTTGTCTATTTTAAAATGTATAATTAAAAAAACACTCTGTACCCATTTTAGTTGGGCATTTTCAATATAAATCGAAAAACCATCAACTAACATCAAGGCGTCAACCGTAGACATTTTTTTTCAACTGTCTGTTCTTGAAAGACGTTTGTGTAAAAAACATGTAGATCTAGATGACATTCTCGAAAAATTTTATAATTTTTCTTTTTAATGCAGCAACCCTAAATAATTAAACTACTGGTATTGATCGAACACATTGGCGGGAATTTAAAATTTGAATTAACATAACATTCCTTAAAGATACTTCTTTACATATATTTATCCAACTCTTTAAAAAATTTGCTTATAGTAATATATTTTATTTTACATTTTAACCCTAAAATAATAGAAATAACAAATATATTTTTATGAATCCTAAAAAAATGTAACATTTACAATAATCACAGACTCTTTAACTCACGATGTCATTTTTTAATATTTATATTATATTCTGCTATTATATTATACTTTTATAACATTATGTCTATAAAACTAAACAGCTACTCTCTATGTATCGGTGTACTTATAACTCCACAATAGCTTATTCGATTAATGTAAATATGTTAATAGTTCTAAAAGAACTTATTTAAATGATGTCATTTAGTATATATGTGTTTTGCCACTTTTATTACAAAAGATATTCCTGAGAATCATAAGTCAAATAAAAATAAAAATTATATTATATCTAAATAATTGTATACAATATAATTTGATACTAACAATTTTTACTGATTTTACTTAACAAACAAAATCAAGCTTGGGTTGTATATTTTAGAATTTAATTGCGAAACAACAGTCATCGTTAAAATAAATATATTGTCTCAACATAAGCGTAACTTATACAAGAAAATTTTTATCTTTATAAATAATTACTGGATACATAATTTGTATGGACGCCTGTCGACATATAGTGATTTATGAGAACAAATTAAAAATAAGAAACACTATGTGGTTAGAAGAAATACGATCTAAGAACATCTCAGGTATTAAGGCCAACACTTTTGAAGAGAGATCTGAAGGCTCCCGTAATGATCTCGTGACCTTACGCTTTATTGATGGCGACCGCCCATTGATCCTATTGTTTCGGTAGTCATTGTTGTTTTTGAACTGTAGATCTTCCATTTTTAAAATAATCGTCCGTTACTTATAACTTATCAACGCGATAAAGTATATGCGGTTACACGAATTCTCAAATAACAGTTGCGTATAAAAAACATAAAAAGTGGCTTAAAAGTTGAGGAATGGGTAGAAGTTAAACAAATATAATAATAGAAGAATCGAGGGGCATTCAGTTTTTAAAACTCAATTTAAACTTTAAGTATAAGAAACAATTGAATATTTTCATTTTTTTTATAAAAGCCACGAAAAATACACTAACAAAAAATTAAAAAAATATTTGATGCAGTTATATAAATGTTCTCTTGTTAATTTTGAAGTTAATTATAGTGTGATTTATTTAAATTTCCTAATTTGTCAATTGTAATTATTAACATTAGTCTGGTTTTCACAACTATTAGAACTCCGAAAAATAATTATATAAATTTTTATATAGTGCATATATGATGGCTGCACAATCTCAATACAAAATATTAGTATTAGATGTACATTGATCCCCACATTACGCGTCGCTAGACTGACGCAAGCCTCACAAGTTGTATACGGTCACGTTTACTAGCATGTCATGACGCGAAATTATAAATCAAAAATTTTATCCAGACAATTTTTTTTTTTCAAAAGTCGATATCTTTCGTAACAGTTATCAAGAAAATCTTTACCAATAGGATCTTTTGAAAGATCTACCACAATATATCACAAAATGATTTAATATAGATCTTATATTAGTTTTGAGCTCAATTCTTATGCAATTTAAGAAAAAATGTGATGTATGTTTTAAAACTTCAAAAAATCAAATATTTTTACTAATAAAACCCGTTCACGTCATTGACATAGAATTTAGGACCAGTGAAGTAATATCGTCAATTGGAATGCTGCCAATTTTTCCATACGAAACTCGACTGTGTACGACTACAATGAGATTACGCATCTATGAATAAATTCACAAGGTTTATATGCGCTCCGGTAAACGCTTGTATTTCCCCGACGTACAAAATCTCTTATTACCAAAAACCCATCAAAAATAATTTATTGAGCCATCGTGGAAATATCTAATCGAAACTGGCGCATCAATTTTGGATATCTTACCATCCACCAACTGGTGAATATATTGTTATTTTAATGTTTGTGAGTTAATTGAAACAGTGATAATGAGTAAAGTGAAACGTTCGGTAATTCAGGCACGAAACATGCTTCCAGTGGCGATGAAACACCACCCATACCAGAAGAGGAACTCGAACAACAGAAAATTGAACATGAACGTCAAATACAAAAGGTACTTTATAACATATCATATGATTCCCATACTAATAAATTTAAAAAAAGCAAATTTACTCTATATGCTTGATGACGTATTTGAAAAAAATCTTATCTTGTTTAGATGGTATTCAGCCATTTCAAATGTTTATGCTATGACTCTAATATACATTTTGTTACGTTAAATAGGATGGAGCATTAGTAATATTAATAAACCTTTTGTAGTAAGCCGGCTAAATCCAATATGGAATACAACGATTAGAATTTAAAAAAAATGACTCCTTGATGTCGTTTTTAATTTCTTAGTGATAATATTTTGAAACTAAGAGAGCTCACAGCGATTTCAATCACGATTTATCAGTGGTCAATCATTCATATATAAGAAATTTTGTTATAAATGTTGAAATAAGTAGTCTTATATAAACAATAGACTGGACAGAGTTAATTATGTACAAAAACATGTTACCTAGATGTTACATTGTACACCAAGTAATTAAATCAATACATCTATTTAAAACACGGATCGAGGCTGTCCGACAAGAAGGCTACAAAATATTATACATCAAAAAGTGAAAATCATTGTACTTCAAAGTATTGTATTGAAACAATGAATATTAGTACCGTAAATATAAACCTAAAGTTTTACCTAAAAATTGAAAAGCAAAAAAGTGTTATGAAAAAATGTATTTAATCAATCGAACAGAGTATTAGAATTGGTTTATCAAACGCAAAATGCCTGCAGCTAACTTTGATGGCTTTGCAATGGATTTGTTTTCAGGATCACCTGTAATTCTTCATTACAAACTAGGATCTCCGACCATCCACCGGGTTAATCCCGTAGGTCGTAATTTCCAGAACAAAACATTTCTACAGCACCTAATAACACGATGGAACTTGTATTCGTATATGACATGATATTTTATGTTTTCCATTTTGTGATAAAACGTTGTTAAAGAAAAATCAAATGGTGCGAAAAGAAATGAAATTACCTACTAAATTCGAAATACAAATACGCGAATCGAAATTGGAAACAAATTTAAATTAAAATATTCCTACCCTAAATGCCAATTCTATTTTTTTTTTCAAATATCTAATATAATCTATACAAATAAATAAAATTGAAATGTCTGTTTGTAACATTAAAATGTAAGCTGTTTGATAAATAGATATGAAAGTATATATGATAACAAAAACCAATTTCTAAGATATTTATCTGTCTGTCGGTTTGTTCTAGCTATTCTCCTAAACGGTTGGACTGGTTTTGTCTGCACATATAATAATAGATAGCTGATATTATAAGGAGTAGATTAGTTTTTTTTTTTAATAGACGCCTGAATATAATCCTTTGTAAGAATATAAACGCAGACACCATAACGGTTGACTGCTAGAAATTAATATATATTTGTAACTGTTACTTTTAATTGACTCATAGCATTTGTTACTAACATGGTTAATTTAGAATAAAAATCATTTTTCTTACATTGTCATTCAATCATTCTATGAAACTTGACTTCTTACAACCTTAAAATTTATTAAGCATTTACTACATTTAGCTACATAAAGTTACCCTACGAATCTAAAAATATGGCGGGTTATTGTCTATACTTTGTCCACACTAATATTATAAATATCAAAGCAATTATGTCTGTCCTGCTGTTTCACGTTTAAACCTCTGATCTGATCGCAATTCAGGCTCGGAATCTTGAGAATGGCATAGCGAAAAATGCAAACGTAGTCACGAAAAAAGCTAATATTATTAAATAATACAACCATATTATATAAGTCACGTTTATATTAACTTAGGTTATTTTGTGAAATTTGAAATAAATAAAACAGTTTATAGCGAATATGTATATTACAAGTATTAGATTAAAACAGATTCTTTATTGAACTGACACCATAATGATGAAATACTTCTTTAATATTATCCTTAACAAAATTTAACAATATTCAAAGATTCCACAGAACTGATGATTTGATCACTTTTACATTTCAAATTGAATTTCATAAAGAGAAAAATGTAATATTTTCGTAAAAACAGAATTTCTGAATAACTATAGCTTCCAAAAACGACCGCTAAACTGAAGATCGTTGCCTGCTTTGTTCGCATGTCATATTTTTATGGAGATACTTGTTAACTTATTTTTGTGCTCACATTCGTCCCGTTGGATGCGTCATAGTTTGTAAATTATCTTCTTAAATTTACAAGAACAGCCTTTTACAGCAAATAGGAGGAACATGTTTTTCTTCTCTGTAGTTTCATAGATATCTGGTGACAAAATGTTGAGACTTTTCTATCCGCCCATAGCGCCCATATTATTACAATTGCAGTCTGATTACATCTTTTTCTTCAAATCGCTCGAGTATAGAATATTTTGAAACATATGATAAACCGGATATAAGATTTTAAAATACAGTATTAAAATAAATACTTTTTACACACACAGACACTTTTTGTAGATATTTCGTAAAATCTGTAGGAATATACTTGGTTTTTATGACGTCTTGTTTTATTTCCACAAGAGACAGTTTCACACTAAATAATTATCACTCGTAAGAAGTCTTTAGTCATAAAATTGTAGATTGTTAGTTAATCTAAATTGTATTCTTCGTTCTTTACGTTTTTATGGACGATCAACTCCGCGAAAAATTTGCAGTTTCTGCTTTAATAAGATACACAAAGGATTTTTTTTTCCTCTATATATAAATACCTAATATGATTTATTTAAACATGTTAATGTTATTTAAGATAAAGTATGAAATAACGAAGAGTATTGTGTTTATCGACTTTATATACTATGTAATAAAGTAATAATGTTAGAACCATTAAATAAGCGAATTAAATTAAGAGTAACAAAATAAAAGTAATGTATTCAACGTACTTTATTTTTATTAGAGGACTCGCATGTCACTATTCCTTGGCATTACAAAGAATTCACACTACAGACAAGCACATTTTCACATCAAAAATGAGATCAATAAATATTTATCTTGCAAGGAATTAATTGTTTGAATCATTTAAGACAACATTCATGATTGTAACCGTAAATATAACATTTATGTATATATTATTGTAAATTTTAATTACGAAATTTATAAATTGTTAAGTTCAAGAAGTGGACAAAGAAAAATTGTAATGAAAATGAACATCAATCATTTGTATCAACATTTTGTACAGATTAAGTGTTAATTAATTTATACCAATATTAATTTAAATCTCACGAGATTTTCCTACTGCAATCGATACTCGCGTCGAGTCGAGTCGATATAAGCAAGTCTTCTAATATATCTCTCCAAAACCTTTTAGAGTGACTAAAGAATACTTCCCTAAAGTCCGGTGATCAGGATCGCTGCTGCGACATCATCCATTTTGAAGCTGAAATGAGATTATTAAGCATTAAGCCCCCTTACCGCTGAATAAAGAAACAAAATTTATCTATTATTTAATTTATTCACTTTATAGATTTTTGACAAAACTAAATAATTTAAACATTCCAAATCCATATTAATTACTTACTTAATTATTATTAGTGATTTAATATTCAAACATTATGATAAACTATCACAGAAATATTATTTGTTCGAATAAAACAAAGGATTATTTTTGTACATTAAAATTCTCATGAAATTATTTAGTACAATATTACTGATTACTGAGATTGAAATATATTAAAATAATTTCATTTATACATATTACATATTAAACAATAGGATTTGAAATTTACATTTACACATAGAACACAATAGAACTACACAATAAAACAAAATATATTGACAATTTTAGGAGAAAGAATGCCAAGCAAGAGAAGCGGAGGAAGTTAGACAGCTAGACATAGAGCTTCTCCATCAACGGGCCATCGAAGCTGAAGAAAAACAAAAAAAAGAGGTAATCAAATAAATCAAACAACATCAAATACCTGTGGATTATGTATTTAATACAGGAGAACATATACTACAACAATAATATGACATATTTTAGAATTTAAGAACTTACATCTTTTACACGTCCTGCGGGCTCAGCTCTCAATCTAGGTCAGATCATAGCGCATGCGATTTGTTATTCACTCGATGCACCGGACGCAACTGCGTATTACAACCTGCATTTAACGATTTATGGGTGTACCTATGTCCCAGGGGCTGCGCGTCTGAAATATGTACGAGGGATGGTAAAAATTAAAATCTCATTTTTCGATTAGATAGCTGAAGCCGTGAAGGAACTCCGAGGAATGAGTACCTCTTGGTCCCATCACAGATTGTGCGATTTACAACGGCAAGCTGCAAGATTGCGTCACAGCCGGCCCTCTATACCTGACACCACTAAGCATTATAGGGTATTTATTCAATATAATATTGCCTAAAACTGGAAGGATCGCATACTCAAAAATAGGGAACGGAGTTTTGCTAAGAATGTTTCAATTTAATCCGCACTATATTTTACAATTATGAAAGTCAGTTTTAGATTAATAAGGCAGAGTGTAATTAAATTTGCTATGATATACTTTCAAGACTTTGTATCTATAGATTAGAGAGGCCGCAGTGTTTTTTTTTAACAGATATATACTAACGCTTCAGTTTAATTTATTTTGTATTTTTTTGTTTTGATTACCAAGTAATTTATACGTTACAGTTTTACATTTTTTTTTTTTGTGTTATTTCTTTGTATTTATTGGAGTGCTGCTTATATTGTATAAAAAGAATCATATAAATATTAACTAGTAATCTCTCGTGATTTTATCCCTATATGAAACTTGATAACAATAGAACGTAGGCCACAATCATTATCTTGAAAGTAGCCTTCAATTAGTCGAATAAACTTCTAAAAAGGTTCTGTGATACCCAGAACTTATTGCCTCTTAAAAACATACACGAAAAGTTTCCTTTTAAAGTAGATACTATGATTTCTGAATTGTTAGTTGTAGATCATATAACACAATTGTGTTAGAAATTAAAAGTAGTTCAGCGAACGAAGATAAGAGCTGTCGCTATTGAGTGTACAATAAAATTCACAAGACCATTCTTTTTATTAGTTCGTAAAACTAGCAAGCTGTAATGGCAACGTACCGGTCAAGCCTGTCGACGGACCGTAGAAGAAATTCCCGGGTGGAGACTAGTTGAAAATCGTAATGTGGGACACTCCCCTGCCAGACGGAGCGACGATCTGCATAAATAGAATCACAATTTAAACAAGGCCATCTAATTCCAATCCAGTGGCTTATACTATCATAGTTAGATATTTGATATATAAATACATCTATGTATAATATAACGTAATACATACATATGTATATAATATAACACCCACACTGGAAATGAACCCTGGACCTCTCGCCTCAGCATTATTAGAGTTATTACCGCTATGCTGCAAGACCAACTAAATACATTTTATTTTGTGACATTATTAGTATTTACGGTTTGGCCTCAAACTCATTCGACATTTGATTGTTTATGTGTCTTAAAATAATAAAAAATGCTATGCCTAGAGCGAACTGACTATCAAATGCAGCTGCCGAAACGTACCTATAAGTGTTTCCTTACAGATTTTAAGTTTTTAAATGCTTGACCGCTTGAATATAGGTTCAAAATAATATATAGAACATAGAGCATTTAGACACATTGTTAGATTGAACCCGCTTTAATAAATGTGGTGCCCGAAGACGCAACCACTGAGCTAGTATCGGTTTAATAGCAACAAAATAATTAAATAGTTATGTACAAGAGTTTGGAGCAGTTAATAAAATTAATTATAATATAAGGAATATTTGCACAGCAATAAACCAGTAAAATTAATATCAAGACATAATTATGAAGCATTTGAATCATAAATAGTTCAGAATGTTTATAAAACAAATGTAGCCGTCAATCGATTGCATGCGTTTACAACGGGTCCCCAAGGCCCAGATATACGGACAGGATGTTGCGCATAAATTGAAAAAAATCTGATATTTCTTTGAAATTTAATATAATATCTCACCTGATATGTGCCCGAGAATATTCAGCTCATGATTTTAAGCCGTAATTAACGCACAAAATAGTAAAAAAGTGTAACTTTTGAAGTAAAGGTTTTGGCGCCACACGCTTCAACGTTGCATCCATAAATCTCTGACACTAAGTACGAAATGAGTCGAAGAGTCTGCGCAGTAAAACCTAGGCTACCTAGCTGTGCATCGGCCTTACAATGTGTGAGAGCGGGCCTGTATATATTCGAAACGAACGAAGCTATCAAGCCCCGGGTAAATCAATAAAGCTGTATCTATAGTTTAAAAATAGACACCCGTCTTTGGATGCAAGCTTTATAAAATATATTTCCCCTATATGCATTTATGTTTTATGTTTATATATTTTATCTAGAAGTTCATGATTGAAATAACGACTTAATTATAAACTTGCCCATATAGTAAAAAAATTACAAGATTTAAATTAAACAAGAATTAATTTCTTAATATTTTTGGATTAGGTTCGTAATTATTACACGTAATAAATAGATTGGGCCATCATTATTTTCTCCAAAAACGCCTTCCTCATTAAATGAAAGTGTTAATTAAGGTTTTCGTCCTTAGAGTGTACTGAAAAAAGCATGTAGCACCCAACTCACAAAGCCTCAATCGAGTCACAGTATCGGCGAGAATGATGGTATATTCATAAATTTATCGCGCTTGGGATCTTGCAGAGGTAATGGATATGAAATTATTTATTTAAACAATAAATAATTTAATCATTATCATTAGTAAATTAATCCAGTAACCTGAACACCTTTTAGTATATACCGGTCACCATTGCAGTTCAACCATCACTACACATTATTTTATGTCTGTACTAAAAACTAGCTTCTGCCTGTTACTTCATCCGCGTGAACTAGTTACTTTGGGTTAATGCTAACTTTAACTTGCGACTGCATTTACGTATAAGGTGAAAATATTTTTAAATAATATGTATGTTAACCCCAATTTTGAAATATTATTCATTGTTCTTAACGTGATATAGCCTTCCTCGATGGATGAGCTATCTAACACTATTTTTCAAATAGAACCGGTAGATCCTGATATTAGCGCTATCAAGCAGACAAATTATTCAGCTTTATAATATTAGTATAGATATACTAATTGTTATATGAAAGCCAGTCCAAAAGTTAATACCACTAATCAAACAAGCATTACTTAATAGAAAAGGATAGAAAGGAGAATTATATAGAAATTAATAGAAAATTAATATGACATAATTGAAGTGAAAATAATAACATATGCATACTTTTACATATATGCACTTAACAAAGTTGGTTTCGTTGTATATAAGAATACAGTTTGAAGAAACAAATACATAATATTGCAGTGAAACTCATCTTTAATATTAATGTCAATGGCTATAATTAGGTACACTTGCAAAATAACTTTCTTTCATGAGGGAAGTTCACTTACAGCGATCACAAAGCATGGTTAATATGTTAACGTATAATATAATCAATGATAATGCTTTGTCAGATGAATCGCTGGACAGTGATGGATGTTGCGAGACTCCTCAGTGCATATCCGACACTGAAACCCGAACTTGGAGAGCGTCTGCGAACGATGTCTGCCCACAAATCAGAATGGATCTAGTCCGAGCACCTTCATGTCCAGGGTAAATGTAACTTTATTTACATTGTATCCTACATCATATTCAAATGTTATTCTTTTTTTATTTCAACAGACATAATGACTTTAATTATTAATGTCGTTTAAAATCTTCGTGAGGATGAAAAAATGAAACAATATCTTCCAACTTCAGGACTGTATTTCTCTAGAGTGACGTCTTACAAATTGTTACCTATGTGCCAGGCCTTCGTACAATTTGCCACTACTCTTATAAATTTTTATATTTGAAACTAGTAGATGGTAGATTGTAATAATCGTGGTACATACACTTTATTATATTTCACAATTTTTCAAACTTCTAAGTTTTTAAGATGAGTTTCTAAACTCATTAATTGCGTAATAATAATATTTATGAACATGCCATGATCAACTAATAATAGCTACTTTTACACTATATTATATACAATTCAAAATAAACAAGAAAACGAAATGTAAAAATATTTATTGAAATTAAATATGACAAATTATGCAAGACACATGGGTTCTCAACGATATGTGATATGTGTTAGGTTTAGTACTATATACGTTATCACGTTATTATGCGTCTCTTCTTCTGTATGTGCTTGCCTATGTCTTCTTTCTTAGAATTTTATTATTATGGCTGGATGATAGAATTTGGAATTTCATCAACATTTAAAAAAGCATTTGTTCCCACAATATCTACAGTGATATATTTTGTTCTCCCTATGTATTCGTTATATTGTTCTTATATATTTTTTCAACGTAGAGATAAGTAACCCCTTATTCAGGATTATGTGTATAAGCAGCAATAGGAGGAAGCTTTAAATGCCTCTTAATTTATTATCTTTAATGACAAAAAACTAACACGTGTAACAAAAGAATTATAATGGAAATACTATAAAGACTGTTTAACATTCCATACTATTAATAGAAATTAGGAAAGTAAATTTTGTTAAAAATTAATCTTGGATTAAAAAGCATAATACCTATTTATTAATTTAAGGTTCATAAAACCAAATACGTCAAACATGAATTACCATGATTTCTGCTAAAGCTGAACACAACATGTACAAAATAAGAGTGTTGTGGGTGTTCCATAGCGTTGAAACAAAAGACTGAACTACTTGAGACTAAAGAATAATAAAATCATAAGAATAAAATCAAATTTGAAATGTAAAAATAATTTAAAAAATGAAGCATACATACAAAGGAAGGATACATAGCGAACCGAAAAGTGCCATGAAAATTTGGCCTACGTTAATTCTTGCAAATGATAGGTTAACAGTTTACTGGCGTTATTTAAGGAATATCAGGGGATTTTAGGACACCGTGTAACATTTGTATACAAACATATCAGCGACCTATCTACGAGTCTGTAACGGTTTTATATTAACGGTTAATACGTTCAACGTTTCGTGTATGAGTTTAAGTTAGCTTAGCTTGAATCCCTCGCGAAAGGAAAAAAAAATCTTGAGAGCTGTTGTGGCATTTGTTATCGAAATTGTACTCCTTCTATTCTATCTGTATGCACTTGATAACACAGGTTACCTTCTGAACTACAATGTTCTAGAATACTACGAACTAGAATTTAAATAATATACACAATATATAATATAATTCAAATAATAAGCTTATCATAAATTAACATAGGCTGAGATAAAACCTGAGAATTTATTAATATTAGAATACATTATACACCAAGGTGCTTTTTTAAACGACTATTTAACACGTCAACTTCGATTATTATTTTTTGATTTTTTGTGTCTCCGTGGCACTTTATACTATCATATTATTTAGGAAATACTTAGTATTAAGTGCAGTACAATAGCACCTATAGCGACTTAATTATATACCACACCAGTGTTAGACAGTACAGGTCATTAAAATGAAATTTTGTAGATCTTTGTGTTTATTGTTATTTTATTAATTGCTGAAAGTACAAGAAAAACACCAATACAAGAAAGGAAGTCTAGTAATCTCACAACTTTCATGTCAATGTTTTTTTAATTGTATTATAATTGAAGATTAAGCTAAGCTAATAAAGCTAACAAATCAGTCGTGTTTGTTTGTGTGTTGTTATGTTTTTATTAACATTTTAAAAAAAAAATGTCGGACCTTTTATATTTCATATAATATATAACGATGTATCTAATCGTATAAAGAACATTGATGAATTATTTGAGAAAGATACATTAATACATTCAGTGCATTTGTTACAGTAGATAGCATCGGTTCTACAAATTTCCACGTTTACATTATAAAGGTGTTTCAAGCGCTACGCCCCTCTGTATGCATTTATAGGTATATGCTGTAGCCACCCCATCCAGGGGCCAGGTTGCCTAGGTAAAGAAATCAATACTCGTTGATGCTAGCTAACGTACTTTTAATGTTAATTACTGGAAGGAGTGAGGTATTAATACCTCCAAATAACCAATCAGTTTTTTAGTTTCTTATTTTAAATCTACTTCTTATTAATATTTGACGAAATATACCGCGTTTCTAAATAAAAAGTAGATGAATCAATATTATAAATATCTTTTGAAGCGTCCGGGGCTGTATCTAGAAATAGGTCGGCTCGGTCTAAACGCTAGGGCGCATGTGCGGTAGAGGCCGCGGCCGGGTCGCTCCACACCCACCCTCGCCCGTTCTACCCTTCTAGATCATTCCCACAGTACAGTACAGCTACAACGGCGTCTCTTCGTCCACGCTGATTAGCGACGCCATCGATGCACAACAATACATAGAACGGCCGCAGCCACGGTGAGTACCCTCACACGCAGTATTGTCCCTTATGCTCCTCGCACGACCTTCAATACCACTTACCAGTCCCCTCTGTATCGATTGTGAACATAGTAAGGTGTTTAGATGTTATTCCGGTGCGATTCACCATGTTTTGTGATTCCCTAGCGTAATAGATGTTTAGCGTCAGGGCATGCATGGTTTTTATGTCTACGTGTTAAAAGTTTCTGAATATATAAAATAATAGGGTAACGTCCTATCCTGTGTCGTCCCGGGCGGCTAGAGTTCGCGAGCAGTACCGGCGTCTTGGGACCTATGAACGTTTATTTTCAGATAAGATGTTTGTAGGGTGATAAGATGCTGTCAGTAAGCGTAGGCGCGGAATGAGGCGACACGAGATGCAGTCGAAGGGGCCCGAGGGCGGAGGCGGCAAGGATGGCTCGCAACTCTCTCGCAGCGAGTCCACTATCAGCCGGTGCACGCCACATACACCGCTCGGCCTCCCTGACAGCGCCAGCGTTGACTTCAATCCAATGCCTACAATATATCGGTAACTGGATTCGTCGCAGAGATCTCTAAGAAGGAGGCATACCATAATGCAATGTTAAACACTTTACATAACATCATCTTGGCGTACCTGTAATTATGACACCTAGCGGCATATAACTGGTATGTCTTCTTCTAATGAAGATAACGCTGAGAACGCACTACGTCGCATCGCGCACCGCGTTCGTCGCATGCGAGTAGGTATCACGAAAATGTCTGTATCTTCAGGGACGCATTAGAATTTATTATTCAATTGCGAAAATAAGTATATATAATAATAAACTCATTCTCACAAAACAAAGTTATATGGCTACCTAAAAGATACAGACAAAGCTAGATTAAATGACCGCTTGGCTTGCATCATACTGGTACGAGAGCCGCCTCAAAGCAAAGGAGCAAACAAAATAAAGGTATGGTACATTTCCAAATTGTTAAGTCACAGTCTAGTCGCTTTCGACTCTACACATGGTATCTTCCTTACCTCAAACATGCATCCATTTATTTTTCCATTAATCCAATCTGTATTAATTAGTCTCGATTTATGTAGAAATTATCTATTGTATTTGTGTTTTTAGATGTAATTAGCTGAAAATAAAGATAAATTACAATAGAAGTTGTATTAATTCCATTATAGAATTAGACGTGATCATCAAAATAGTAACAATATCACTAGAAAATCGTAACAATAATTCTCAATTTAGAATAAAAAACGAATATTGAGGAACGATGTTTGCTCCTTGGGACTATTAATATATGAACTTATTTTGAATGAACGAAGTCGTTGCATGATACATAGATATGTACTAGATTCACTTTTAATTAACGGTACAATGTATAAGAACGGTACAATTAGTTGTCAAAGCGGTAGACTTCCATTACATTTTTTAAACTTTGCGTGACCATCAGCAACCGCTTTCTTATTTTCAGTCATTGTATTAGATACTATTAATTTTATTCATAACGTTTACTGCATATTAAAGTTCAATAAACACCAAATTCATTACTATATAACACTTAGCTAAGATATAGTCAACATTAGTATATACATATGTCATCAGTAGCTAAAATCCACAAGTATTTACCATTAAATATTAAGACATAAAATAATTTAATCAATATTTTACTACTGTACATTCATAATACAATTGTTATTTGTGAATAAAATATTTAAAAAGAATGTATTACCATGCCCTTATTCTGAAATGTAACAACTATTATTGTAAATTTTAAGAAACACGTTTTCGGTATAAATATTTCATTTATTAACATTTTATTTTAATAACAAAACTGTAATACTGATAGTTGCGAGACTAAGAAACAATTTATTGCTTAGTACAATAGAAAACCATTAATAGCTTTAATGAAAACAATAAATAGTACGAATACTTTCTAGACAATTATCGAAAAACCTTACAATTTGACTCGCAATAATAAAACACTGAACAATACAGATTGTTTGCAACAAAATGAAATAATTAATATACTGATATTCAGCTATCAATTTTGTACGATTCTTGCAAAATTACAATTTTTTAATCATTATGGAATGTATATAAAAAATATATCTTTTTCTCTCGTTTTCTAAACATGAACTGATGAATACTGTAAATTCACTGATTCGTTGTCCCTACTATTTAAATCACATATAGTATCCACTGACTAAATGAAATTTATTTATGGAAATATTGATAGGATTTTTTTAATTGTTTAGATGTCGCGCTCCAATTGCCTCGCTCGATTGCATGGATGATTTTAGCGCCAATTCACAACAAATGTTGGATCAAGGTATGTCAGGAAAATTTCGTCCTGAATGTATTTCACAATTTTTCCGAAAGTCTTATGCTCATGCAAGCAGGTCTCTAAACTTTGTAGACATAATCAAAATTATCAAAAATATTTTGCTGTATTATTTTTTTATTTCATAACCTATCATCGCATTATGTTCTTATTGAGTTGTAGATTATGATTTGAAAGACAATCCATACAATTCGTCGAGAACATTCTCCCTTCTCTTATAACAAATCCTCTCGTGTACTTTAAACCAGTTTCTATAGATAGACCCCTTCTTGAACTACACAATCCAGTTTATGTCAATGTTAGTATTTACAGCCACTCAAACAAAAAACTGGCAATTTTTTGAACACTTAACATTTTCTACGCGCCAAACTATAAAACACGAACTAATAGTCATATAAAATAACATATAATTTGGACACTATATAACTTAAGACCAGCCATTTAGCGCATATCTTAGTCGCTGATGCTAGCTGCTGGTAAAACTCTACATAAAGAACAAAGGAATCGTATTAATATTATATTTTTCAAAACACCCACCCTTCTCCTCTGTACTACAAAGTACTTCAAATGACTGTTCTTGATAGTGTTAAGTGTACCATATTAGATTATTTCTTTATGTGAGCATCTAACGCACCATTTTTACTTCCAGTCTTCTTTTCCTTCTCATCCTTATCCCACATAGGAAGAATCGATACAAAATTGTTTACTATTCCACTCTCCCCTGTCAGATGTCATCTCAGTATTCATACCTTTTACACTAATATAGTTTTTATAATATCCATCCATACCTTTTGGGCTACCTCTTACTCCTACATCCATCCAATGTTAACATTCTTTTAGTTATATGACTTTCATATCTTCTCATAATATGCCCGTACCATGCTAACTTCTTTGTCACTAAGGACCTGTTCAAACTTTCCCTGATATTTTTAATTTTATCCATTCTAGTTAAATTACACATCCATCTCAACACATGCATCTCTTGGACATGTAATCAGTTTCATAGAACACGGCTCCATTATTTTATCTTGTTACCAGTTCATTCATATTTATACATAACTCTATCTCTTTCGTTATGTCAAAATACATGCTACTAAAACTTAAAATATCAACCATACATTAACACTTATCACCTTTTATACGCATGTAATCACTTTATATATGTTAATAGGAGCAGATATGTCTGTTACGAGGAATATATCCACTTATATGGGGAATCACACAGCAATGGCATCATCAGTGACTCCAGGCTTGCGATATAAGAATCTTGGTAAATCGGGACTCCGAGTTCCTAATATAGGTCTCGGATTGTGGACAATGCTCAATGATGAATGCGCTGAAGAGGTTGTAATGACAGCCCTTGAAAATGGAATCAACCTGTTTGACTTATCTGAAGCACATTGCGGTTAGTGAAAACCTTTTTGAATATAAAATCCCGAAGACTTTATACTAATTGTTTTTATGATTACTTTTGGAAGTCTTTGTGGATTTTTGGAATATTTTTACAACCTAATATATTTTACTGTAACAAAGTTTGTTTAACCACAGTAATTTTAACAGCCAAAGGCGAAGCTGAATTGGGCAGAATTTTAAAGAAGAGAAATGTACGTCGTACGAGTGTTATCATAACAACTAAGGTATATTGGAGTACGAAGTAAGTACTGCCGATAAATAATAATTAATAATTACCAAATAAGAATATAAAATTGCATGACTCATGTCATTTTCACAATTTTTTCATCTGTAACGGAATCAGAATTCACCAAGAAATAATTAACGCTAATAATGATGAAGAATATATGAAGGTAACAAATAAGCAAGTAGAAATAATTGCCACCGCACTAGTATAGGTCAAATATTTCGTTTGATTTACCTAAAGCTTAAAACGAAATGTATACTTTTGAATATAACTATAATTGATACTGAAAGATTATATTGTGTGACCTAAGAATAAGTATAATCACTATGTGCTTGTATGATTTAATAACAACTAAAAAAAGCGAAATATACGTGAGTTCAATGTTTCTGAGTTCATAACAATTTTCATCACAGTGTAGATATTAACTGCTCAAGGTTTCTTAGTACCTTCTGAGGTAAATTTCTAAGTTATCTGCTGATGGTGTAAGTAAAATTCTTTATTCATTTCATTATCAAACCACGTTGAAAGACCAATGTAGACATGATAATCAGTATACCAATAAATAAATGTGAACGATGCAAACAAAACAGGAGCAGTAATAGAATTTGTTAAATCAGTGCACGCACGCTACACAATAGATAGAGTATACAATTATATTTTACAATATAATTATATATATTTTACAATTTAAAAACGTTTTAAATATGTTAATTTACATTTATCTGACTTTTAACCATTAACTTGTTTTAATTTTATGAAGCTTCTGTTTCTAGATGACTATGAATCACTAACATATTTCATCACATGCATATTTAACCTTACTACTGAAGAATTAAACTTGTTCAATATAAGGATAAGTATATAAGCTTCTGGCTTGATTGTATTGCTATCGTGTACTTGCTATTGATAAAAATTATACAAACGCTTTATATTATAAATGCTTTAAATGTTCCTCGAGCCTCGTACGCACATTAATACAATCTATCTAATAAAGTACTTAGTAACGAATATTACTCATAAGAGGAACCGTACAAATCCACCCATCCAAAAGTCTAACATGCAAACATTTCAAAAATGTGAACATGGTTATGTGCGTACGAAGCTTGATATTGTCTGACGTATTCTGATAGGTTAACTAAAAAATTCAGGTCGGATGAAAGAGGTCTTTCTCGTAAGCATATTATTGAGAGTGTAAAATCATCACTGAGCAGACTTCAAGTTGACTATATAGATGTCGTACTCCTGCACAAGGTCGACCCTGTTTGCCCAATGGAAGGTCAGTAATAATTGAAATAGAAATAAAATAAATTTGATATATCCCATATATGTGTCTGCTTAGGCATTCAACTTCAAATTTGCTTAAACGCAGAATTAGTACGTGCAATGAATTTTGTCATCAACCAAGGATGGGTCATGTATTGGGGTACGGCGCGTTGGACTCCCTCAGAGGTAAATATATTTTATTTAAGATATTATTGTTGGTATTCATTCATATACATTTTACCAATTGGGTTTGGTAACTCTGAAGTATATTGTATTAGATGACAGTATTTCAATAAGGTACAATAAGTGAATCAATAATGGGGGAACATACCTCGAGGAAGTATGAATAGTAGGATAATAAATATATCAAACCATTGTACATCTGAATTTGTTTCAGATTATGGACGCTTACACAAACTGCAGACAATTCAACTGTGTAACGCCTATAGTAGAACAAACCGAATATCATATGTTCTGCCGTGAGAAACCGGAACTATATATGCCAGAATTGTATCACAAAATTGGAGTTGGTAAGTGAATATGACAAAGAACACAAATGACAAATATAACATTGCACGAATGATGCATATATCGATTCCAATGAATTCCTCGATTCTAGTTGCAAAGTAGCAATCTTATGCTATAATTATCTACGCCATTGATTCTAGATGATCCATTTTTTTTATCCAATTGAGATAAAACTATGTACTTTTATAAATTGCATCAAGTTCGAAATCCTTGTCAACAGGTATGATGGCGTGGTCTGCATTAACAACAGGGAAAGGTCGTGAAGAAATAACAGGAATTTTCGCCAAGTCACGTTTCAATCGGAAATATAGTACGTTCAGCTGGTGTGAGGAAGATTTAGCTGTTCCTGAAGTGAGTCAAATGATTGTATGAAAAAAGCAAGTGTTTAAGCATCACTATTGATATATATTTTGATATAATTTAACAGGTTAGAAGCTCTGGAAGCAAAGAACAGGTCACAGGAGAAGAACCTCGCACATACGGAGATAAGCTTCGCGATTTGTCGTCCTTAGCAAATTTGCTGCGTAAGTACTACAATGGATATTATGAAAACCTACAAAATTTTGAGATACTAAAGATTTTCATCTAAGTCTGAATCTGATGAAAGATCTGCCAGGATGTTTATTTATATATAATTATTTATATACAGATAAGCACTGTTCATAGATATTTGTCTCTTTCTATCCTCTTGTTGAATAGACGAACAACGTATAATTTATATTAACATCATTGTTATCCATATTGGTGATTTGGCAGATTGTTCAATGAGTCAGTTGGCGGTGGCTTGGTGTCTCAAGAACGAATCGGTTAACTGTCTTCTACTGGGAGCCACTAGTGTCGAGCAATTCAAGGAACATATCCACGCTTTGCAGGTATAAACGTATCTAAAAGTAAACCAAAATCTCCAATAAATTCATGTATTTTGACAGATGCTTTCTAACATTAATTATAAATATATTCTAACAAACAAATAATAAACAGAGGAACATGAAGAACTTTATGAATTAATGGATCTTTATAAATTTCAAAAAATATTTTATTATGAAAAAGTAAAAAGTATTCAACCACGACGTAAGTAAATAGAAAAATTAATTAGTTTTATGGAAAAAAGATTTGCAAGGACTGAGTAAAGATTCTGGATTCTTTTACCTATTCCTAGTACATGAAACATTTACTATACAAAGAGGTACTTAATGAGGTTTTTTTTTATAAACTCAGATCGTTCCGCAACTGACTCCGTCAGTGATGATAGAGATTGAAGCAGTGCTCGCGAACAAACCGCAACGGCCACCGATGGTGTCAACTTTGGCTATGCGCAATCAGCAAAACAGTAACACCGTGCGCGTCGACATGACGTTAGTTACAATTTAATCACCTTTATAATTACAAGCTGTTTTTTATTGATCCTTCTTCCCTGTATATATCCAAAAACTTATATCATATAATTAATATTTACACTATAACTAGCTATTATTTCTTTCTCATCTGTTTAGCGCTTTCCCGGCCTGGTACCAGGGTCTGCATTTCAACTTAATTTCTTTCACTTAGTACTACTGCTTTTGGGAACTTTTTGTGTGAGTTCGGGCTTCATCATATCTGCTTTCATCATGTCTAGCTAGCGACTTTTAATCCTACCGCGAGATTTTGGCCCTTATACGATGGTGTTGAAATATCTATTTCCCATATAGTCTGGTGACCTGCGATTTATGCGGCCCTTTTTTATGCCAAAAGGCAGCATACAGGTAAACGGCTCATCTGATGGTAAATGGTTACCGTCGCCTATGGACAACTGCAACACCAAAAGCATCACTGTTGTGCTGTCCCTTCATGAAGAGCCCTATATCATAGCCCTGAGGAAAAACGGTGCTGAGCAACTCATTTCACAACGCTAGCGTACGCATAAGGAAGGTCCGAGAGAACCTCACGCTGGTCGCCATCTTACTAGTTTTTAGGGTGTGCGGGTGAGCAGCCAGCCAGCGGCGGGAGGTGCTGAGATAGTGAAGAGGGCGCCATGTTAAAGAGTTCCTCAGAACACTCTCCGTTATACATGCGATAGAGCACACATAGACTGTCAATGTCTCTGCGAAGTTTTAAAGACTCTACATAGGTCGCATGTTAATTCGGAATCGTCAATAATGCGAATAGCTCGCCTTTGCACGTAGTCAAAAGGAGAAAGCTGGTAGGCAGGAGCGCCAGCCTAGATGTGTGACCAGTACTCCATATGAGGACGTACTTGCGCTTTGTAGAGCATCGCTAGACATGTTGACGCCAAGGATCCCGATAGTCCTATTAATTTTTAGAGAGATGTCCTGGAACTTTGATGCTATGATGAATGATTTTTTTTTTGTGGAAAAGGCAAATACTTGTGACTTAGAGGGATTTAATTGGACAAGATTCGACTCTCCCCAGTCAGAGGCTCTGTTCAGTGACCTTTCAACCTTAGACACAAGGTTGGTCCAATTTTGCTCCACATGTATCTGAGAAATACCACCCCGACCCGACCCAACCCGAGTATACAGCATCTCCTGTACTGTCGTCCGCATAACAATGAATATTAGGAATATTCAGTACATCATTGATATGCAGAACGAAAAGTGTAGGAGATAGCACAGAGCCTTGTGGGGCACTGGCATTTATTGCCAAGGCATCAGAGTTGGCGCCATCTACGACAACTCTTATGCTACGCCCAGACAAAAAACTCGATACCCACATGCAAAGGGTTTCAGAGATACCGTAGACTCTTAATTTGCAGATGACTGCCTTATGCCAGGCCCTGTCAAAAAATGGCCATACCAGTAGAGATGGCATTCCTATAACTTCTTCATGACGTCACAGATTCTAAGGCTACATCAAATGTGTTCGTTACAAATGTGATCTTGTCGCTTAACGTTACATACCTGGGCGACCAAGCTTAACTTGGTTCTTTAAAACACATTTTTAAATTAAAATAAACTGTTAGGTTTGCCTCACAAAATTAACATTTTTACAAAAAAATATATATACACTCTGATTTGAACTGGGGTTATAGGGATTTTCGAAGTAACCAATTTCCACCTGAACTATTTTTGTTTTGACAACGGCGTAAATGTACATTCAGTTTCTAGCTATATTTTTTCATTGACTGAAATCTCGGTTAAAAAAAAATCTATGAATAAAATGTAGCAAGATCGATTTATCGTCCCCGAAACTACCTACATACTAAGTTTCACGGAAATAGATAACGCCGTTTGCGAGATCCTGAATATATATATATATATATATATATATATATATAAGAATTGCTCGCTTAAAGGTATTAGATATTCATCGCAGCGTCTTCATCTCAATGACACCTATTTGCTGGGAATGTCTACCTAGGACTGATCACGTTTCAACTATTTTAAAATTGTATATTTCGACTATGATAATATAAAAGTTTAACTGATGTAATAATATTTTACAGTAATGGCACTTGGTAATAAATACACTATGCATGTGCTTCGTTCATATTTTTTACTGACAAGCGGTATTCAATCTTTAGTCTCTTTATTCTTGAAATAATGTAAAGAGTATATGTACCAACTTAATTAAATGTTAACAGTTGAAACTGCACTTATGAAACAGTAGAAGCTCTAACTTAAAACTAAATTTTGTTTTATTTCCATTGAACTAGTGGAGCTTCAGCCTCTGCTACAGGCTCTCCAAAGCCCGAAGATAATGCTGGTGAGGCTGAGGCCTCAACTCCCGCTAAGGAATCGGGACGTGGTTTTTGCGACATTCAGTGACCTTGGTGGCTGGGAAGCAGAGGCAATGCTTCCAAATCAAATAAATCAAAGGTAATAATTTATTTACGCATTAGAGATTCACGAAATTATTAAGTAATCTAAACGATCTGTTATTCTGACATAATATCTAAGCGATAATTTATTGCGATTGATCGTACTCAGATTCTCAAAAAAGGGCAGTGTTGTCAGTGTAATAATTTTTAAGCTTTTCGTGTAAAATTATTACTTGTATAGCTCTAAATTATTAAGACCTTTTAGAGGATATTAAAAAAATCCAAAGTTAACTTTGTTTTTCCTAAGTTAATAATTAGAAATAAATTATCATATTCTCAATCACAGGATTTCAAACGTAGTTTAGTAATAGCCCAAGGTTATCTAACTGAAGAACCGTTAAACATCATTAATTTGTTATCAATGTATCCAATATTGGAACTGATTAACATAGATTAATCATTAAGGTGGGCATCAATAAAATTAATATGAACTATTAATCGCATTCTCCATCTTTTATCTTGCAATTTATATTGACAGGAATCAGTGAAAGGATCAAAACCGAAATTCTTTCTTAACAACGCTGGAGAGGTCATTAAACGATTTGGTAACTATATGTTTCTTATTTTATCCTTAGGTATTTAAAATAATACTAACTCACTAATGGATAATGTAAGCACTATTTCTAAAGAACGATACAATATCAACAATCAGTTTAAGCCAAGAAAACAATGCTTTCATATCCTACATATTGCGAGTCAATTTCTTAAGGAGAGATATTAATATTGTTCAGTCCAACTTTCTTATGCTTCATCTCTTGATAATCTAGGGCAAATAGTTGCAAATACAATATCCATCCATCATTACTAAGTTCCTTATGAAATTGATTTTTACATTAATTAACATAAGAACCAGAGCCTCCTAACATTACTAAAATTCCTAATAATACTGCCGTTATTAGACAAAGACATTTGAGGTATATAGAAAAATGAAATATAATGCATTAATATAAGAAACGTATTTTATTAATCGGATGGTATAAGAATAAACTTAGGATTTTATTAAGTTAAAGATGAAATATTAAACACAGGCTTCGCCTACCGCTTATGAAGTTGAACTGAGATCAAGTATAATTGAATTAAAATTTGTTGCTAATTTAATGAAAATGATAAATTTAATCTATTCTTGGTTGTAGCAATTCTTCTAGATTATATTAATATTGTATTGTCGATTATCAAAATAAATCCTTTTGAATGGCAGAGCAAGACGGCGTGGCTAGATCAGTCGTGGTGTCAGTCTCATCGTTGAAGGGCAAACAGCCAGCTTCTGGAGGTAGCAAGGTAAAGATGACTAAACCGGAAACCCCACGTCCGAGGTCATCTTCACTTCAGCGATCTTCATCAGGACAACTATCTACCGCTCGAGATTATCGAAGAAGATCAAGATTCGATATATCATCTCCTGCCGATGTTTAAAAAAGCTCCGAAAAACTTAGAGACTCCTCGATTCCTTATTATATTAAATCGATGTATGTATATTAAATAATGAGCCGGGTTTTTAGTAAATCTGTGTTAACTCCTCTGGTTTGTAAATGCGTAACCTAAGGATAATGTCAATGTTTGTACCACTGCCTGCCTTAACTTCGGGTTAGGTTGTGATCAAATGCTAATAATACTATATATATTGATTTACAGAGTCAAAAATTTTATGTAGTAAATTTAATACATAAGAGATCCTTGATATTTAAAAGTAGAGTTATGTTTCAAACACAACATTTTGGCAATAATAGAGAAAATTAACTCTAACGAGTTGCATTTCGGTATAGCTACTTCACATTATAAAGAACCACTTAAAACCCGGTTTAAATTATAAGGCAACTGGTCATCATTAAGTTAGTTTATTATTAGCGCTTAATATAATATTGTATCTTTGGTAGTTGTAATGTAGGTGGTAGACGTTTTAATGTTTAGATCTAGGAGCGAAGCGAGATCACAGGAAGTGTAGGTTTGTAGGCACGCGAGCTCACAAGTACAGCACGCACTACGGCTAGCGATGTCACCTAAACAATTATTATAAAATTTATTACAATTTCATTGTAATATACTACAAAACTATTTAGATCATGTCAAGATAATTATTTTGCATACAACAAAAATTTATTGAGGTTTAGTTATCATAAATACATTTTAAATGAAGCAATGTTGTATTCGTAAATTCATAACGAGACAATAGCCGCGTTATTACAAACAAGTAAAATACGTATTGAAATACTTTAAAAAAGTTTGGATAATTTTGTATTAAATGCACCGTCTTGCCGACCGCTGCCGAGACAACTTCGCGTTATCCTTTTTCGCAAGTCTGACCTTACCTAAACAAAGCGATATAAAAGAACAAGATGTGGAGATCTGATCCAACATTGGTGGCGAACGCATGTGTCCGATATCTTTTGTTCTCAACTTTGATACTCGCAGATTAATAATAGTCCGTTTTTTTTCGCGTTTCCTTGTGCTTTGTGGGTGTTATTAAGTCGATACAGCTGTGGTGCGACATCTACCTGAGTGAGTGAGACATTCCCTTATTTATTTAATTACGCGTTTATTTATCTATCTATTTACTTTCCAGAAAATTGGTTATTTACTTCCGTCAACTTTATTCTTTAAATAATTAACCATTATTTATTTTTTATATGTTTAATTAATTATTTATCTATCTATTCAGTAATTAGTTATCCATTTTTGGTCTCCTATATATGTAACTACTTATATATCTATCTACTTAACTGTTATTTATTCATTTTATAGTGTATTATTTACGTAGTATATGTTCCCTTGTCTCGCTCACTCATTTGTTTACTCTGTGTTTTCATTTTGTTTAGTTTGAAACACCACTCTTGGTCTGGACTCGGAATAGTCCCGTAGCATACCGTTTGGCGTGCCTCCCTGCCCTTAAGACATGGAGGTTGGTACGCCCCCCCCCCCCGCCCCTTAGGTCATCAGAATGAAGCACGCAGCTCATTTTAGAGATTTTCTCCTACAACAAGGTTCGTTAGTAACGGCAGGATACTCGACGAACTAGGTAGTGTTCTCGCGTTGAAGCCATAGCCTCTCCGGAACCCACGCACTATCAAGACCATTGCCGAACGGTAGTTTTAAACATAGCTATTTTAAAAAATATCACACTGACTGTACGACTCATACAAGTCGTATAAAGTTCGAGTTACATAGATAGACTGCGAAACAAAGCCGCTATGGTCTTGGGTCGCCTCCATCCCTTAGCTTTGTTATAAGAGTTAGATGTCCCTGAGACTCAAGCTCACCTTGTATAAGACATGTATACGTCCTGTGATGACATATAGCAGTCCCGTTTTTGCTCAAATGTCGAAAGATAATTTTCATAAGTTGCAGGTTCTCTAGAACCACGTTCTACGTAAAGTTACCGGTGCTCCATGGTACGTTCGGAATAAGGATCTCCACAAGGATCTGGAGATGCCTTCTCTCGGACGTACACTAAATCCCTTACTAGTAGTTACTTTGAAAAAGCCGCGAACCATCCCAGCCCGTAAGTGGTATCCACTGCAAAACACGAAACCGTACCCAACGCTGCTCGCTACAAAAGACGCCCGCGTCATATTTTTACCGATCCTCCCGATAAAATAACGGCAGCGAACGATCAGTACCAGCCTGTCTCTACAAACAGAGCATGTTCACACCCACGCCCGCGTAACCACAGATCACGCCGCCGTGGTCTGGGGGTAAATTTCGCTCCCGCGCACCAGATTAGGCCCCCCTCGACCACGACTCAAGCCTAGGTCCATTCCCTCGGTGTGGAGCCCTTGAGTGCGCTGCTCACGCGATACAGTGACACAAAATCTAACATCGCTGTAACAACATTACACATATCACCCCCACACACGTGCACGCATACGTGCTAACATATAAAAGTGGTAGGGTTTTGTTTCTTTCCCTTATCGAACTAAAATAGTTTAGAAAATTATCCAATACGATTTATATATAAGAGTTGTTGAGGTATGTATACTTGGTACACATATATGTTTCAACAACTCATATATATATGAATAGTTACATCAGCTTAGGTTAGCTCAAATAGGTCACGAATTGCATGTATCAGGCAACAGCTCAAGCCGAGATGTGCCGGGCACCCTTGAGCCAGTTGTCGAATAAAATCAGCTGAGTTCCTTAAGCGCTCGCTTTAGTAGTCCTGTGAAGCTGTTAAGACCTAACTAGGTCAATAGCGTAGTCAGATCGAAAAAAAAATCAAATAATAGCAAGATGTCGAACGTTCAGCGAGCGCGGTGCATTTAATACGAAAGTACCCAAACTATTTTAAAGAAGGTATTCAATACGTCTTTAACTTTTTGTAATAACACCGTAGCTGTCTATAAACGATACGCACTTTCCCAAGGGAAAACGCTTTCGCGCAGGAAAGAGTGCGTGTCCAAAAGCAGCTAATAACAATCACTAATGATTACAAGTACGCATCTTTTAGCGTTTAATTATGCATACTGCAATCGCGAGTGGAAGAGCGTATCGTGCAAAGGTAGCTAATGAGATTTTTTAACAAGCGTTGACAATTTACAGGGATAGTGTAATGCCAACTGGGGTTTATACTAAATCACTGATGCTAGTTAAAAGCACGTATAATCAAATATATAAAAACTTAAAAATATTAAGAAACATCTCAACTTTCATGAAGTTATAAGAAACGATTGTAAAACCATAACAGACGTCGAAAATTATTGCTCAGTTGAGTACACATAAAATATAAATACGTGGAATTAGCAACACACCCGAGGAACTCGGGGGGTACTGTATTTGCAATACTGTAGTAAAACAAAAAAAGATTTGGTAAGGTTGGGCAATAACAAAAAAAACTGTTTTCTCTTAAATACGGGAGTTCTCATCAGTACGTCGCATCGTGTCGTACTGCGTTGCTACTAGTCGAGCGTATAGTGATAAAAGAATTGGTAAAGATCTGTGATGGTTATAATTATCATAATATTATTAAATTAACAATTTTAAACATTTTAAATGTATCTTACATGTATTTCTAATTTTAATTATAATATTATTATTAGCTATAAACCATATAATCATATTCGTAAATACAATGAATGTCGTAGTGTCAATAGACCAAGGGAATCGAGGGTGTCGATTTAATTATTATTCATAATTAATTGTGAGTAGCGTTATGATGATAACATATAGATTTAGAGCATTTAGGTGTGTAGCGTTATGGGTAATTAGGTCACGTATCCGCACATTTCTCGGATAACTTCAGTGATTCCTTTGAATATATTGATAGGGGAGTTAAATTAGTTAACTATGCTTCGACTAACTCGCTTTTCGTCTGGCTTAAACATTTTCTGTTGAAACTTCTATTAATATATACATTGTTATTATCTAAAGATCACACGACACAATTACACGTACAGAACTAAATTATATTCATAATAATGTATCAATATTATTTTTGATAACAATATTACAACTAAAAATACAATAAATCACAAAAATACATACAATTTAAAGGCATATCCTTAGTCAATTTGCGAAACGTTGTCATGTCTATGTACTCTGTCGAGAATATGTGCGAAATATATTGTAATTATATTACTTGTATAAGAGATATGTGGAGGTAGTCAAAATTAGTTCTAAAATTAAATCATTACCTAAAAACTTAGATGATCGTCAAAGCGTTGAAATTTGTACAAAAGTATTTGCTGCAAAAGACGTTTGCTGATGATATAGCGAGATTTACATTTCGTCGTTTCATTTCGTATCGATTTCATGTTTTATGAACCATTTTATACAAGTATGAATTTCTAATCTCTTACTGAAAACTTACAAATTAAGCACGATATACCGAAAGAAAAGTTTTTATTTTGCTCGTATAAAGATACTCGGTTTGGAAATGATGACCACCAATCCAATTTAAAACGTAAGGTGCTCTTTAAAGACGTCTTACTCACACTCACATCATATCTCTAACATAACAAATTATATGCATTTCACTCGCAAGGGCATTATAAATTACTTCATGCGTCATTCGACTCGTCAGCATGGAGCGAAATTCAAACAAACAGAATGACGCCAGTAATCAAGTGAATAAAATTAATTAAAATTAAGAAAACTGTTCAGAATTACTTTAAAATACCTAGCTTATATTTTATAACTATGTTAATTTTAATTATCAACGGATAGATTTTTTTTTAACCGGATTTGCAGATATATTAACTTCTATACCAGATTGAAAATAAGGTAAACATTTAATTCCAAGTAAAAAAAAAAATCTATATGAAAGGAGATAAAAATATGTTTAAAAAACTAAATACATAGCAGACGAAAAATAATTTTTATTCTGAAATTCAGTAACTTCTTCGTACTATTTGCGAACATTACTATGCTTGAAATAACATCACAAGTGTGTTAGTCGATGCATTTGAACCTGCACTATTATATGATAGAGACACATTAGTCAATTGTGATCCTCTTGACACTGAAATTGTTTACGATCAACTATTTGTATCATTCAACCACAAACTATATAGGTAACATAACTACTATAATGAAATCCTTTGATTTTTAGAAAAACCTTTATACTCCAATTAAGTTACAAAATATTTCATCACCGGAAATGGATCTAAACATATTGGTCTGATAACAATTATGCTCTTTACTGAAGAAATTCTAATAGTCAGTGACACAATATCACTATTTATTTATTTTATTATATATTATTAATATCCCTATTACAAGAATAGTATTTCAAAAATAATAAACTGACGTTTTGGAGATATTCTCTTAATAATTAATATCTATTAAGAGTAAATTCAGAGTCCGATAGTACCTGCAAGAATAATTGTAAATAGGTAATTAATTACAGTATATTATAGGAGTGCGTTAAAGAAGAAAATGTAATTTTTAAATAATTTGGTATTAAAGTTAGCGTTTTATGAAAGAGGATTTAAGGGAACTAAAAAGGTAAGACGATGATTTGCACTGTATAATATATACGTATAACGTCATATTATAAGTCATGTTAATGACCGGAAGAGCGTACTAATGACTTACTGTTTAATGACCGTACTCATGACCGACTATTGATATGTATAGCATTACTATTGACTCGTAGTGGAAAGTCAATAAGAACAATATTTGATAACTAGCTGTCTTCTATTAACATGGTGACTATGCAGGATACCATATAGCGTATATCGTTTGACCATTCAAATTCTATAAATATTCCGTATTTTTATTTAGAGTTATATTTCTATTTCCGATGCTCGTTATCATTGTATTCGATTGGTATCAATCAATAAAAAACCATTATATGAAATTATAATTTTAATAATATTTATGTTGTTTTTTCTTGATTATGAAACAGAATTAAGCAATTATTATATGAAGTCCTATTTTGTTTTAATTATTTTTCATACTTTCTCTGTAGTTATAATAGAAGTAAAAATCGTCTTTTTTACCTATACTTGTACCCATATGAAGACAAATGATCACTATAGAAGATATATTTTAATTCTGTGTATATTTAACTGCACAGTAGTATAAACAACATAATTCTTTCGTAAGTCATCTTAATAATATCGATATATTTCTTGCAAGCAATGAAACATGATGAAATCCTGATATGTATGTAACATCTTATTAAACCATTACCATTAATATATCTTTAAGATAATTGAAGCTGATTAAGCATTAATAACGTTTCATATTTTGTGAAATAAGTTTCACAGCTTAATACATAATTACTCGTTTCTTATAGTAATATTATGTAGAATATGATTTGGTGTAAACTAGGCTTTAAACTATACATGTATATGTATTATTTTTCATCTAATATGGATTAATGAAATTTAATGTTTCTTGGAATAATATCTATGCAACTTACAAATTATTTTAATGTTTAAGCCAGAAATATTTAATCAATAAACGTTAAAACTAATTCATAGTGTTGTTTTATTTATACTAGTGATCTTCCGGTGATTGAAATTCCACCATAACTCGTTTTTTTTTTATTTGTATATTAAGAAAAAAATGAACGTTTTCTATAGTGTTTTATTTAACATTAGCCCCTGCCCAAGACTTCGTCCGCGTAGTAGCTTTTTTTTTCTCAAACTGACTACGCTATTGATCTAGGAAAGTCTTAACAGCTTCACCGGGCTACTGCGTAGTAACGTTAACACGCATTAGAAGCTCTCAAAAAGAAAAAAAACATCCCGATTTTGAAACATTTCTCATCTATGCTCCGCTCCTATTGATCTTAGCGTGATGATATACAGCCTATACTATATACTCTCGATAAATGAGCTATATAACACTGAAAGAATTATTCAAATTGGACCAGTAGTTCTTGAGATTACCTCTTACAACGTCACAAACTCAAATTTACCTCTTTATAATATTAGTATAAAGTTCGTCAATATTTACTAAACAAGAAAGAAAATTGTCAGAGAAACAAAGGATGAAAATGTATTTAACTATCTTGCTTCTATTACACTTCTATTGTAGATTATTGAATTGGTATCACTAGAAGTTTAATAAAATGGGTCAACATGTTATTACCGTGTGATATCGACCTAGTAATAAAATCCTGGACGTATATAACGTATGTGTATAAATGAAGTAATCTTCAAGCGAGGAGACCGGTAACTGCTCAATTATCTATCCGCATCCCTCGACTGGCTTGTCGGTGATCCTTCTAAGAATAAATATAGCAACATCACAGCTGCAAGATCCGCTCGACGAACATTCATTGTATCTCAAGACAGAGTTTAAGTGTCACGGTGGACGGACGCAATATCAAGAGCTCCGTGCTCAGCAATCCGTTCGCAAAATGACTGTAGTATACTTCGACTGGCTCGATTACATAGTCTTTGGGGCAATGTTACTATTTTCTGCATTGATCGGTGTTTATTTTGCGTTTTTCGCTCAGAAAAAACAAAATACAACGGCTGAGTATCTAATGGGTGGGAAAACTATGGGCGTGTTTCCTATATCTATGTCGCTGATAGCCAGGTACTTGTTTTGTTTAAATCTTTATTAAGTTTACGATACATTTATCGCTATGCTTTTTGTATATTTTGATTATCTGTTTTAGTTACATATCCGGTATATCGCTATTGGGTTTACCCGCCGAAATGTACACATACGGGACACAACTTTGGACAATCGTTCTATCAGAATGGACTGTATCACTGACCATAGCTGTAATTTATTTACCTGTTTTCTACAATTTACAAATCACTTCGACTTATGAGGTAAATTTTAGGTAACATATAGTTTTTTTATGATAATGTAGTATATTTAATATATTGTCTCTTACAGTATCTACGGTTAAGATTTAATCAAAGAGTTCGACTGTTAGGATCAGTTATATTTATAATTAAAATGATGCTGTATATACCAATAGTAATCTATGTACCGGCATTGGCGTTTAGTCAAGGTATAATATACTTTACTTGAATTCTTTTAAGGTGCATTTGTTATATTATATATTTGGTGCAATCGTGTTGTTTTTTTTCAGTTACTGGTATCAATCTGCATTTAATAACACCGATTGTGTGCATTGTATGCATCTTTTACACGACGCTTGTAAGTCAATTTATATATTTTCCTACATAAGGGTGATGTTGTGCGTTGTTGTCATTTACACGTAATTATTAAAGGTTTATAATAATCTTGATATGTATTTCGATCATTGGAAGTTATTGTTTTCTATTTATTTAAGGTGCACGAAACTGAGTTCGATGAGCAAAAATTGAAACAAAATAAGAGAAAATGTTTCATAGCATTAAAAAAGGAAAAATTAAAATTAATTAACCGTTTCAATATTCTTTTTTCTCCTAGTTAAGGCCAAAGAATATATCAGATTTGAAACGTAAATTAATTGTTATACTATTTTTAATTGATTACATTATTTATTGTGAGAATGGTTTAAAAATATTATGTATCGGCGATATTCCAGCGGCTCCGATCGTTTTGACATAGATTTGACCTATTCCTAGAAGATATATTTCTTGGATGAAAGATATCCATGTCCTTATCTGTACTCCTGAAAATTTGTCTGCAATTTTTTTTAAGATTAAGTATTTAAAGATGAATATTTGGTTATGGTTGTATTCTGAATTTGTATGTAACTACAGCTTCCTTTCACAGGGTGGTTTAAAAGCAGTCGTTTGGACAGACACACTTCAAACAATTCTTATGTATTTTGGCGTAGTGTTCGTTTTGGTTTATGGCACATGGCGTCTCGGAGGCGTTTCTAATGTTTTGTCGATTAATCAAAAAGGCGAACGTATTGAATTTTTTAAGTACGTTGTTATTTTTTTTTCTTGTGTAAATTCAGCATTAAATATTAATCATACATTTTAGGAATCGTCTATATATTATAGTATCTATTAGTATATAGTAATATTATAAAGCTGGAGGGTTTGTTTGTTGAACGCGCTAATCTCCGATTTGCAAAATTCTTTCAATGTTAGATAGCCCATTTAACGAGAAAGGCTTTAGGATATACATCATTCTGCTAAGGATAATAGGAGCGGAAGCTAAATGAAGAATGTTTTAAAATCTAAACTATTCCACGCGGTCGAACTCGTAGAACCAGTTAGAAGATAAATAAAATGGCATAGGTCTGCCGTTGTACGTACATCACACAATACGTTTTTTTATATTTTATAGATTTTTTTATATGAAACAAACAGGTGGGTCACCTGATTTTAAGTGATCACCACCGTCCATAGACATCAGCAACACCAGGGAAGTCGCAAGTGCGGTGTCAGCCTGTCTTGCGAGACGAAGAACATGGGGATGGGAAGGTAGGGAAGGGAGAGAGGGAGGTGGGCCTTCAGTGCTTTCACTGACTAAACGGAACTCAACAATGCAAGTACTGTTACTACACGTCAGTGTTTCTGTGAGAGGGTGGTACTACCCCGGGCGAGCCGACCCATTCATACTGAAGCCAGTAATAGCTACTGCGTGGCTCTACCACCTATTAAACATGCTAATTTTAGATGCGACTGGCTCTCTAGTGCAGCTGACGGAATACACCAACTGGTGCTTGACGATAGACTTTCAATTTAGGATGGTAGCTCGACGGGCGGAGTTATAAAAACCCTACCAACGTGCATCCTACTGAATAGATTTCGATAATTTTTGTTTTATTATTTCACTTAGTAGACACTTGGCCGTTATTAAAAAAATGATAATAAACATGTCTTCATCTAATATATTAAGATATTATTACGATTTAAGATATTACAATTTTTATAAACATTACACGTTAAGTGATGAGTGATTTCTTATAGTGGAGAAGTAGAGCAGGCGGAGTGTTGCTTATATTTTTTCGTTTGTACATTAAATATATTGTCAACATAGTAAACAACGTAGATGAAGTCGCGGGTATCAGCTAGTATCATATGAGTGTTTTAACTCTCCTAATAGTACGTTCTAACATTTTATTTTACAGTATGGATATGGACCCTACGATCAGGCATACGTTTTGGACGACAGTGTTCGGAAATTATTTTAGTTGGTTGGCCTCTTGCTCCGTCAATCAAGCCATGATGCAGCGTTGTCTTGCCTTATCATCTTTAAAACGTGCTCGAATGTAAGATGCAAGTACAATTCTCGCCAAACATTTTGAGGCTCTCATTGTTGTTGTGCAGGACCATATTTAAATATATATTCGTACTATATTACGTGTATAACATTCATACACTTTAAGGATAAAAAAGCCAATTATAGGTTCCTATGGTATTCATTTAACCTTATTTTGTATTAAACGCTTGACTATATTTTGCGAAAGCCAGAGTTTACGGTTACATTAAGGGCGGCCAGAAAGGTTGAAGAGGACAGTATATGATTCATCCAGAAGAAACATGTAATTATGATCCGAAAAATGTTCAACGTGTTATAAGATATAGTTAAAAGATTCAGTATACATACTGAAACGACTGTTTTTCTTAATATTTTTAGGTAATCTAACGACATTTATGACAGTATTTCAATGCATTGAAGTATAATATTGTACTAGAATAGCTAATCCAAACAAACGTCGAATAGCAGATAAAGTATGGTTTTTTTCCTCTTATAGATAACTCCAAACAAATGTGAATTGTATATACATTTTTCTAACTATCAGTTACAAAAACATCTTATATTCATGTTTTTCATTTGTTGATCATAACACTAATTGCATTTCAGTACTAACAAAACACGATGTTACCTCTAATATTTTTACATATATTGTGAATTTTATTTTAGAACTATTTTTATTATGGCGGCCGGCATTTTTATAATTGTATCGCTCTGCTGCTACACCGGATTGGTTATCTATGCAACTTTTGCAACTTGCGATCCTCTAACCATTGGCGCAATTAGAAAGAGCGATCAGTTGTTACCTTATTTTGTGATGACCATAACGGGGTCGATCCCGGCTTTACCTGGAATTTTCATGAGCGGTGTTTTCAGCGCTGCTTTGAGGTATTTATTTTTCATGTATACCACTGACCACAGTTTTGATAATCGGTAAGTGATGTGATTATTGTGACTAATATAGTAAACCCAAAATAGGATTAGCTGTAATACATAATAACACTGAAAGCCTTGGTTTACCATATGATTTGAACTGGTATCTTTTGAAACGTTTATAGCGATTAAATGACAATCAGTAATATTTTTTAAAATTTCCCTAGTTTGTTGTGTCTCAGTCATTTTTCTATGGGTTTCCTTAATATTTTTCAAACACATATTTTAAAACAAACCTTGTCCTGACAGTTAAAAACACAATAAAAAATAATTAGTCAAATAAGTGAGTGGAATTGTTCTAAAATGCTGCGTTTACTTACATTTTGAAAATTAGCTTTTATTCACATATATTTATGTGTGTTTCAGTTCTATGTCCACTGGTTTGAATTCAATCTGCGGTGTAATATTTGAAGATTTGATAAGACCGGCATACGACAAACCTATTTCGGAAAAGAAAGCCAGCTTCATTATGAAAATAATTGTTGTTGTCGTAGGTTTGTATTTTAAAAGCGGCTTTTGTCGTAGAATGATTTATTCACAGATGCTAATTCAAATGTGTGCATTTCTATATTTTTGTTTTCTTTACTCTGCTTTACTCTATTGAGGATTACCTAATTATTAAGAATAACTTATGTAACTTTTGTGAATTTAACAGGTGGAATATGCGTAGCGTTAGTATTTTTAGTGGAACACATGGGTGCGCTTATACAAGCTGGAAAAAGTTTGGCTGGGATTACGGCGGGAAGCCTTCTTGGCTTGTTTTCTATGGGACTATTTTTACCATGGATTAATGCTACGGTAATTATGACATCTTACGAATTCTTTGTCCAACGCCATTCACATATGAATTTTGTTCATATAAATATGTATTTAGTCGTAGGGAACTACGTGTTTTATTTTTATTGATCAATCTTTTGAAATCCCAACTATTTTGGTCAAATCCATAAACGACGTTTTGATAATTTTACGAAAGTATTTTGCAAGATATTTCTTTGATTATTGTTTATTGTATTGTGAACAATACCTACTATCTATATCATATACCTATTATTAACAATACCTCAAGGGTGCCGTATTCTTTTTAAAGAGACCTTAGGCAAAAATAAAGAGAAACACTGAATGTATTTTAAGGAAATCGAATATAGGGGTTGATCATGTATTGAAATAAGATACATATTTTATTCAATTTTTTTACTATATATTTGCTGGATAATACCGACGTCACTTAGTGCATAATTCGTGCACATATACATTTGTTTAGCTACTTCCATCCACGGTTGAGAAATTTAGAGCATTTAGATGTATTAAAAATGTAACAACATAATCAATTAACTATGACAATTGATTACGAAATGTAATATTTGTTAGATAATAAAATAACGTGATATAACTATTGTGCGAATTTTTCCTATTATGTTTATTTATTTCTGAACAATCGTTTTAAATCTGATTTAGCCTAAATACAGTATTAATGTGAGTTAGACTTAAGGTATGATTTTTGTAATTATTTATCTAGTTTCGAAGCGCCTATTACTTAATTGATAGTATATCGAACACTGTCTCGATGGGTGCAGATTCGAATCCTTGCAAACTATTTCGGTGCTTCCTGCATTGAAATAAAACCTTAACACGGGGTTAAGCTTTTTTGTGAGGTCATCTGACTAGCCACTAACTAGCTGCCAACCTCAGGTTAAAGATCTTTTACCGAACACCGGTTGTTGTATTCCGGTAACTGCATTTGAGAGCCAGACACATCAAGCTTTAGCCTGGTTACCATCATATATCATATTTAACATTATATGAGATTAATGTATTTCTTTCTTAATATGACATTTTGTCAATTAGTTTAAAAGGTATTACATAATAAACTTAAATCTATGTTATAATCTATGAACCTCATCTGGATGTTATTTGTATTTTAGTCAATTTTTTTGTTTCAAGGGTGCGTTGACAGGCGGTATAACATCAACATTATTTGTTGGATGGATATCTCTCGGCACACAAGCTGCCATGTTACGCGGTGAGATATATATCCCACCAAAACCAGTGTCAACTACTGGTTGTATGGGAAACGATACGATTTCAACAGATTTCGTGTCCGTCTACGACCATAAGGAGTTCGACAGGTGCGTTCGAGATTATTGATTACTGATTGTGACCCACGATTTCCTTTGCGTTCATTCCTGTTCTCGGGTTCCGACATATCATGCAGCGCCGCACGCCCCACCCGCACTGTTACTTCGTTCGAAATACAATAAAGTAATGTTTATTACTTTTACAGACAAAAACGGCTGAACAAATATTGAGGAAATATTACTGTAACATAATTCGTACTTTAGAATAACATATAGGTAACAATTTATAAGGATATTGTTTAAATTGAACAAAATATAGTCCGTGTTATTACAAAAAAGTTAAATATGTATTGAATACTTGCTATAGAAAAGTCTGAGTACTCTTGTATTAAATGCATCGCGCTCGCCGACCGCTGCCAAGGCAAGTTCGAGTTATCCTTTTACGGAAATTTAACCTTTTTTTTAACTTGGAGAGAAAATTCTTATGGACTGGCAGGCTGAGCCGACCACCGCCTACGTACTAGTCACGCAGGGGTGGTGCCTTTCGGTAACTCTAACCGGCTAAAACTTCACGGCAACCTGCGCCGCACTACGGGTAGTTTGACGGGGTGCACAAACAGGCTCTGCAACACCTTCCGGCAGCAGGCGTTCCCCACGCCGCATATACCCACCCTATATAGGAGGTTACTTTAGGAAGGCATGTTGTGAAAATATCCACCACCTCTTCTTCCCGCGTCCAGCTTGTTGACGATGATTCACGACAGGTGATCTGGACGATCGCTCTCTCTCCCTTTCCGCCGCTTCCTTCTTTCGGAACACGGTCTCACAAAATGAAGCAGCAGCACACCACCAGCTCACTGGCGACCATAGACTGCACTAGCTTCCTCAATGAGAGGTCAGAGCCTATTACTGCTGTTAGCAATCTCCGCTCCTCGTCCCAGGCTGGACATTCTTCAAGTGTATGATTGGTTGTGTCCGAATGCCCTCCGCAATGATGACACTCTTACGTTGGCTCTTTACGAGCTATTAGGTGCAGGTATATGTCCAAGCAGCCATGACTTGACTAAATGTGAGGACACCACGATTCCTGTCTATCCACTCTGTGAAGACTGGACGGATAGGCGTATAGCCTTAATGGTCTTGACTCCGGCAAAAGGTTGAGCAAGCGCTTCTCTTTACGATATAAGCATCCTTTGTTGTAGATACCCTAAACGCATCCTTCTCTCTAGATCCGATACCCACGCGTGGCCTTATCTCTGCACCAGTAGTAAAACTCAGTTTGAGAATGAGCGACCAATCCATGAAGCTGATCCTGTTAAAAGGCATGACGCCTCATACGATATGGTGCGATATCCTCGTATTGTTCTACTAAAAGCAGAAAGTGGCTGTCGAAAGACCAGTGACTGTCCAACGTTAGTTCGAGGTATTTTAACGTAAAGGCTATATTAATTTGAAGTCCTTTAACAATAATGTGAGCGTCTAGGGTTGGAAGTCTACGAGTACCATGGAAACATATTACTTCTGTTTTATGCAGCGCTACCTGCAATCCAAGCATCTGAATCCTATCAACAACTAAGGCTACACTTGCTGAGGCTAGTTGAATTGCATCCTGAAAGCTTCTTCCTCGCGCCATCACAAGCGTGTCATCCGCATAGCATATCACGTTAAATTCACGAAGAAAAGCACCACGCAATATCCAATCGTAACCTATATTCCATAGTAACGATCTGAACATCGATCCCTGTGGGACTCCACATGACATAACTGTGTTATGAATATGATCGTCCTGTCCAATGCATTCAACGCTCCTATCTTTAGGGTACGTCTTTATCAGATTGCGCAAGTACGCGGGTATTTGATGGTGCCCTAAACTGCAGGATAGCGTCCAAGTGTAATCTAACCAAAACGAGACAAAAAAATAAGATGTCAAAGTTTCGGTGAAAAAAATTTCGGTTAAAAAAGTAGCCAAACTTTTTTAAAGCAAATATTCAATACGTATTTAACTTTTTTGTAATAACACCGTATATGTCTAATAATTTTGCCATCTCAGAGCTATCTTGATGTGCGCTTTATAAATCGCGTGCGCCCTAGTCACCTAGTGAGCCCACGGCCCTAGTCGCAATAGCCAAACTATTGATATGCATTGATATGTCAGTAAGTTACTTTATATATATAAATGATAATTACGTCACCTCCTCCAGTAATTTATTAAACAAATTATAATTTAGTCTATCTCTTTCCTTTTCAACGAATCGATGAGTTTATTCGATATAAAATAGCTACTTCCTAGTACAAAACTGTTACGCTTGGTATTTGTTGGCCACGATTCATTCTGACACCATTGAAGACAAGATTACATGAAGGTGATATGCAACATTTTTTAATTGATGATTTAAATGAAAATGTTCTGACCATACACTGTTCTTACAAAGTTAACGCAACGAGGCTTATAAATAGAAATAAAACAATGCATAGAAATAATATATACAAAACAATTGATGATTTAAGCAAAGCTTGGAGTACATATCTGTAAAACTAGGTATCACCTTGACCCACTCATGACTTCAATTGTCATGCCCTACCACTCGGCATGAAGGTCTATGCTATTCGAGACTAAAAAAGATTAATCTAAACGTGACGTAATTCATTTAATAACCAACACTATTCTCGAGTTTCTGTTTATTTTTAGCAATGTAATATTATACGTGCAGGTCAGGTACATTCTTCTTGTACAAGTTGAGTTACTTGTACTACACATTCATCGGGATGGCCGTTTGCGTTATTGTCAGCATCCTCGTGTCCTATTTCACACAGAACAACGATCCCGCTATGGTGAGACTTTTTCTTTAGTATTGCCCTATATTGTAAATTTTCTTTTTATTTATTTTCAGGGATTGTTCAAATTTGGGCAATTTTAAACAAATCATCAAGAAGCGTAATAATGACTAATTATTAATCTAAAAACAAGAGGTAAAAAAAATAGAAAGTCAAACTATGGGAGGGAGTAGAGACCATGTCGGATCATTGTTATATACGATTTGATGTTTCCACCCAAAACTCGGACGAGCCAGCCTGTAGGGCCCCCAATGATGAAGGGCCGCGGTGGGCGCTAAACCACCTTGATCGGGAGGCATTTCTCAAGGCCGTCGTCTTACAGGCCTGGGTGGATGGAGAACCATCAGACAGACCTGTTGACGTCGACATAGAGGCGGAGTATCTTAGTGCGACGATGACGCGTGTCTGTAACGCCGCAATGCCCCGTATTAGTGGATAGATTCCCGCCAGACGTCAAGTGGGTGAACTGCTGAAATCGCGCAGCTAAGTGCTTCGTGTGTGGCGGTCAAGCGCCGGTACACCTGACATCGACACGGGCGGAGTCACGAACAGACCGCGTTGGCCGTGTAGAAGGAGCTCTATGAGGGATACAGAGCTGCTAGATTGGCGCTTCAGAAGGCCATAGAGCGAAGTAAGGCTCTGGCGAGAGAGGAGCTGCTTGAGGCGCTAACTCGTGATCCGTGGGGGCGCCCGTATCGTTTAGTTCGTGACAAATTGTGTCACAGAGCCCCCCAAGTAACCCAGAGCTTCGAGTCTCAGCTTCTCCGAGAAGTATTGGTGACTTTGTTTTCCTCAGCATCAGAGCATACGCCTTCTACGATGGCTCCGTCTCTGCCCGCTAGTACGTCCAATGCGACTGAGGACTACGAAAACGATGATGAAAATACGATATCCAAGATGACCTGGGAAGAGACGAGAAAGGCGGTGCAACGCCTACGGATCAAAAATACCGCCCCAAGACCAGATGGCATACCTGGCCGTGCATGGGTCCTGGCTTACGAGGCTCTCGAACTCCGACTAGCGTGGATTTTCACTGCGTCGCTTTAGCAGGGTCAGTTTCCTCGTTTGTGGAAGAAAGAAGGGTGCCTAGCAGACAGTGCATTCGGGTACCAGCCTATTGTGTTGTTGGACGAGCTGGTGAAACTGTACGAACGTATAATCGCAGGCTGTCTCGTCCAGCATCTAACACGAGTCAGGCCGGATCTGGTGGATAATCAGTTTGGTTTTCGCCAGGGGCGCTCCATCATAGACGCAGTGATGTGAGTGATGATTCAGGTAGAGGAAGCAGTTACCCGGGGGGAAGTGGTGTTGGCGGTGTCCCTCGATATCGCCAACGCTTTTAACACTTTGCCTTGGGCTAGCATCAAAGAGGCACTTCGGTATCATGGGGTGCCGCCTCACTACTTCCGCCGCATTGTTGGGGCGTACCTCTCGGAGAGGTACGTAACCTTCCCAAGTCAGAATGGGAGGGAAAGTCGACGAGACGTCATGTCCGCTGTTCCGCAGGGGTCTGTCCTGGGTCCCCTCTTGTGGAAAATCGGATATGACTGAGTGTTGTGCGGTGTGCTCCTTGGTATCAGCGTGACGTTACGCAGATGACACACTGGTACTGGCCCGAGGGAGTACGCACAGCGAGGTCACGACGATAACTATGGCGGGCGTCGCTTAGATGGTTGATAGGATCCGGCGACTGGGCCTAGAGGTGGTGTTGCGCAAATCCGAGGCCGTGTGGTTTCACGGTCCTCAGAAAGCGCCACCTCAAAGAACCCAGACTCTTGTGGGAGGCGAATCCATCGGTGTCGGGTCGAGTATGAGGTATCACGGCCTCCTCCTCGACAGCCATTGGACGTTCAAGGAACACTTCTGGCAGCTGACCCCACGCTTAATGGGCACAGCGGGCGCCCTCTTCCATTGTTACCCAACCTCGGGGGGCCAAACCCTGCCTGTCGGAAGTTGTACCTGGGGGTCGTGCGGTCAATGGCCCTTCACGGGACACCAGTGTGGGTGCCTAAATTGACGGCCATTAAAATCGCTCACCTGCTGAGACCGCAGCGGACGATGGCCGTCAGAGCTATACGCGGGTATCGCAAGATTTCCTTTGAGACAGCGTCCCTACTTGCCAGATCCCCTGCTATTGCGAGACAGTCACGCTTGCAAGGAGGTGACGGAGAGGGAGAGAGAGCGGACTACTAGGCCCCCCTCCCGCGGTCAACGAACCACACGGTGGCGATGGATAGGGGATGACCTTTGGCAGCCGTAGATGGGGCCTGGGGGGCGATGGACACACCTGTCGGGGGAGCAGACGCAGTGTCAGTCCCCTGCTCTTCACGTCAATAAGGTGTATGAAGGCACCATGGGGTTTTAGTCCGTGCTAATAGGACAGAACCAATCCTCAGTTGTTCCACGGGATGGGTATTTGCTAGAGATTTCCCCATGTTAAAAGAAAGACCTTCTGATCTCTCTAGGACATACTTGATCATGTCTACGCTTTGTGCAACTGTAATTATAAAGATAAATCAAAAATATATGTAATTATAATCATAGATTTCATTTCATAGGTACACCGGAGCTTATTAACACCAATAATACATCGTTGGCTACCGACACAACACGCACTCTGCAGACGTCCACGACTCACTCAACATGACATCGAACTGCACGCTAGAGAGATGGAACAGCTCCGAGCCCTATGTGCATACAGCGTATGCCTAATGAGATATTATTTATTTCCAATAGCATAAGCATACATATTTCGAGAATATTCTGTTAATTTAATTATACTGATATAGAGTCCAATGTCTTTTTTAATTTTCACAATTTTATTTTTCACAATTACAACATTTTTTTATAGTTTTAACCTTTGATCACAGCCTCACTCGATGTTAAATGACGATATAACATAAAATGCTAACACGCATAAACTAGAAGTAAACATATTCCCAAATGCGGCTGCTGGAACACTTATGCGTTTGGTAACAGATGTTCAACTTGAGGTTGGTAAAAAGTAGGCGGCTGCCTTAGAAAAAGCCCTCCTATCATATCATAGTTTCTTTATGATGTTCTCTCTTTACTTTGATTTAATGCCCATAATAGTTTATGTTGCACACTCTCTAAATGTTATTATATGTTTATTCTTAGTCATTTAGATTAGACAATGATCTTGTTAATCTGGATTATATTGCACTTTTTATTGCGTTTTATACGTATGAATACATATACATATAAAGTATCTACTTATATATTAATACGTGAAGCAAAATTTTTGTACCCCTTTTTAACCTATTTCCGCTTAACGGGTTAACTTGAAATTTGGCATAGTTAAAGTTTATATGGCGGAGAAGTGCAGAAAACTGTTAATTTTATATAAAATGCATTAGAAGTATATTAGATTAATTAAAATATGCACTACTCACACTACTACTCGAATTTTACACAACATATACACACATATAAATAAAAAAGACATTTTGACAGCCGTCAATAATTATGAATTTCAAAAAAGGTTGTGAAGGAGTTTGCTATGGTCGACTATATGTATTTTTTAACTGTTATGTTGTAATTACCATTTTTCATCCTACATTCAACAATGATATTATAAAATATAACTACTATTGTAATGTCTATTATTTTTTATGGTGAACTCACTTCTATTCAAACGAAGATTTAATAAAAAAATGAGCCAAATAATACTTTGTATAATCAAAATAAACATTTGGTTCATAAAAGGAATCCATGACTTAGACCTCCGCGGTTACAATGTTGCAATTAAACCTCATGTAGCAACAAAAAATAATTTATTTTCAAAAGCTAATGGTAGTATTAAAAACATTTTTGTCTTGGATTGTGGATCCATTACTTTTCCAAACGATGATATTGGGAATATCACTATTTCTCATAATGGACAGACTACATTTAATTCAATATCACCCAGAAATATCACCCACCTATGGTGTCGTGTAAAATTAATTGAAAATTGTGTCATTGAAAGTTATGTTTTATGTAACTTATGTAACCGCCTTTTTTGTTTCAATTCTTTAATTAATTTTAAGTTTCATTTAGAAATAGACTTTTTTTATGTTTATATAATTTAAAAATTCGTTTAAAGGTATTATATATATATATATATATATAGGTACTTATCAATTAATTATTAGTGTATGTCTTTTCATTTATATGTGTGTATATGTTGTGTAAAATTCAAGCACTAGTGTGTGTAATATATATTTTAATTAATTTCATAGGTCTGTAATGCATATTATATAAAAAATAGCTTAGTGCACTTATCCTTCATATAAACTTTAACTATGCTTGATTTCAAGTTCAGCCGTTCGCGCAATTCGCTTAAAAAGGTTTACAATGTTTTGGCTTCACTTATTAATATATAAGTTATATAGAGTTCAGATAGGTATAATTAAAACACACGATTTACAAGGGCAACAATGATTGCATATGCGTCTTATACAGAATAATGTTTTAAACGATGATGCTTTATCTACGTTTAAATAGAAGTTTCACAAAGTAAAAGACAAGGACGCATTTTTTTTTTAATAAATAGAAATTGTAAAACAATTTTCTTTTTCAGAAGCTTGGTGGCGACCTCATTGATTTTCCAGTAACCCTAAGAAATAACATAATATAGTTTTTTGTACAAAAAAACTACAACCTGTATACATTGAGTTAATTATTTGATTCTTTATAAATTTCAATTTATACTAATTATATTATTATAACCAAAAATGTGTTTTTTATGTTTATAATATATACTAGCTGTTCTGGCGACTTCGTCCGCGTGGAATTTTATTTTCGGCTAAAGCTAACACGCAGCGAAAGCTTTCAAAAGAAAAAAAACTATTTTGAAACATTCGCTGCACTTCTATTGGTTTTAGCGTGATAATATATAGCACATAGCCTTTCTCAATAAATGAGCTATCTAAAACCGAAATACATTTTCAAATCGGATTAGTAGTTCCTGAGATAAGCCCGTTCAACCAAACAAACAAACAAACTTTCAAGCTTTATAATATTAGCATAGATTCCACATTTTTAACTATCCTTATTTATTTTTGATTTCTCTTACGCTTAAGTTATAAAAACATGTTGAGCTATTTTTACATTTTATTAATTGTAAGTAATCATAATCTTACCCTTATCCCACGTAAGAAGGGTCGGTACCACATGTTTTCCTCTTTCACTCGCCTAGGTGTCAGATGTCATGTCAGTATTCACACATTTTTTACGTATATCATTTTTGTTCAAGATATATTTAAAGCAAATTTAATTAAGTAAGCACAAATAAAGAAACTATTTGATTATTTAAAGACATCGATAAAATATATAAAAACACAATTCGTTTGAGGCTTAATCACGTTAAAATTACGAAAAGTAGATGAGATCATTCTATACAGAATTATTGGTAGACTGTAGGCCACTTATTGTTTAGATTTGATTTAATATTTGCGATGTTAATGTCCAAATGTCCGGGAATCAGCTAGTCTATATTGTATACATCTAAATACAATTGAATATATAATATCCTGGAAATATCAATTACACATCCGGTACTAATATTCGTTTCTTAAACTCCTAAATTTAGTATCTAGACGACCGAGCCTAGTTTTGTTCTTTAAAAAGTCATTTTTTTTAACTATTTTCAGTTGGAGGCTTTACAAAAATTTTAAATATCATCATTGTTTTGGTTTTACCAATGAGTTAAAAAGGCTTTAAAAGTTTTAAATTAAAATAAACTGTTAGGTTTGCCTAACAAAATAAGCATGTTTCCTAAAAATAAAAGAAATGTAAAAAAGTATCGAACTGGGATTAAATGGATTTTCAAAGCGCTTGATTTCTATCTGAGCTACTTTTGTTTTGACAGCGGCGCGGCGGCAAATTAACTTTATATTTTAGCTATTTTTTTTTTTTGCCGGAAAACTCAGATAAGAAAGTTTTCTATGAGTGAAATCTAGCTAGATCAATTTTTCGTCCCCGAAATCATCTACATACTAAGTTTCACGGAAATCGCTCTTACCATTTTCGAGATTCTGAATATATAACAATATACAAATATACAAAAATTCTGATATATCTGATATATATAGGTATATCATGTAAAAATTTTATTGATATCCATCTTAGAGAAATCAGCTGGACGGGAGGCAACAAATTCTTCAATAGCATTTTGTACTGCCTCTCGAGTATTGAATTTTTTTCCCGACAAGGAGTTATCCGAATTCTGGAAAAAGTAGTAGCCTGTAGGTCTGGTGAGTAGGGCGGATGACGGAGAACTTCCCACTCCAGTTCTTGCAACTTGGAGACCGTTTGCTGTGCAGTATGTGCAGCGGAGACGAGCGATTGACCAATGCTAGTTGGAGATGTGGCAGCTTCTCCATCATTGTGTTCAGTTCTTCACAGTACATATCTGCAGTAATGCTCACCTCGTTTGGTAAGAAGCTGTGATGAATCACACCGGCGTTAGACCACCAAACAGTGACCATAACTTTTTTAAGGGTAAGTTTTCGTTTAGGGCTTTGTTTAGGTGCTGAACCAGGATCCAACCAACTTGCTGAGCGCTTTCGGTTATCAAACAGAATCCATTCTTCATCGCAGGTAACAATGCGGTTCAGAATTCTTTCATTTGTGTATCTGTTGAGCAGTGCACGGTACGTGTCGACGCGTACTTCGCGCTAGCGATCATCGAGTTCGTGGGGCACCCATTTGTTAAGATTTTTTTAATACGCCAATTTGACGCAAATGGACCAATATTGTTTTGACGCTAACGTTGAAAGCTGCTGCTAATTCAGCCATAGATTGTGTATCATAAGCTTCCACAATCGCTTTAATTCGTCATTGTCGACCAAAGTCTTCGGACGACCGCGAGGTTCATTATTCAGGTCGAAATTCCCAGAACGGAAGTGAGTAAACCAGTATCAGGTGGTGCGTAGGCTTGTAGTGTTAGTTCCATAAACGTCGTTAATGTTGCGAGCTGCTTGTGCCGCGATGCTGCCACGACGGTACTCATATTCCATAATTTCACTAATTTTTAACGTATCTACGATGACAAAAAATGCGATGAAAATGTAATACTAATCAATAAACAAATGACTACTTTTGGAAAAAGAATTCCATGTTTTTAAAATAAAATTAATTTGAAATTAGAATTCTTAGCCAAACAAAAATTATTTTGATTTGAAATGGCCAGTACTGCAGAACGGCAATTTCATAGGTAAAGGCCCATTATTTCAAATCTGACATACATTTGTGACGTAAACACATTCAAATACACAAATTTTAATATACGTTATCGTTATAAACATTTTTTATAAAACAACCATAAATACAATTGACGGTACAAATTATAAAGTTAATTGTATCAAAAACTTCAATTCTTTTATATTATAGGGGGCAAACTAACAGGCGGGTTACATGATGGTAAGTGATCACCGCCATTCATAGACACTAGCAACGCTAGGGGAGCCATAAGTGCGTTTGCATATAACAACTTGACATATATGAGGATGTATTGAGGTGTTAAATGAAGAAGTAAGGAAATTCTACTTAGTAGGAAAAGCTAACAGTCAAGCGTAACTCAGAGCTGTAGTAAAAACCAAGACGCGTAACTTTCACTTACCGCCCTAGATACCAGGTCTATAGTAATTAAAACATAACCACTAGCGAATACCAGTGATTTTATGGAGGAGTACTTATACAATCTCATCGTCATCAAGCCATAACATAATAATAATTGGGCAATAAAACAAAAAATTACTTGAAATTTGTAATTTATTTAGTTACAATATGAACAAATCTTATGTATTTACAGATTATTCTTGAGATTCTTAATATTGGTTGTAATAAATTTTACACATCTTATAAAATAAATTGCAAATAGCAATAGAAACAAGAACAATGGGATTTCCGTACAAAAAAAAAAATATTCATGGTTAGAAGTTTTATCAGTGTTCCGGTATGTTGTTATTAATGAGATTGATTTTTTTTACGTTCAACAGACAAGACAAAATTGTGACAGCCAATTTCAAAGAGTTGGATTTTTATGTGAACTGTGAACGTAGACCGCCACTGTTTTCACTAACATAATTGTAATAAACAGATTACAATGTATTTTAACCGACTCCAAAGAGGAGAAGATTTGCAATTCGGTTGTACTTTTTATATTTGTCACCTCAAATCTACTTCATTTATAAACAAATTAGGAAAATTGTTTTTTGTTGGAAATGATATATTTTCAAGTAGGTTACTTATTTTATTGGTATGCAACCTTGCATTTGCAAAATACACCTCGGGACTCCTCAAAATGTAATAGCAAATATATAGTAAATAGAACCGTGATTGATTTATGAGACTAAGTCTCTATTTTTTTGAACTTGTTTTTATGTAATATATATTAATCTATGTGTATATATTACTTCATGACATAATAGTATACCCAGAATAAAGTTTAAAACAGTACACCAAAAACTAAATTTAAATATGATACTTGACGGTTTTTAAAACAGATCATATTACTATATACTTTGCTTTACATAGATTTATTTTCTATACTGGATACAAATTTTTCTTTGTATTTTTCATAGATGTATATTAGTTATTAGGTGACTTTTTTAAATAAATAAAAAATAACAATAAGAATCACGCTTACTGTAATAAAAAGATATCATATATTATCATAATAATATCTTCGTAAATTATTTATATTTTAATAATATTTTTTTGAAAAAATCGTAATTTAAGTGTAAACCAAAATAATAATGCTTAAAATAAAACTAATATACTGTGGTTATTATTAATAAGTTAACCTAAGTAACAATTTAATATATGTTTTGTAATAAATATTAACTTCGCTACCTTGAGATTTTGGTTATGATTCTCCTCTTACAGTCTATCCGTTTTTTTTTTTTCGGTTTATACCAAAATAAATAATATAAAATTCTACTAAAATAATATTTTCCTTTTAAAAAGTAGTAACCACATGCAAAAGATTTTATCCATGGACCTATAATTCACGACAACTCTACAAGCAACAAATTTTCTGATTGTACCTGGAAAATAGCTGGAGATTTGTAATTCGGTTTACTGTACCTTTTTCAGGCTCCAGGCCTCACATTAATTACTACAATAAAACAATATTATATAGAACGGAGATGGTAAATGTTAGGTCAAATAAATAAATTTTATTATTATTTGTTATTAAACATAAGACTAAACAACCTATATATATATATACGTTTGTTTAAGGCACTCTTAAATATATAATTCAGGTAAATGATCCATAAAAGTTTCAAAGGTAACAAAGAACATCACGTTTTGCACTACCATTAAAACTTAACTTTACATAAACAATAGACCCTGGTCTAAGACTTTAGTTCCGTTCTCTTACAAGTGCGTACGTTCACAGGGAAAAATACGTTTAATTCAATGAGCGTAGCAAGCACTAGGAACATTGCGTACATGGCCAAGCAAGCACGTCCCACTGCTGCATCCAGCTTAAATTTATTGAACCAGAATGTCAAATAAAGCAGGAGCAGCGTTGACAGCAACGATATCGCTGAATACTCCAATCCCATTGAGTTAATTTTTACCTGTTCAAATGATATTAATATTATTATTATTAATTTATAATAAAATATTTTAAGAAATAATTGAAACTCGCAAAGCAGTTATTTTAAAATAATTCGCATTATTTATGCATTTAATCATCCATTATGTTTCCAATCATTCGCATTGAAGTTTTAGTAACTATGTTATAATGATGTTCGTCTCTAACCCAATAATGTCCAGGTTCAGCTGGAGTAAGCGAGGCCTTTATCAACCATGGTAGTCCAAGACATAGCAATATGTCAAAAGTATTAGAACCAATCGAATTGCTTATACCCATTGAGCCATGACCTGTTGGCAAATACAAAGTAAAACATAATAAGTATGATAAAAATGTTCTTAATAACCAGTTGGAGAAATATTACCTAGACGGGAAGTCAAAGAATTTTCAGAAAATATTGATGCATATATTTTCTGACAAATACACGGACACGCCCATACAACACTCACCTAACACATCCATTATCTATCATTTTTTCTCAACTTCATATAACATTTCACGCATATTTAAGAATGTATTTATTTGTTTACTTTACTTCTACGGAATGCAGAGATTCCTGTCGTGAGGTGGGAGGTCTATTTGCTGGGACAACTTTTAAACTGTGGCTAATACTGTAACCCTTTTGTTATACAATTGTTATAGTTACAATAATGTTTAATTAATTAAAATTTAACTTTTTAATGTGTTATACATAAATAATGCTAAAGAATTTTCGTTTATTGCAAACTATTACAGATTCGTGATTGATTCTTGATCAATGAATAATTGAATCAACTAGATAAACTTTATATAAACCAATAGAAGAAGTACCTTGTTTAGCTACTATAACACTTGAAACTGCTTCTGGGACTGAAGTTCCAGCTGCAAGAAATGTTATTCCCATAACAGAATCTGGTATCATTAGCGTGTCTCCTGCAAATATAAATCAATAACAATGCTATATACGTAAACAGTTTCTGTTATTATGCTTCGACAATGCAAATTATTTTTAATTTGAGAACATACCAATGATCGTGATCATCCAAGCAATGATATATGACAAAGATCCAATCCAAACTATGCACATAATAAAAGTCAGCGGAAACCAGTTCTTAAAACGAGGTTTCTCGCAGTCAGGAATGGTGAACAGGAACACTAGGTGAATGGGCCACGTTACGATCCAAGTTGTCTGAAAACGAAATATGTAAGGGTTTTAATAACCCTTCCTTCACTCATTTCTTATTATAAGACATTCTATTATCCAGGTTATTTGAATTGTAAGACTCATTTTATTGCAATTCGTAGCTCGCAGGTTTTTGATCACCTTAATACTGAGATAGCCAACGGTTACAATTTACTGTTGAGATATTTTCACACTTAACACGCACATTAAACAAAATGCCGGTTTGCCTTTTGAATAGGTTATCATTGATCGCTACCGTTGATTAATAGAAATCTAATGTTGATACTGAACAACTTAAAGTATCTAGTCTCCATACATTAGACTGTATAGATGTAATTTAACCGACTAAAATCAATATTTACCTTCGCGATGCAACTCCTTCCACTTGGCCATTTCCAAAGTGAGTGCTCGTACTTTTCTATACTCTCTTTATTAATTTCATCCAAGCCACTCTGAATTGTATTATCGTCCGCGTGAATCAACTCCATGTCATTGGCTTTTGAGTCAATATCAATATTGATAAATTTCATACCATCTTTCACTGGTACTTTTCCAGTTGCTTCGTTATCACTATTATTTTCATTCGAGTCCGTATGTATAGATACTACACTCCTTATGTTGCCATTGTGTTGATGGTGTTCAATGGGCAAATCAATTCTATTTTTAGATGTTGATTTGATGTCTCTCTCTGTAAATTAACAATAAGACACAAACTCATTGATTAGTTATTAACAAAATTTGTCTATATTGTCGTCTTCTGTCAAGCTTTAAACACCCGCTTGGCTAATTAGTAGATTCTAAGTTCATATATCTAATAATATTGTCCGAAAACATTAGACAGTTAATTTTCTTGTTAGATTTAACAACAAATTTGTCAGTTAGTGTTGTTGCTTGCTTCATTTCTTACATTATTCAAGTCTAATAAAAAGACTGACAGTGAGACGGGGTGGGAAATTAAATTGAAGCACGTAAATAAAACAAGAAACTGCAAAATTTTATCGCATTTGACTAGTACCAAAACTCGTATTCATATAATTTATTAATATTAAATATAAATTTTTTTAAGCATTGAGTGAGTATTTTCCCCGTTAAATCACTACCACTAATACTAAAACATCCCACTAAGGAAACTTTATAGATTTTTTAAACTTTGTAATAAATTTAGTTTTATTTATTATATTATTTCAGTAAGTTTACAGAGGGAGAATCATTACTGTCATTCACGTAATGACCTAACCCTTAGGGCGCGTTCCAGTAGAAGCTCACAACGCTCACAACGCCCTTTTCGCCGTTCCACTAGACAACCGCGAGCGTTGCGGTCGCGCGAAGCTCACGACGCCTCATGTCTGCAGGTGGGTCGACGTGTGCGTTGACAAAATTGGCGGGATTCTCAATAAAGATTCTCAATACGTAAATTACATATGAAATGAAATATGTTAATAAAGTTTTGATAATTTTATTTCTTTTGAAAAATGTTGTGAATTCTAAAATTCAATGTAGAAATTAATTTATAATAATTTCATGGTAATTTAATATTTCTCATTTAACTAATAAGGTCATTTTTATGTTTTTATGATAATTAAAATAAAAAAATTGAATTATACATTGTTTCTTTAATATGCTTAAATGAATTTATTAATTATATGAATTTACTCTTAAGACTTACAAAGTGTAACTTAAACTCTCAAAGCTTTTGCTTTATTTTTTCTAGATCGCCATTTTTATTATTTATCTGAACGCTCAAAACGCCCACAAACACGTTCCACTAGCGCTTACGATCGTAACGCTCGAGAGCTAGTGGAACGGGAAAACTCGCGGTCGTGAGCGTGAGCGTTGTGAGCTTCTACTGAAACGCAGTCTTAATAGCTTTTTGAAAACAAACTGTTTGACATGATCCTCGTAACGTGGCAACTATCTATAATACCTAACATCACTACGTAAGAATCTTTTAACTTAACGTGTCCTTAACTACTATATGCTTAATAGATGTGATTGCTGTCTAACATGGTTCTCTAAGTACCATAAAAAATTCGTACATACCACTCTCGGTACCAAGTTCACTGTCCACTTTTACTTCCGAATTCTTTAACATATCCGAAACACATTTCCAGCTCTCTGCAATAGTATAAGTTCATTCTTATTAATAAAATAAAATTCTTTATTAGAACACAAGATTTGTTAACTGTGAATAAACTCACCTTTAGCGTAATTCTGTATTGATTTATCATAATACATTATACAGATATAGACACCATAAAGTAGTACAAGAAAGAAGGCTTCGTACCACTGAACGTATTCGTCATGCATTATGCATATGAGTATAGAAACTGTGATACCATAAGCAAGACAGTCTCTTGTAAGTGGCCACCAGTCTAAAGGGACCACCTGAAAAGTTAAGGAACAATTTTGTTAACAATGTTAATTTTCTAGACATATCTGATAAAATAAAAAACGATTACTATATACCTACTGAATAAATTCTTGCTTTGTATTATATTAAGTTGCCATTTATTCTATAATATGCTTAGCTATACTAAATAAAAGCCTAAATAAACAGCGACTGTTGTGTATTCGGGCGTTGTTGAACCAATTTTGATAAAATGTTTACTTGCATATAAAGAATTTTTCAGAATATTCCCTAGACTATATACAGTTACACTCTTCCACAGACGCTATGTAGCAACAAAATGACAACTAAGAAAGTTAAAAGACAGCCCACAAATAATCTGGTTATAAAGTATGTATTATACAAACATTAAAGGGTAAGCGCTAAATCACGGGCACAATTTTTTGATAACAAAATACAGGATTTAAACTATTATTTTTAAACTTTCCTTATATTTGTGATTAGATTTTATATATAATAAAAATAAAATGAATACACCTTGAGCTAATAGAATATTATCTTCAATGTGTGTGTTATAAAAAAAAAAAAATACGTATGACGCCCGTCTTCATTTTTTAGTGTCAATATTTAATACACTCTTGTGCTTAATATATATACATATATACATAAATATGCAAATAGTGCTATCGTAAGTAGACATAAATAGTCAAACAATGAACACAAAGTAAATTCAAAAACTCGACCACAAATGTAAAGCAGTATGTTTACACACAACCATAGCTCAACTAAGCTAATCAATTTTATTACGTTTTAATCCCTCCATCTTTTCATTAAGTAATACGGCGGCCACAGCTGGACATACCCCTTCCTCCTAGATTAACGATGCAACCGGTTTTGCGCTACTCGCATCCAGAGCAAATCAAGCCATCGTAATCTTCACTGAATCGCCAATCCATCTTGTAGAGGATATATCCACACCAGATCTTTTGATCCGTGATCACTGTTTGAAAACTCTATGCCCACATATCTTATCTCTTGTACAAATAGCGTACTTCGCTCTTTGCCACTAAAATTTTGAAATTCTGAGAGCTGTTTTCTCTCTGTGTGATTTTATTTTTTCTGCAGAGTCTCTTTTATTAATCTGATCACCCCGTAGAAATTCTGAGCATAGTCCTCTCCATTGTGCTTTGCATGACCTTGACCTTTGAATTGTAATACCAAATATATACACATTATATAAGGTTATACTAACCATACCGGCTCCTATGCCACAACAGGCAGCGACTGCAAGGATATTGAAGACAGCAGATCCAACTATCGTTCCTACACCAATATCGCCCTCAGTGATAAAAGTGCCTATGACATTAACGAACAACTCTGGGGCCGATGTCGCTGCTGCCATAAAAGTGGCACCGGCTACGTCGTTCGTCATATTTAGCGCTGGAAACGGAACAATGAATTCTAACCAACCGGTGTTTAGGTATATACATCTCCACGGTCTCAAATTCTGCAACACAGCGTCTCCATGACTAAAACGCAGTCACCGTTACGATCATACGAGTGAATGGGTACTATTACTAAATATAACCAATTTATAAACATGTCGACTGTTCATTATAAAATTATTTCTAACAAATAGGTTACTTCACTGGCACTTCATTGATTACGTAGTATTTATTTGTTACTGGTTTATTTTTAGCTTTAGTCTATTTATTGTTTACTGTAGATAATATCATGGGAAGTTAGTTTCATTTTAAAAACTCAGATTACTTTAGTAATAACAAAATAGAAAACGTACTTTATTCTATTTATACCTTTAGATGATTTTAAAACATTAAAGACGATTCTGATACAACCTCAGAAACTCTATCGGCTTTACCAATACTTCATTATTATAATCGCTTTACTCATTATAATCTTTAGCAGAGGTACAAGGATGAAGTCAATTCCAGACAATACTATCACTCACGAAATCATCTACCTCCAAAGTCGTGTTAAAATGAATATACACGGTGGTAGATGGTGGAACCACGCCGTTGCTATAACTGGTTTCAGCATGAATGGGTTAGCTCGGCCGGGGTAGTACCACCCTCTCACAGGAAACTGGCGTGAAGTAACAGTGCTTTCAATGTTGCGTTTCGTTCGGTAAGTGAGAGCGCTGGAAAACCACCTCCCTCCCCCTCCGTTTCCTCTTTTCTCCTTCCCCTCCCCCTTCCCCCAAACGCTGGCTGGCAACGCACTTGCGACTCCACTAATGTTGCTGATGTCTATGGAGGGTGGTGATTACGTAACATCAGGTGACCCACCTGTTCGTATGCCCCCCATAATATAAAAAAACATATCACATGCATACACAAGAGCTAACTTAGAAATATTCGAAAAAGCCACAAATTGACTATTGTGAATAAAATAGTAATATAATTAATTATTGAAAATGATAACTGTACGAAACGTGCTTTGGTAAAATAAATAAGAACCCAATAAAGTCGCATTTCTTCATAAGGAGTTATGGGTAGAAGATTTGTATATCATACACGTAAAATTTTATAATATAAAATATCTTCTTAGGAAATCACTTACTCTATATAACGATCGACTAAAAGTTAAAGTTACAACGTAAAGTTGTAACGTAAAGTTGTAACATTAAGGCTTAAACTTGTAATGAGTTTACCTCCTATACTGAATAACTAAATAGCTCTTTGGCTCTATCGATCGTCAGTTAACGGAGTAATATACCTCCCTATCGGTACTTTAAAAATTCTGATAAAAATATCGATGATGTTGAACTTCTGCGGATTTCCTTATTTTTAGAATTGATCTGATTGACAAACAGGGAAACTTAGAAATTAGTGCGTAACCTTGGTCTTTCTTATGAAATTTTGAAATGGAACTGTTGATTACATTAGAACATGAGATCTACATACCGTGACAAATCCTCTCGACGGCGGGTACAAAATACTTGTCGCATACAACAGCAAGTGCAAGGAAGAGGTACATTGATATAAGCGCGTGAACAACAATTGCGCCATGCTGCCGCTGGAGTTCCGTGAAGAAGCCTGCCGGGAAGTCGTCGATAGCTGGCGGCGTGCAGTTACGGAGATATCCATCTAGAATAAGTTTATAGTTTTTAAAATTTGTACTAAAAACGGAATAAGTCTACAAAATTACAAAATATTTAAGATTCATCTCATCGCGAGGAAGATAGTTTGCATAATACCATGTGTGTACCATCTACAGAACCGCCTTCGTCCCAATGGTGCCTATTTATTGATGTCAGCTTTTTTCCAAGGCAGTGTTAGAATGAACAGCGTCGTTTACGTCATCATTTACTAGCGTTATCTTGATGGTTTTTACCATCACTATTTTTAACTCATCCCAGCTATCAGGTATACAATATCTCTTTTACAATACACTATACCATATTTCAAGCATTAATATAGTTGCTAATCATATCAATATTAAAAAATGATTACGGATACAATACTCGTATTTCCTTACTAATACAACGTCACTAATAAAAATAAGCATGTCGTGCTAATGCTAAGTTGTAGAATCCTTTAAAAATTATTGCGAAAGTTTATGCGACATAGGACGTTGGTTCTTTAAAAGTTTTTTAATTACCAACAACCACTGTTATACTTCTGAATACGACCTAACCTGCTAGCGATGCTTTTGTGATTGCAAGCGATTTCTACTGCTGGCGTCATGTGAGAGACGACGAGAGTTTTTATTTAATACCAGACTCCCATAACGCATTTTTGTACCGTGTGACATCTCCACTACTAAATTTTGTGGCAAGCGCAATTTCGCAAATGGTCTCATTGGAATATTTTTATTATAATTTAATAGCGTTTAGAGAAAATAATACAATCAATCAGTATATAAATTGTTATCACCCTAGAAACGAACCCAAAATAATGCAATTTTTACAATCATCTTTGCTATAGCAGTACTTGTTTTATTGTGACTTATGTTCTTATTTGATTTTCAGTAATTACAACATTATAATATTGTTAGCGAACTTTGTTTTGGTTTTAGTATTATCCTATTTGGACTGATAAAACGACATTAGAGATCGTAAATTTCTTGTTTTTTTTTATCGTTAAATGGGTGAGTATTTGATCACAACGTCACCTGGTATTAAGAGAGTACGTGGTCCGAGATATGAAACAATTAGAGAAGAGATTCAAGCACAACCTATAGATGTTTACCGACAGATTTTGTACTTGAGTTTTGTAGCTAACCAGAAGAAGCCCTACTGATGTTAATACTTAATTGAATAATTGATTTAACGTTAATACAGTTTATTATTAGTTCTATAATCATTTTGTATAAACATATTAGTCGCGGCTAAAATAGATTTAATTTAATAAATAATATTAGCAAGTTCGAAAAAATTTTTTCTTACATAGTTGGAAAATGTAAAGGATCCGAAGTTCAGATATCGTTGAAATATCACCGGTTGTAACCATTTCAATTATTGTCAATTATTCTTTATCACGATCGTACATGTTTATCTGGTGTGGGTATTATCAAATTATTACAAATTACATTAGAGTCCATTGTGAGGCGCGATATATCACATTTTACGTTGTTAATTGCGAAATATAATTTATCAACAATTCGTAGTTCTTAACTGTACTGAACAAGCTGTGCCAACGGTTTCGGTCGCGTGAACTACAATATTAATGTAAGTCTATTTTTATATAAAGATTTTTAAACGTTACATATTTCAAATTAAAATACTTTATTATAGAACGTTCTTGTACACAATATTAATTGCATGAACAATTTGGAATCCGTAACGTAATTTATTAGTTTTATTAATTAATTCATTTATTAATTTATTTCTTTATTATATTATTGCGTAATACAACTAGTTCGAACACTGCATGACTCAACGTAGATATACTGCAATAAACCAGAACTTTCACAGAAGGAAAATGTTTTAAGTTCATTTATTTATCTACTATTTTTCGTGCTTAGGTCGCGTCGTAATTAAAAGTACAATGACTTTCGATAGACCAAACAGAATATTATAAAATAAGGTCTAAATGTTACTCGAAGATATGTTTTAAAATTTTGTCGAAGAGGTTTTACCATCGACGCAGTATTTTAGCGGTGACGCGTATCCATACAAACAGACAGTCAAGCAAACATTTCTAAAATATATATTTTATTACTTATTCCTAGAAACCTGCAACATTTCTTTACAATAATCCAAAGCAATCCAAACAATCTATAATATAATATGTATAATTATAAATAAAGGCAATTGACAGCAAACGCTAGAATAGAAAAAAGGTTTCATTTATTGGGAGATGTTATAAACGAAACGTCATATTCTACGCATTTCGTAGTTTTAAACATAACAATTATACTTAATGGTAATGAAGATACAGTAGAAGGAAATAGTTCTAAGTAAACCCTACGATACGTACCAGCCGTGAAGTATAACAGCCGTAGACTTCTAATTAGAGCTTGGCGACAGATTTCAACTTGAAGAAGACTGGCCGTTTGATATAAGGAACAGGAATTGGACTAATATTGTAGCGTCGTATCAATATAGCACCATAAATATCGACGTGAATAGATGGAAGTGTATACGTACGTAACGTTTGAAATGTGATGAGCTCTAGTCAATAAAGTTATCACCAGTGTTAAGAAGATAGAACGAAGACTTAAATTGTATCATTTCGAAAATCGAAGTATTTTTGCTTTCTCTAGGTTTATAAATATATGACCGAATATTTTATGTCATTTTTGTTCAAACACGGAGAAGTTAATATCAGAACTGTGGTAAATAAATGGAATATCAATTGGTGTTTAATTAATACATAGGTACCTATACCAATAAACTTGTAATCGCCCGGGTTCGTACCTCGCCCCCTATTGCACGTTGATTCATGTATCTTGTCACTAGTAGCAGTACAGTCGTGTTCAGAATAATTTAGTTGTTGTTAATTACATGTTATTATTATTTTCTATGTCTCCTTTTTCTTGTTTATATTCGTTATCATTAGAAGTGGATGTGTGTGTGTGTGTGTGTGTGTGTGTGGAAAAATGGTATTTCTATGGAAGGCATTGTTCGTTACAAACTATTTATTACAAATCTATTTTTTTTTTTACATTAACGGTATTGTAATATACATAATACCTGCGCAATGTATGTTACAAAAATATCCCTCAGATAGAAACAGATACTGCTTATCAGGTAAAGTAAAGTACGCGATCACTCATAACTTACCAACCAAGTGATTAAATGTTATTCAGATATACCTATGTAATTATAACCGAGAAATATATGACGTGGTGAATTGTTAATATTCTAGCTTTTGTCTATCACTTTATTATTCAGCGAGTTGACTTCTAGTCTTTACTGTTACATAATCTCAGTAATGATTTAATTTTTATTGTCTTCTTTGTCTCGTTTTTATTTTTAATTCATTCATTTTTACATCTAACTATTTGCAAATATTATATATTTCTATATATCTCGTATGTAGGTATGTATATGTCTGCTCAATTTATATAAGACGACATAATCGGAATAAAACTTTCATTTCACATCAAGATCATCTATAAGTAGAAGCGTGGCCGTTATACTGCTACATTTTTATTACTCATGATTCATTAAAACCAAATGTATTGTACGTATAACATCTATAATATATAACAATAAATATAAATGTTAAATTCCTATACTAATATTGTGACGTTATTTTATATTAACCTCTTGACTGTACTATGCGCAAAACCGAACTTAAAGCTATATTCAGAGCGGCCAAAAACTATGACGCGTCCTATACTTTGTCGCATATTACCTTCATACATATTTTTTCATATGTATTCCACGTATCCCAAATTACAAAATAATAGACATCTAAAGACGGTTACTTAATGATTGGGATTTTTAGTATGAAACTATAGAAGTCTCTAAATTTACTATGTTAGCCTAAAAATTGGATTTGGTACATTAGACCATTTTTTTTTTATTTACCTATGCTCATGTATAATTTGATTCTAAATGACCTTCTCTATGGCTCTTTAGGATGTATTTCATTAAGGCGTTATATCGCTCTCGCATCCGTACGCTTTCAAAATTAAAGTTAATAACACTATATTTAATTTAGGCCTTAAGAGGGTCTGTATGAATGTCACAACTCTACAATCGGCTTGGAAAATTTAAGTATGTAATTTCAATTCATACTCAGCGCGTACAAATAACATTTCAATTATTATTAAAATATATTAAACACCGGTGTGTAGTCGCAAGCAAAACACAACATCCAGATTGTAATTTATATATATGAGTAGTCATTTGATGCGGTAGACAATTTTATAGAAATTAATGAAAAAAAAAAAAAACATCTGAATTGTCGTAAAATCACGGTATTTCTTTTCATGTGACGAAATAAACTACGACATGCCAACATAAAAAACTACGACATTAAACGTGACTTGCAAAACTTTAATCTTAGCCAAATCAATTCATTTGATCGCTATTAAATACATTAGCCTATTACTTTCAATTTGGCCACACTTTCATTAAATCTTATATAAATTAAATGCTATGGTAGATTTATATCATTCTTTTAGATTCAAATCCTAGACATTGGCGGTTAATTACAAAAAGTTAAATACGTATTAAATACTTACTTTAAAAAGGTTTCGTACTAAATGCACCGCGCTCGCCCGAGGCAAGTTCGCGTTATCCTTTTTCGCAAGTCTAACCTAACCTAACCAAAGCAAGACAAAAGAGCTAGATGGCGAACATTCAGCGAGCGTGGTGCATTTAATACGAAACCTTTTTAAAGCAAGTATTTAATACGTATTTAACTTTTTTGTAATAACATCGTTGGGGTTTACCTAAAAAAATATCACAATAGCTTCTTTTAATACAAAGTTACTGAAGCAAAGCTAAGGTTTTTATAAGCAGTTCAGCAATATGTGTTCTTGCTGTGTTTGTACGTAAACTATATTTTTAAGGTGATAAAGTTTTAAAAACCCCTTTAACAATAATTGTATCGTACAAACGATTAGAACCGCAACTATAGGCAAATTATTTAACAAAAGTAACAATTTATCATGTAACTTCAAATGTCAGAAACACAACAGTGAAATCCTGATGTTCCATTTATCCAAAGGCGACGGTAATTATAATATCAGATAACTCCTCTTCCCATTTACTACTCTTTGCCATAAAAACATTTGAAGTAATAACTACCGTAAGTATTGTTTTACATCAAATTAATTATAGTTAAAAGTGATGACCAAAATATAATTATAAACATTAGCATAGATAGCAATAATTAAATCAAATAATTTCAGGTAATAGACGAAAAAAAAACGAATGTGATTTAGAGAGCACGATTGAAGTAAAACTTTTTAACGCCATCTATATATATACATGTATTAATTTTCTACAAATATTTAAGTATATGGGTATATGGGGTACTTACTATGGGCTACTTCACTAACTTAATTTCCATTCGCCTCGCCCTATCACAATTTTCGTAAAGCTCTCATCACGCATTCACGCGAAGGAACGGACCTAGGTTTGAGCTGCTGCGGAGCGGGTCTTGTCTGGTGTGCGAGAGCGAAGTTTACCCCCAGAAAACGGATAACATAAAAGGTTACTTTATGGAAATACTACTTAGTTATATAAGTGTCTACCTTTCATGGTAATTTGTCAGACAGAGTTAAATTCTATCGATGTCGAGATGTGCCAGAATAAATTGCCACAATCACAGCTTTTAGATAATAGTTACAAAGCTAATGTCTAAGGTCTTTGTGCTAACCGTTTTAGTTATTACACTTTATACTGTATTGTAGTTTCACGTGGAAGCAGTCGCAAACGGTTGCTATTTACATTTTAAAAAATGTGCTCCAGAATATAGATTAAGTACCTGTGCGACCGAGCCTATCTCGGTTTTTTAAAAAACATTTTTAATTTAAAATAAATTGTTAATTTGCCTTATAAATTTGTCATTTTTTTACAAATAAAAAAAACACCTCTACTGTCACTCGGATTCGAATTGGGGATTCATGGATTTTTCAAGCAACCGATTTCCACCTGAGTTATTTTTATTTTACACAGCCCCGGCGAGATTTACCGTTATATTCTAGTTATATTTTTTCATTGCCTGAAAACTCAAAAGTTTTCAAGAATATAGTCTAGCCAGATCGATTTATACCTACATACTAAGTTTCACTGGAATAGATGACTCCGTTTCCGAGATCCTAAATATATACAAATATAAAAATATACAACAAATGCTCGCTACGGGAATTCGGAAAAAATCATTTGTACATGCCGATATTCGAAGCAGTTGGGATTTGATCGACATTGTAGGTACTATTTGTCATTCAGATATCAAGTTTTATAATAAAATTATTTATACTAAAATATACATACATTAAATTTAATATAACTTACGAAATCATATTTGCGTATTACATATAGATTACTTACTAAATGTATGCGAATTCGGAAAATATCATTTGTACGTGCCGAAAGTCGAACGGGTGGACATTTGACTGATATTGTATTAGTCATCAACTGGCTGCCAAGGCTTATATTCAAAATTATCATGTAAAACCGAAACAATAACCAAAGCGTTAAACCAAATTTAAATTACAATCTATCTGAAACTAGCCTTGACTTAGTCTGTGTAGTGTATTATCCTGACAATACATTTTATGTACAGAGGAAAAAACATAAGCACTACACCGTTTGCCTACCACTTCTCCACGGCTAGAAAAGATACATGGCTAGTGGTGTAGTGCTTATAAAAATCGAGGTTTCTTAAAACTTTAATAATTATATATAAGTAAAATAAAATAAATAGTAGTTTTTGAGTAATGCGGACACATCGACAATTTACTATCATTTTATTTATACTCAGGCCTTTTTTGTCGCTTCTTTGTTGGGAACAAGTTAACCTTCATAAGTTGTAAGTTTATAGTTTCTTCAGTAATTTGAATTGATTAATTAATTCTTTGGCAATTTTTCGATATTTTTGAAATTCCCGTCATAGATACTACGTGCCCCCGCTTGTCCCCACAAAAAAGACCTGTTAATACTAATATAGAAGCTTCAATAGTTTCCGTACTTACTTATCATGAATATTTATTTTGTCGAATACACAAATCTTATAATAATAATAATTACATTCTTTATTTTATATGTAAAATAGTGAGAAATAAAACAGTATGAATATAATGAATGAATATATTGATAACGCTTCTTCTAAGCCCGGCACCTTACTAAAGTAGAAAATATTAGATATTTAGGATTATGGTTGGATCGATCCCTGCGTTAGTCTAAACATATTGATATGTTAGTTGAAAAAACCTCAAAATTTATTAGTGTTTTTAAAATATTATCAGGTTCTGGATGGGGCTTACACCCCAGACATTTAAAACGTCTTTATTTTGCACTTATCCGCAGTCGAATAGACTACGTCAACTTTCTCTACTGTAGTAGTTGTCAGTCTCATCTACAAAAACTAACGAGAATTCAAAATCAATGTATGCGACAAATAGGCGGATTTGTTAAAAGCACACCCATACATGTGATGGAGGCTGAATTACTTATCGAACCTTTACACATTCGTAGATACTATCTTGCTGGTAAATATTTACTTAAATTAAAATCGTGTCGAAACAATATTTACATTACTAACCTTGTAGAGGAGTTGTATCAACTATGCCAAAATTGTTACTGGAGACTGAAAAGCAAACCTCTTTTAACTTTGGTACATGATTATCTTAAGACAACACCTGTGCAATGTAGCGAACATTTAGAAATGTTCTCATTAAACACCTGGGTAAGCAATGTGGATCTATCTTATAAAATTAAAGCTCATATACAGTGTATTAATAAGGCGAAAGCTAGGTATAATGTTAGCATATTAAAATTGTTATGTGAAAATGTCATTTTTCATGATTATAGTCATTGTTATAAAATTTTTACGGATGGGTCTAAAGGAAAAGAAAATGTTGGAGTAGCGTGGTTCGTTCCTCACTTACAAAATTATAGTAAATTTAATATCAAAACCTCTATATCAATTATGCAGGGTGAATTAATTGCAATTGCTGAAGCACTAGGTTATATTGATTCTTTAGAACATAGGAATTATGTTATCTTTACGGATTCCAAGAGTGCACTTCAACACGTAGCTCGGTGTACCTCGAGAGTTCGAGGAACACCGATAGCATACAAAATTATTAAGTTATTGAACGATCTGAATTCAAAAAATAAAAAGGTCATTTTACAGTGGATACTGTCCCATATTATAGGTTTGGCGGGAAATGAGAAAGTGGATCAATTGGCTAGAGAGGCTCTTACCAATGGTATACCATTTATTTATATACCTTACTATGCTGATCATCTTTATCTTATAAGAAAACATTGTCGTAAAATGTGGAAGGAATACATCGATGAGCGATCAGTTAACAAAGGAATATGGTACAAAACTTTGCAACCTACCTTACTACGCTATACCTGGTTTGACAATATTAAAATAAGTCGAGCTGAATTAAGTACTGCCTTTCGTCTTCGTTCAGGGACATTCCACTGAATAGCTTTTTATATTTGATAAAACTGAAGTCGTCACCAAATTGTGACATATGTAATAGCGTAGAAGATGTGTACCACATAATGTCTGAATGAATACGTAACCGAACCCAAAGACTAGAACTAGAGAATAAAATAAATGTCTCATTAAGATCTGTGGGTGTAAGTAATGCTATCATTGCTTTTCCGACATCCGAGGCAGCAAGAATGCTTTACAGGCTGGTTATGGTTGGAATTAAGAACCGGTAAACTATTGACTGTTATGTACAATTTGATTATTGCAATTATTTTTTGTTAATCACTGGGGTGATATGGTCAATTTGTGACGAAACCCCAATTATAAATAGAGATTTAAAAAAATGCCACGTTTTTCTGACTGTTAGTTCGCGATGAACTCAAAAAGTACTGAAGGGATTTTCATGCGATTCGTCAGTACATAAAGTAAATCGTGAAGAAGTTTTAGGTATATAATTTATCAAAGTTCTTTCTATTATCAGGGAGGGACAACTTTTTTTTTCAATTTTGTTGGTTTCGAACCGAGATCATTTGAGCCCGCTAATAAACTATAAAGAATATCAGTGCCCACGCCATTGTTCTCGAAGATGGTTTTGTCAGGATAATTTAGAGTTAACGAAAGGATAATCTACTTTATGTACCATAACAATAATATTTACCGAGGACTCGGATATCGGCGGAGTTCCGAAAAATTAAAAATTGTAACACTCATCATTGTAACCTTTACCTTCACGGTAAAACCAGCTACTGATCTTTGAATGTATTATCCGAAAGTTCATATAAAGTAAGTAAAGTAAGCGTAAAGTATCCGTTAGTAAGGATCCCTTAAGAGTCGTATTATATCGTACTGAGTTTAAATATCAAATATGCCACATATATACTATACTTATCTGACCCGTAGGTTTTCTAAATAGGTATAACAGATGAAAATATTTATATATAATAGGTCATTTTTACCTATGAAATTGCCGTTTTGCAGTACTGGCCTTTTCAAATCAAAATAATTTTTGTTTGGCTAAGAATTCTAATTTCAAATTATTTTAAAAACATGGAAATCTTTTTCCAAAAGTAGTCATTTGTTTATTGATTAGTGTACATTTTCATCGAATTTCAATCTTTTTTGTCATCATGGATACGTTAAAAATTCGATTAATACAAATAAAAAATACATGAAAAAAGTTCGTTTATATTTTTTCATAAAAAGGGTAATGTCATAGTAAAGACCTAATATGTAAAACGTGGTTCAACAATTTCTATGACTTACAAGATCATTTGCTGACTTATTTCGCTTGTTGATCCTTCATACCAAAATACCAAAAAAATATGATGTAATTTATCTATAATATTTTTTATATTGAACCAAAGTTTATTTGTTTATACGAGTTAATCTTCAAAACTTCGAGCTCGAATAGGAAATTTATTCTATTGATATAAAGTGAAGTAATTTGTTTCATCATTGCTAAATTACCATATATATATTATTTTAAGCAATCTAGAGGATGTTGCAGATTTAATTAGGTTATGATGGGGCTGATATGATTAGAGTCAAAAGCCCCTAAATGAAAAAAAGACGTTTCAAATGACCTCTTATCGTAATAAGTGTATCTCTCTTGCTCTGTTTATACTTTGCTAAATCTACTTATTATTCAGTTAAATATTTGGTAACACTAATTAATGCTTATTTATTTATCACAGTAATGCTGTTATAGTCCTTTTCTATAATAAAATACTCAAATATGATTACAGTATACTCGGCTTCGGTTCTTTAAAAACATTTTTAAATTAAAAGAAACTTTTAGGTGTGCCTCACAAAATTAGCATTTATTATCAAAAAAAAGTAATAGAAAAAGATATCTCTTTTGCTGTCATTCGGATTGGAACTGGGATTAGACGGATTTTCGAAGCAGTCAATTTCCATCTGCGTTGTTATTGTTTTGACAAAGCCAGCGAAATTTACCTTTATATTCTACCTATATATTTTATCGCCTCAAAACTCAGTTCATAAAAGTTTTCTATGAATGAAATAGATCGATTTATAGTCCTCGAAACTACCCACATACTAAGTTTCACGGAAATAGCTGACGCCGTTTCCGAGATCCTGAATATATAACAATATAAAAATATACAAGAATTGCTCGTTTAAAGGTATTAGATAAAATAAATTTAAGTAGGAATTCGTCGAATACGATAGAAGGATAAACATCTACACAAACATATTTTGACATTTAAAACATAATTTACGTTTATTATTATAATTTTCAATAACGTTTACAGTTGAAACATTAAGTAAAATATACGTACTTTTCAAAATTATTAACTTCATAAAAAACACAGTGATTGTTCTTCATATTGAAATGGACCCCAAAATTTAAACTCATTATTTTATTATATTTTATTCGTGTAAACAAATATTACGAAACCTGTTTATATATATTATTTCTTAAGCAATAACATTCATAACATATTTATGAATATATATTATAGATAATAGGCATAATTATAAAGAAACTAGGATAACATTTTTTGTAAATTTATTAATTACTATATTCTAATAATTTAATTTAAGTACATACGATTATTCTGGTAAGGCATGTCGTTCTGGAAACGTTTGCTGAGACAATGTCAAGCCGTATCAAGAAATTACAAAGCCAACAAGCCAATCGCACAGGAATGGACAAATTGCTTGAAATGACGGCTGCACTAACTTGTTTAACTGGATTAACTGATTTTAGTAAATACGACTCATTGAGAGGAGCCTCGACGTCGTACTCATCGCTTCTGTATGATTCTAAGTATAAAGTACCAAATTGTGCGTGTTGTATCTAGTTTAGACACTCACTGAGTGCACCGTGAAGGAAATTGACAGATCTAAGAGGACAGGAAGGTCCATATTAACGTCATGTAAGGCGTATTTCGATTTACCTGTCTTTATTATGAGCTCGCAATGTTTATTATACAGCTACAGTATACCGGACAAAATGTCCCATCCAGTTTATTTAATTACGATTCTAATATTCTGTAATTTTTAATATGCAAAAAGTTTATTATTATGGCATAATAAAATGCATTGTCTTAGGTAAAATGATAAAATAAATGCTTAATTTTATATACACGCTAAATAAATACATTTTCGGTACTGGCCAAAGGTAGTCACGAGAAGATTAACAGAAGTCAACCTTGTACACCGACAGTTCGGAGTGGTCGACTACCAATTGGTAATTTGAACGAGGAGCGACCGGATGAGGCGCTGTGCCCGAGTCATGCCTCCCCTTCCAACTCTACGACCATCGACAAAATAATCACAGCAAATTTATAATTTAAAAGACGTACCATAACAAGCTTGCAAATTGGTTCGCACGTGGTTAGTACCTTTTATATCTGTACAATACATTATTTATAAAGTTGCATTACACGTAAAAATAAGAACCACGGGTAAGTTTTAACTTTATTATTATATCGATGAGGTTTTTGATAAATTAAGTACAGCTAAATTCATAAGATTTACAAATTATATACGTTTTATCAATTGATAATTAAAACTATACATTTCAATCATTCTTACTTTAACATATGCGTAAAATATTTAAAATGTATACACAAATACCTCATAAACCATTTTTTTCTTTTTATTTCAATTTATAGTATAAAATGTGATTAATTTACTTCTTTTAAAACCAAATTTAATATATTAATGCGTAAAAACTGACGTTTTAAATGTTTGTCTTAACAAAACAACATTCCCATAGGATTAGTTTCAAATCGATTGGTTCAGGGACTCGCGCTATAATTGACGCTAATGTATAGAGCATTCGAGGAGCATAAAGGGCCACGCCCGACCCTATAACATAGGAGTATTGTACGCGCCAGTTGATTATAAAAACGTTAATTTTCAATCACTTATCAGCATACAAGTGCTACGTTATTTAACTGTTTACGTATTTTCACGCATATTAAATAAATACGGTCGTAATAAATTCACGTCGTAGATCCATACCTGATATTCTGGTGGTCATGGTGCAGCACCTGTTGTTTGTACTTACAATACAGTAATACAAGCACCGTGGCGCGACTCCATGATCTTCGACTACGCCGCGACACAACTCACTGACTACAACATTCACTTCCAATAACTGGCACTCGGATCGTTCACATAAACTTCTCCGTTGCTCCGTTGGATTCAGCCCGCAGTAGTGAATGACCTAGTCGTTCATCGGGAATTGAACGCACTTCCGTCCTCGTTCTAAATAACCTTGTGCGTAGGTACACACACTTGTCCAGGAGGCCGGCGAACTTAGGGACTCGCCGCACCGCACCGACCGCAGGATGTTTCAAACGCTAGAAAGATCGAAACTCTCAAGTATGGTTCTCAATAATACGAAAGACGGCGTACCTAGTTCGGAGATATTCATATTTATGTGGCGTTGTGAAGAGCGACGCAGACGACCGAGAACGTTGCCTCTAGCGTCCGAATGCCGCCGCTCGCTCTCAAATGGACATAATGGACCCGCCGGCCACCTCTCAAAAGAAGAATACGGGGCCAATTATTTATTTCCATACAATTCACGTCGATCATCGTTCGAGTGCAGTTTCAGAGTGAATATAACTGAACATGTCTACCCATTCTTCATTCAAATCCGACAAAAACAAAATAAAATATAATATAACTTAAGCGCTGTAAGTTGTCTAAACATCCTAGATTACGAGTAAACAATACCGTATCGATATTTCGTTTAATTAACCTATTTTTCTTCATTTTATTAAGTTCAATGTTTTAAAAATATATAATCTATTTTTTATTAAAAAGGAGCAGGTACGCTTTGCCCGTTTATGGCATAAATTCACCAAATCTACTGATTCAATTCTAATAAATATTTTATTATTAGAAAGCTACATTACGCCTGAATAACTTACGTCAAGTTTTATGTGTATTAATATTCATATTATAAATAAAGCGTACAAAATCAGAGGCAATTGCTAGTTCTAAATAAAGCCAATTCGTGTCATTTTAGTTTTAATCCATTGTGTCGGGTCAAAAGTCAATTTACCATTTGTTTTACAGAACGCCGCCGCGCGACTTCTGCAATTAAAATTATTAATACGATTTACGTCTGAAGATTCGTAGTAAGTTGATATGATCATGAGATTTATGAGTCATACAATAATATTGTGCAAATGTAGGTGTGTCACGTCTGTAATAGATATAATTATGTTTGTTGGTACTCCTACCTTACAAGTGCTTCAAGTAAGAACATTAATCTATTGATTTCATTACACATAGGACTTCAATCGCTTTATTAGATCATTAGCTGACAGTCGCAACTTCGTCTGAATTGTTTATTTAACAATATATTTTATGTACAACGATTTTTCAGTATTAAAAAAAAAACAATTAAAAACACTGAAAACAAAATTATTCTTTACTGGCAAAATTATTCTGTAATGTTATTACGTTATTTTATCTCTTCTATGTACGCCCACTATTCCACTTGCGTACTTCACATATGGCTGAACCTGAAGTACTCATAAAAATCGTAATTTAAAAAAGTAATAACTCTATATTTAATGAAGATATCGTGATAATCTAAGAAGTATAAAAAATCAAATCTATCCAGTAGTTTTTGCGCCATGCGTGCACATACCTCTGTCAATTTACTTATATATAAGATGGGAATGAAATACACTGCTAAAATAACATTTTTATGCAAATTTAAGCCTTTAAAGATAACCTTATCGGATATAAATTACCTAATTGGCTTAAAATGGAAATTCGCTAAACCTAGACGAGACCTAGCTTTCAAATTGAGCTGTACACATATACCTATAAATACTTAAGGACAGATTTTCAACTTAAACTTTCGATAGGTAGTAATCGAATATTTGAAAACTTTATACAAATGTGAGGGTAGCAATGTGTGTATTCGGTTACAATAAGTAAACGTCTAAGATGAGTAGTTCAAATTTATACAGTGGCGCTTAACAAAGAAATACTAAGAGGATAATAATAAAAGTGTTAAATGACAACTAAGCTACGGTGAGACAGTGGTTAGCTTCTTTTGACTCCACGCTGATAGACATAGGATCGTGAACTAACTGAGAGCCTTGGTGAAGAAAAACTTTACTCTGGCGTATTCCCTAATGCAACTGGTTACTTCGCATACGCGGGTCCCAGATGTGGAGTAACGTACGCCTTCTCTGTTGGACCTTCTGCTGACCTCTTATCCGGATAATTATTGGGTTACCGTTGAAGCCCCTTTAGGCTCTTGGGACCATTGCCTAATCCGAAGTAGCGTTTTTCTCTCGCATCCGTTGTGCCCGCAATCACCGAGCAGCCACCGAGTTTGACACTATCGGTCGGTTGATTAAGATAGTATGCGGTCTTTCTTCGCATACTTCCCCTGGGGCCAAGTTTGCTTCTCAATAAATGATCCTAACGTTGTCGCCAATGTCATAACTTTTTTTTTTTAACGGTGGGAAATCCATTATGGATGTCCACCCTTCCAGGGGAGAGGATGGGTTATGTCCGACTCTCACAGACTAAAACCCCACGGTGTGCCGACAGACCGTGTTGTTGGGGCGGCAAGGGATCGTTCTAGCTAATCAACCTTGTAGAGCCCCCCGACTGCATCCCCTCAGGTTCAGCTACGGTGGCAGGAGGAGTTGAGCAAAGCGCCGCCTCCTCCTGCCGGTCCTCTGTTGGCGGAGATGGCCACTTAGAGGATCTACCTCGCGGGCCCTTTCCGCCGCTTCCTTTTGCGAGATGACCTCTTCGCAAAAGAAGGCCATTGCTCACCACGCCTGTTCGCTGCCGAGCATGGCGGAGATCACACTCGGCAGCGACAAATTCCCCTCTACCGCCGCCGTCAGAGTACGGCACTGTCCCTCCCACGCAACACACTCAGAAAGCGTGTGCTGCGCGGTGTCTTCCTCAGCGCCGCACTCGTGACAGACGGCGGTCGGCTCCCTGCGAGCGATCCGGTGCAGGTACCACCTGAAACAACCGTGCCCGGTCAGTACCTGCACCAGCCTGAACGTCAGGGAGCCCCAACTCCTCCCTATCCATTCTTGCAGGACCGAGCGGACGGCGTCGACGGTGTACGTCCCGAAGTGCGCATCCGCCAGGTCCTGCATCCACCTTATTAGCGCCCCATCCCTATACTCTCGCCTCTTGGCCTCTATCTCCCTGGGAGCCGAAGGCTCCCCACTACGTACACGGCGGCGAGAACCCCAACTTCCAGCTCCCAGGGAAGGGTGCCGGCGAGCGTGAAGGCCGCTGCCGAGGACACCGTTCGGTATGCCCGGATTGCCCTCAGTTCCACTGTACGCTGCGCATTGCGCAGCGCACGTACGTTGGCGGCACCGAGGGCGTCTGCCCAGATCGGTGCCCCGTAGATTACCATCGCCCGCACGACTCCCATGAAAAGTCGGCGGCACCCGGCACCCGGCCCCCCAATATTGGGGAGCAGCCGACCGAGTGCCGCCGCCGTCCCAGCAATTCGCGGTCTCGAAACGCCAGCGCCCGTCCAGGGTGAGACCCAAGTACTTCATTTTGGCCCCCACCCTGATCCGGGCGCCCTCCACCATTATGTGGGCCTCAGGTGGTGGCCCTCGCCGAGGCCCGTGAAAAAGAATGGCCTCGGTCTTCTCGAGGGCCACCCTGAGACCCACCCTCCTTATGCACCTGACCACGAGGGTTGTGGCCATCGTGGCCAAGCGCTCCACCTCCTTCCAGTCTCCCCCCAGGCTACGACTAGGGTGTCATCCGCGTAACAGATGAGGCGCGCTCCATATGGGAGCACGCCGCGAAGCACCCAGTCGTAGCCCAAGTTCCACAGGAGCGGCCCCAGGACCGACCCCTGTGGAAACCCCCTCCTCGTCGCCCACTGGACCATCCGCCCGTCGCCATCCACGTAGGTGACCTCCCTGTCCTCGAGGTACGCCTCCAACAACCGCTGCAGATACGGGGGCACTCCGAAATAGCGGACAGCCTCCCGTATCACAGCGTGCGGCAGGCTGTTGAAGGCGTTGGCGATTTCCAGGGACACCGCCAAAACCCTTTCCCCCTGGGAGGTCGCCTACGCGGACAGCGACTTTAGGAGGCATAGGGCGTCCACTGTCGAACGCCCTGCCCGGAAGCCATACTGCGCGTCCGACAAATTTGGCCCCATTCCCTCCAGGTGCTGGACGATTCGGGAAGAGATGACCCTTTCCAATGCCTTCCCGGCGTCGTCCAGCAGGACGAGGGGCCAATATACCCGGACGCACAGTCCGGAGGGCGGCCCTCCTTTGTCATTAGGCAGAGCCGCCCCAGCTTCCAGGACTTCGGAAACCGCCCGACCGCTAAACATCGGTCGAACAGCTCCTGAAGCCACCCCCCAAGATGGCCCAGCGCAATGCCGAGCACCCGGCCCGGGACCCCGTGAGAGCCGGGTGCTCTCCACCGGTTGAGGAGGCGTTCAACACCTATGTATGGACGTATCTATCTCTAAATCCATGGTACCCGTTGGTGGCGAAACTCAACCCTGATTTAGTCACTCCTGCAGAATGGTCAAGCGCCGGAAGCAAAAATGCTACCAGGCTAGGTTGATGCGTTGGTGTCATGCATATACCAGTGCTCTCAGAAAGGAATATAACATTGTTTCCAGGTTCTACAAAAGAGTAATAGTCTTAGCAAGGTCCACCTTCATTGGCACAATTAGTGAGAGACTGGTTAGTCTTCCTTAACTCGGGCACTCTGATCTCTCGCCAAAGCCACCTTAGAAAACGTCAGTCTGCTATTGTTTCAACCTTTGAGGAAGGAAAACAGCTCTTTGGTCTACCACGCTAAAGATAACGCCGAACTTCTTGGCTCTTTTTTTGCGTCGATCTCGACTGAGGATGACAGAGGAAAGTCACGACCGATCATAGTGCGTTGCAAAAACTGCATGCCCAATATTCAGTTTTTGCAAAAACACATACGCAAAAACTCTTCTCCTTAGACATAAGTAAGTCAAGTGGACCCGACAAGATTCCCGTAATCGTGCTAAGGATATGTGCTCCGGAACTGGCTCCAATTCTTGCGCGTCGTTTCCAGCACTCCTATTCCATAGGTATTGTGCCAGCATCTTAGAAGTTTGCTTCTGTGTACCCGATTCCAAAAGAGGTGACCTCTCATAGACATCAAACAATACGCCAATCGCTATCACTTCTTTGCTTTCCAAAATAATGGAATCCATTATAAGCTGCCAGCTCTTAAAGTACTTAAAGGAGAACCAGATTATTAACCACCGCCAATATAGCCTCCACCAATGTCACTCAGCTGGTGATCTTCTAGCCTCCCTGATACATCGAAGGGCGGAGGCAGTCGAAAGCAAAGAGGAGACCATAGCCAGAAGTTTGGATTTGGCTAAGGCTTTTGATCGGGTTTGGTACAAGGTACTTCTCTCGAAGCTTACTTCCTTTGGAATTTCCGAGCAATTGGGTACGTAGCTTCTTCACGGGCCGAAGCATAAAAGTCTTAGTCAACAGTGCATGCTCTAACTTGAAGCCTGTGAATACTGGCGTCCCAAAAGGCTGTGTAATATCCTGTACTCTCTTTCTCCAGTATATCAATGATATGTTGCAAGTAAGCAACATCAATTGCTATGACATCCAAATAGTACTGGGGATGCTTTATACACTGGCCATGCTAATATTTCTCGGGAACGCGTTGTTGAGTGCCGGAATTCAACTTGTGTCTGAAATCGATACCTCACTCAACCACATCTCGTATCGGGGTAGACAGAACTTGGTTCATTTTAACCCCACAAAGACACAAGTTTGCGCCATTACCACGAAGAAGACAAAATTTGACGTAATGCCTAGCTTTCAGGGAGTCCTCTTAGTCACCAAATCCAGTATTAGTATCCTAGACGTTGACATATCGAGTGACGTCCAGTTTAGCTGTTATTTGGAAAGCAAAGCAATCCTGGTCTCCAAAAAACTAGATGTCCTTAATAAGATAAGATAGTATTTCACACCAGAATATCGTTTTTATAGACTACTTTATAAAGCGCAAGTACACCCACACTTGGAATACTGTTCTCACATTTGAACTGGAGCGCCTCAATATCATCTGCATTCGTTTGACCGTATTCAGTGTAACACAGCTCGAATTGATCAACTCGACTCATTAACACTACGTCGGGACATCGCGTCTCTTTGCATCCTTTATCGAGTGGTAGATCCACGGTGAGTATTCAGAGGAGTTGTTTAAACTTATACCTGCCGCTACATTCGACAACCGTATAACCCGCCTGAAACTGAAATTTCATCCACACCACCGGGATAGATGGAGGTCTTCTACGGTGAGGTTCTCAAGGTCATTTCTACGTCGTACTTCGATCCTGTGGAATCTACTCCAGCGGTGGTGTTTCCAAACCATTACGAGCTACAAACCTTCATGGAACGAGCGTACTCTTATTCAAAATGCCGGAAACGCACTTGCCACTCCCCTGGTGTTGCTAGTGTATATGCACGGCAGTAATCACTTACCATCAGGTGACCTGCTTGTTCGTTTACCCTCTATAATATGACAAAGAAGAAGTACTTGGTGATAAAACAATAATTGGCAGGTATTTTTTGAGCTCGTTTGGCCAGCTAGCACCCTCAAATGTCTCGTCAAGCACCTAGCATCTAGTTTCGGCAACTATATTCGTGAGAGAGTTTCTAGAAAGATTAAGCGTGCTTACTATCTTAGACCACATCGTTATTTAATCTCGGGTGAGCTTGTGGTCTAGTGCTAAAACCAATAAAATATAAAAAGGTAAGGTAATTTAAGACTGTATTAGTAATAAACTTACTATCGAACGGATTTTTGGAACTTTTTTACCACTTACAATCAACATTTAATAAAACCTCAAGCTCATTATAGGGTTGCTATTTCAAACTATCACACCGTAATATCATCGTTATAGAAGAAATCTTAACCTAATTAAAACTCAATTTATTACAAAACGAATCCCTCATATGGAGTTGTAATCTAATGTCGTATCAAATTATCAGTACCATTTATTTATTATCTTGCAACATATTATTACTATGATTTATCTACCATGTGTGTACAAGTCGGCAAATAGTGGAAACTTTTATGACCACTTCAAGCAATGTAATCTATTGATTTTTAATGGAATATTTTTAACGAAGACCGTGAAAAGGGATTAGACTTCGTGATGACATTCTTTCGCCTTTTTATTGATACCTTGGAAGAGTGTTGGCTAATTTGTATTTTTGTAAGTTGATTATTATGTTTAAGCTGAAAAGTGAGGAATTAGAATGCCTGTACTAGCAGATATTAATTTGTCTATTCTTATTTTGCTACAATCACCTTTTGATTATATAGCATCTCTGGTTATTTCAAACATGAATTAAACAAATTTGATTAAGCATGTGACCACAAACATAATGTTAACGGAGATGGGTTCTTGAGTAATTAAAGATATCGCGAAATCTTAAGAAGTGACTTCAGATATGGGATTAAGTAGTCGATTATCAGATAAGTTCGAGTATTGAGATTCCTCGAGACATTCAAGTGTGCAACTCTCTAGTTAGGAAAACTACTCTAGGTAAGAAACGTCCTATTGAGCTCCAAGGGCAAATAGACTTCTACATAACTTGATTGTGACAACAAAATACGTAATCAATATTAGAACACACTTTTGTCCTAGTATCTACTACTAACTAACAGAAGTCATCGAAATCATAGCATAGGTTAGGATAGGTCTTCCAGATTAAATGTACGTATTCCCTACGTCTTTTTATGTGTCCATACCATCTCAGGTGCTTCTCGGTCATTTTGTAAATGATTGGTGCGACTTTAAAACTTTCACGTTTGTATATATTGCATATATTTGTCAAGTCATATTTCTCGCCCACCTCTGCATTTTCATTTGACTGACATGTACTTTTTGTTCATGGGCCCTTTCGACTATCCAGCATTCTGTTGCATATAGTATCGCCAGCCGTTGTCTTGTTGACTTTTTCCTTTGTGTTGTGAGTATACGAGAATCACATATCAACTCTGTGAAAAGCATCGGCATCTACATTGACGTCTTTAGTAAGTACAGAGCCTAAGTACTTGAATTTCTCTGTTTCGGGATCAGGTGTTTGCCCAATGTATACTCTTACTATTTTTGTGTTAAAATTAGACTAGTCTACAAAAAAATGAACATACATGCATATATAAAAGTCATAATTTTGACTTATTGACCTTCAAAGGCACTGTATTTTCTTTACATATATACATAAAAGGTAGATTAGGAGAAAAACTAGCTAAAAAATGACAAATGATAAACACGTCATAGCTCCTCAAAAGTATCACGTAGTTTAAGGCACAACGAACGCAATTCAATTCAAATTAAAAATATAAGATAACTGACACGTTAACTCATAGATTAAAACGATATAAATCACCTCTCAATCTACACACTAGCTGTGATCAGAAGCGCCTAGTTTATTTACATTACAATCGATAAGAATGATAATACGAACATGTAATAATATTATTTATTGATAATAATTATTTTCATCAAACTGTAAAGGAAATATTTCACAGTGATAATTGAACCACTGAACCTTAAGTACGTTTATGTCGACTTATGTTTTATGTTTTGAAAGTTTCGTACGAATGCTAATAAGCTGTGTATATTATAAGCTATACGACTTTTTTATTTGATATCTGCTTACATAAAATTTGTTATTTTATTGAGACCGTAAACATAAATATCTAGTTGATAAACAAGATACAATTATTGTTTTTAATGGCAAAAATGTTGATAAGGACTAGAGGTATTGAGTGTAAATTTAAAAATGCAACGATATTCAGAGTTGTAACGTTTTTCGGAATACCTTTAATATTTTTTTTGGTTAATCGTGGTGTAAATAATATTCACGGTAACACGAATGATTTATTATCGACTAACGCAGGTAAAGAAATTGTGGTTTTTATTAATTTGATTTATAAAAGATAAATTAATTCAAAAAGTATATTATTTAGGTTTTACTTCGCGTAGACTGCTAAGCGTAATTGATAATGAGAGAAATTGTACGCCACCGGCTATATTGGAGTTTCCTTCTGACGGAATGTCACGGTTCCAACGACAACATGTAAGTATATAATAGTCACTGTTTTATTATATTAAATCGTTCATAATAATGAATATAATTATAATAAACACACAAGTAAATTAACAATAGAAACATAATATTATAACACTTTCTAAAGATGCAATGTGAAAACGTTTTGATCCAATTTTTGCTCGAACTAAATCTTTGCGTGCGTTATTGAAAATAGGTAATAGTGAATTTTAAGCTTGAAAGGACCTTACGTGCACCTATGTAATACACCTAGCTAATGAAATTTGCGTGCGCCTATGTAACACACTATTAAGTCAGTTGACAATAAAATATATTTTGTATAAACAATTTCATATAACCTATATAGATTTATTTATAATTTATATATGTTTTATTATAATTGTTTATTTTTATTATTTAGTATTATTTATTATAGTTGTTTGTCACCTATGCGATGTCATATCCGCTGTACTTCGTAAAACTTTACGTGTGATAATAACATCGAACCTTTGTCGATAATATTGTAATATATTAACGCTACTGCGCAGTCGATATGTTTCAATAGGTACACGTTAATATTTCAAACTTCTGAAACGTTTCACAAATTAAATGAAAAAATGATAAATATTTCAGAAAATATTACAACTCAACATATATATACATATATTTTTTAAATTAAATCACTAATACTTGTCGACTTTTAAGCGTGTTTTTATTTGCAGGGTTTTATATTATTACATTGTGTGCTGGCGCTATTTTGTTTTTTATTATTGGGCAGTGTTTGTGAACAATATTTCGTGCCGGCTATATCTATAATATGTGAACGTAAGTATTATATTATATTATATTGAACCTCTGTTACGTTCAGTTAAGTCATATCCCACAAAGATGATTTAAAGAATGTAAACGTATAATATCCCATCTTTACAATAAAATCTTCTATGCACAATCTATACGCTGTGTCAGTATTTCCTAAACTTTAAAAATATGGAACTATTAAAATGTAGCATGTGAAAGACGATGCATTACCAATTGTTCTTGTCAATCGTAACTTGCTACTAATTTTTATTAGGTATGAATTTGGCATCAGACGTGGCCGGGGCGACGTTCATGGCAGTAGCAAGCTCAAGTCCTGAGCTATTCATTAACTGCGTCGGAACATTTGTAACTGAAGGAGACATAGGTGTTGGCGCTGTGGTCGGATCTGCTGTATTCAACGTTCTTGCGGTGCCAGCATGTTGCGCTTTATTTGCTACTGGGGTATATACTAAACCACCAAAGTATTTACATATTCATCTATACCTAATACCTTTAAACGAGCAATTCTTGTATATTTGTATGTATTCATCATGATCTCGGAAACGGCGCTGTCTATTTCCGTGAAACTTAGTATGTAGTTAGTTTTGGAGACGATAAATCGATCTAGCTAGATGTCATTCATAGAAAACTTTTTTACTGAGTTTTCAGGCAATGGAAAATATAGCTAGAATACAGATGTTAATTTTCGCCAGCGGTGTCAAAACGATAAAAATTGGTTGCTTCAAAGATCCGTCGAACCGCAGTTCGAATCCGAGTGACAGCAGAAGAGATATATATTTTTTATATCTTGTTTTTGGTGAAAAATGCTATTTTTTTGATGCAACCCTAATCTTAATTTAAAAATATTTTTAAAAAACCGAGTTAGACTCGGTCATCCAGGTAACTACATTATGATGTCATAAACACCGAGACTACAGTTAAACATAGTTAGCTTGTTATTTTGTGTTCAAGGATATGACAGATATAAATAAGCGAAAAAGTAAGTAAACTGTCATTATTTGTGGCTATGGTTCATGGATATGGGATTACGCCCCTCATGGTAGCAGCTCAAGCCTAGATCCGTTCCCTCGGCATGGAGCCCCCGAGTACGCTGCTCGCGCGATAGCGTGACACAAAATCTTGAAACCCTTTTTTTTATATCAAAGGAGGCAAATGAACTGGTGGTTCACGTGATGTTATGTGATCACCACCGTCCATAGACACTAGCGACACCAGAGAAGTCGCAAGTGCGTTGCAAGCCTTTATATAGGAGAAGGAGGAGGAGAAGGAAAGGGAAAGGAGGAAAGAGGAAGGGAGGTGGGCCTCCAGCGCTTTCACTGACCAAACGAAACACAACAATGCAAGCACTGTTATTTCACGTCGATTTTCTGTGAGAAGGGTGGTACTACCCCGGACAAGACGACCCAGAACTGACTACGCTATTGACCCAGCAAGGTCTTAACAGCTTCACCGAACTAATATCATGCAACAGACCAAGCCGAGGAGAGCTGTGCACCCTTACGCTAGTTACCCAAATAAAATCGGCTGAGTGTTTTAAGCGTTCGCCTTAGTAGTCCTGTGAAGCTGTTAAGACCTTGCTAGGTCAATAGCTTAGCCAGTTCGAAAAAAAGGATATGGGATTACCAGTGTGTACCGAATAAGTTTTTTAACGGGTAAAAATCAAACAGGCGTTAGAAATGTTTAAAGAAACAAAGTTAATTGAGTCTAAATCTAATTTGCCTTGACAAAAGACACAGCCGCGTAACTTTTCAATTACAAAAATACTGCGTGTCGCTGAAGCCTTTGATGTAAACCGCGCTGTTACGTGCGTGGGCCTTTATAGTCAACTCCAAGACGTACGACTTTAATTATCTTGTTGCGAAATTGTTTTGTTCTTGAATTTAAAACTTATTCAAAGAAAAAATACTCTTAAAATAGCCTAGCTTTAGACAATATTGTCACACACATTTTAAAAATTTTTAAACCGTCATATAAAAAAAATATTTATTATATCTAATAAAATATAATACTAAAAATGATAATAGTTATAGTGTTTTTCTTAATGAAATGATTTTATTTTATTTTCTGGTCTTGGAACGCATCTTCTATATTTCTTCTTATACAAAATACCATTCAGTATTCGCGCCATCATTATGGATCCTATCCGTTGCGAATAAAGACTGTACTTTCATTTTTATTTAACTAATCAATAAGAGCATTCGTTACTTGCCCGCTTGAGATAATAGTCTAATATGAGATTATGAAACAAAGACATATTAAGTTGACATATAATAGCAGTATTAATAGCATTACAATTAACTGCGTGAAAATATATCATCCGACTTTGAAGTAATACATTGATATAATTAGCAAAAAAATTCTCGAACAATCGTTTTATTAAATTCATATAATGCTAATGTTTTTGTGTCTTGACTAATATTTATTGCAGCATAATTATTTACGCAACTGTCGTATCATATTGCAGTTGTTTTTTTATTACAAACAGTGCTAATATACCTACAAATGAAGTATAGAGAAATTGGAAAACGTCTATATGTTGACCATTAACTACTCACAGAATAGAATATATAATTACTGGTAATAATTAATTATTAAACTTGAGGATATTCTAATAGTATTACAGTATATTGGAAGAATTACAGAACTATCGATTTGTACGTATTTGAAATCACCAATACATTATGGACGGACGTAGTAGCTTGTACCTTCCTTCTGAAAAAGTATTTATACACATAACATACTTAAAATCTAATACTATTATTCATATGAAACATCTATAGGTGGGGGGTTAACCTGATTGTTGGCGTGGCGACGCTAAACACGAACATTGCACTATTAACGAAATACTCAAAAACATTTAGAAACCCTATCTTGTAGGCCACTTGTTCTACTAGTGTTACGTGGCACACGCCGACGACCTAGCGTCCTTTAATAAATGTCGCCAAACACACCGCGCCTGCACCTAGTTGATTTTTTGCATTTAATAAAAATTAATACTTATGTTAATAAATTAACAGTCATTATTTCATGGAACTAATTTGTAATTTTTTAACTTTATCTTTTCATTATACCATAACTTATTCCTATCGTAATCTGTTCTTTTATACATATAACTTATACAAAACAATTTTGATATTTCACATCTACCAGGCGTCCCGTGATGGCTTAATTTTTTATTAGATGGTAATATTGAATATGTAGTAAGCACTGTGAGATGTGTGATATTTCAATTTATGATATAATATATTCAGGTAATAGATTTGGATTGGTGGTCAGTTTCCCGCGATTGTTTGATGTACGCCGTGGCTGTGATCGCGCTGATTCTAACACTCCTTGACGACAAGATATACTGGCATGAAGCTCTGCTACTCGTTTTAATGTATCTACTATATATATTGGGTACATATTCAATTATTTCTTATTAATCTACACTAACACATAGTTATAGAGTTAATTTAATTAATACATTTAATGTTACAATATATGCTGATAATCTTTTTAATATAATAATGTTTAGGACAAATATAAAAGTAACCTGAAATTTTTGTCGGAAATTAGTCTATGAAATGTCTAATTATCTATTACATGAGTGCAAAATAATAGTAAAATTAGCTAGTAGTTATATTTAGCTAATGATCAGACTTAGAATTGCATTTTTATATTAACCAATTGCTGTCTCTGTACTCGTGATACCACAATCTTTTTACGAGCAAATATAGAACAAAATTTACATTATAATTAAAATCTGATTTCTCCTATTTCGAGGCCTCTTTTTTAACCATCTTTGCAGTAGCTTTACTTATAAGAAATACGTAGATAACGAGCCGTAGTTTTAATATCGGTATACCATATAAATGTTTATTTTAAATATCATAGGCATTTTAGTTTTCCAAGTATTTTGTGTTGAAAATAGACCTTATGTAATAAGCGATTATGTTTTTTTTTTTTCGAGATGACTACGCTATTGACCCAGCAAGGTCTTAACAGCTTCACCGGACTACTAAGGCGAGCGCTTAAGGCACTCAGCCGATTTTATTTTGGCAACCAGCTCAAGGGTGCACGGCACACCTCGGCTTGGCTGTTGCCTGTTGCATGCAAAATTGCGACCTATCTTAGCTAACCTAGCTAACTATTCATATATGTGTGAGTTGTTGAAACGTATATGTGTACCAAGCATACACGCCTCAACAACTCCTCCATATATTTATTATCGGAAAATTGAGAGCTTTTCAGTTCGATAAGGGAAAAAAAAGTTTCCACTTTCATGTGTAAGCGTGTAACGTACACGTGTGTGGGGGTGATCGTGTAGTGTTGTAGCGGTGATGTATATTTGTGTGTCACCGTATCGCGCAAGCAACGCACTCAAGGGCTCCCTACCGAGGGATCGAACCTAGGCTTGAGCCGCTGCCGTGGGAGGCCTAATTGGGTGTGCGGGAGCGAAATGAACCCCCAGACAGCGATTATGGTTAACTAGTAGTAGAACTATGTATAATTATAAGTGGTAGTGCATTTTCTCAAGCTTGCATAGTTAGCTACAACCATCAGGTGTACATAATCCGTTTTCGAACAGCTATACATGTGTCCCGCCAACTACTTATCATATGGAACATCTCCCTTTCTAAGATAAGCGTATTGACAGCACGTCTTTGGCAGTATTGTATATTACATCAGGCGGTATTATTGCATACGAAGTGAATACGACGAAATTATTACATATTATACAATTGGTAGATAAAGTAATTCTTGAGGAAGGTTTAAGTATATAATTTGTGAAGGTTCTTTTTATTGTCAGGGCATGACAACGTCCGCCTGGCCCGTTAGTTTTAATATAAATAGAAGCCATAATTTTTCAAGACTTTATATGTCTTTGTATTAATTCATGATTGATTTTATGTAGTTATTGTATCATACTCACGTACTATATAATTTAACTAGCTTTTAGCCGCAAATTTCGTTTGCGTTATTGCAGATTTTTCGTATATTCCTCAGGAACAATACTGTTTTTCTAAATGAAATGTTCCTATATAATATTCGCACAATGGCAGCCTTCTATCATTGCATTTATATCTATACTAATATTATAAAGAAGTAAAGTTTGTGAGTTTGTAAGTTTGTGACGTTGTGATGTTGTGACGTTGTAGGGAGTAATCTCAGAAACTACTGGTCCGATTTGATTAATTTTTTCAGTGTTATATAGCTCATTCATCATCACGCTAAAACCAATAGGAGCGGAGCACAGATGAAAAATGTTTTAAAATCGGGATGTTTTTTCCTTTGGAGAACGCGAACGATGTCGCGGGCAGAGGCTAGTATAGATAGAAATTCGTACTAATGAAAGAAAAAACATTTTAGCTATGATTTTTAACGATCGTCTTGGTTCGTTCGTCAAAAATGGATGCTGCTGCATATTCAGAAAACCAAAACTCTACACTGAAACTACACCATTGCTAATAAAAGGTATTTATTGTGATTACTTTTATTTACTAGAGCCTTTACCCTTCTTTAAATTTGATCCTAAATCTAAAGCTCCTTTTTATCTTCTAGAAAAACCCCACCGCTTGGATGCTTCACAGTGTATGAACCGCTCTGTCCAAAGTAATGATCTGGAACAGGGGTTAAGAACTTCGAGAAGACATGATTCTACGGGCTCAGGTATTTTTTATTTAGGCATAAAATTGTTTTTGTTTATTAAGTTGCAAAATATGGTATCCGAAATCGTTTTTATATAAAAATCAAACGCATCCTTAAGCTCAAAACTTACATTGTTTCATTGCCCCTTTATAACATCGTATATAAGTTAAAAAAAAATTGTCGAATGTATGTAAGCGCACCAGTTCAGAACGATTGCATTTATTTGTTTAATTCTTTTTATGTATCTATTTTTTCCGACAACAATAGTATCATCAACAAACAGCATACACCAAGGTGCCTATCCCTCTATATCTCATATTAATAGTAAATAACAAGAAGGAATAAAGAAAGGCTTAAAGCTGAACCCTGGTGCAAACCTACAGCCACAAGATATCGGTCACTCCAGCCCCGGACTTAACGTGTATTTTGGTTGAAAAAGTTAAAGGTTAAGGTTTATTTAAGGCATTATAATTATCTTTTTGGATTGAAATAAAAGAAAGCAACGTACGCTAACTGTATACGCTCGATTACGAAGCCGGGTGCAGGAAGCATAAACTGTTATAAATTACATGACGATAACCCTATAAAAATGTAATATTATATAAACCAGTTGTGTTACCTTGTTACACAATTAGATATTATTTATTATTTTATACAGACATAAGCACGAGTTCCTTATGGTCATTCCCCGGTGAAAAAACAACATTTTGGCAGAAAGCTTTCTGGATTCTTACATGGCCAATTAGCGTTATCCTATGGATTACAATACCAGACTGTCGAAAGAGGCAATGTCTGTATCCGCTTACTTTTATTATGTGCATCATTTGGATAGGCGGAACTGCATACGTTGTGGCCTGGATAATCACGATAATTGGTAATATTTCTTTAATATCATCACTAATTGAATCCCATTAATAGGATAATTCGAAATCTTTATTATTTTTTTCTACAATAGTTATATATATGAACATAACATTATATACCTCATAAGTGATTTTTGGTATATTATACGTTGTTAGCGTTTGACCGAACTCTTATATCATGGCAATGACAATGTCATCCAAGATGGTAAACGAGGGTGGAAGCTATACAAGTGAATTTATGTAAAGCCTACCTCCATGTCATGTTACCATGATAATGTTTTCTTTAACCGATAGCGTCAGAACGGCCAGAGCTTCAATTTTGAGCCACCATCGTTTCAAAATAAATCAAGATTGTCAATTAGACGCTTACATGTATAATGTCTTTAATCTAGTTGTACCATTTCAATAAATATTGTGCTACGATGTTTAAATATTTACAAATGCTTTAAACATCTATAGTAATTGTATATCTACAATTATATCTAATTGCAACAATTTAAACGTAGCTATATAGTTTGCTATTAGGTCAGTCATAAGGATTGTTTACAGAAGTAAAAACTCAATACAATAGAATAACTGTGAATTATTTAAATTTCATAATTTGTAAATTAAAATATTATGTATACTGTACACTAATAACGCATGGAGGCATATCGCAGTACCAAAAAGTACACAGAGCTCATGGAAATCATCAAGTGACGATGACGCAAGTTCTATGACTTTTGTTCACGCAAGAAAGTGCTCAACGCGCCTAAAGAAGTTATCACTTCAATAATAAGTATTAATAAAGTATAATAATACACGTTCTCAGGTGATACGCTGAACGTACCCGACAGTATTACCGGGCTTACAATTCTGGCGGCAGGAACTAGCTTACCAGAAGCGGTATCAAGCGTCCTAGTTACCAGACAAGGTATTTATTTCTCATAATATATTATGTCAACTATGAAAATTATCGGAAAGTTAAAGTATATTGGAGTCCAAAAGTATTGGCCATGGCAAATCGAGCGGGTCGCAAATCAGTACGGTCATCAACATTGTTATCCAACAACCAACCGCAACTACATTAATTACTTTACTAACATTTGAAGTCTCAAATACGATATAGACCGTATAAAATCCGTACCTTAACTTAACACTTTGTCACTTTTGTTTATGAACTAAAATCATTGTAAAAGGTATAATATATAATAAACTCTTAGCCTTATGAAGCCGGCTGAATAGAATAGCACCACCCCATATCTTCCCGTGAGTATCGTAAAAGGCGATTAAGGGAGTCTCGTACTGACTTCTTACAACCTTCTCATCGTTATACTGTACCATCTATCCGAGTTCTTCTACGTTCGTAACGGTTCCCGTTCCACTGAGTCCAGAAGAATCAGGACAAGTATGTGACCTGTGTCTTACACGTACACTCATGCACCTTGATATATCGTGCACATTTGACCACTTATTATCATCATCATCATCATCAATAAACTCTATGATTCCAGGACATGGCAATATGGGACTAAGCAACTCTATAGGCTCAAATACGTTTGATGTTCTTCTCTGTTTAGGCTTACCCTGGTTAATCAAATCTTTGTTTTACCCAACTACGCCCGGCAATCATTGGGTAAGTCATCGACAATTCATTTATGTAATTTTACTATTAACATTCGGTTGACGACAAATTAGTGAAACACAATCTAGTAATTTAACTTTAGACATGTTAGGTTTTAAAAATGACAAAAGGCTAATTAATGCCTAATTTCAAGTTAATATTGAGATAACAAAAGTGTGCGAATATTATTACGCACCTTTTTCGAAATTGATTTTGAAATTAGTTACAACACGTCAAGTCGTGTACGTATAGGACTAGCATAAGAAATTACCGATATCATACAAAACATTTTATAATTATATATGTTTCAGGTGACAATTAACTCAAGCGGCTTATCGTACAGCGCCATATCTTTACTTTCAACACTGTTCGCGTTGTATGGTTGTTTAACACTGAATAAGTTTCAACTAGATTGGAAAGTTGGTGTAACTTGCGCTCTGGTCTATATAGGATTTTTAATACTGGCGGCGCTTATAGAACTAAATGTGTTTTTCGTCGTAAATTTACCCATATGTCCACATTAAATTACAAACCATAAACATTACAATATACCTATTTATGACGTAACTACATATCTTTATCATAGGAGGCAAATCGGCAGGACTGAAATATTTTTTTATTTCTTCATTTATGATATGTATATATTTAGTACCTCTCAAAACTACCCTCCTGGTAAATATGAGATTTCTTTGACTATTAGTATAAAAGATACTTTTTTCTTTGACATATATTTCTCAAGTAAAATGCATAAGTATGGTGTAAATTTAATCCTTTTAATATGTTTTCACGTGGCCTTTATAGAAAAAAAATAGATCTAAAGTATTTAATTTTTTTTTAATAAAGGTTATTGAATATTGATTTTTAAATCAAGTTTAAAAAATGTTGGAATTATTCGATTTTTTTAACTGATATCCAATCCTCAATTTTTGTATTTGGTTTGAAAATGGGTGCTTTATAACTACTACTTATTTTAGATTTTTGATTCGATGAATATATATACATGTAGATAAATAAGAATCAATTGCCGCATGTGTAAGCACAACACTTCAGAACGGTTGCACCTATTTGGATAAAATATTTTTATTGTGTTTGTAATTGCCATGATAAGGTGTGTATGAAAGAAAATATTTGAAAATTGAACGGAAAAATAAAAAAACTTGAAGTAAAAGTTAAGCGAGACAGAAGGTAATAAACTGATCTTCAAAAATATTGATAGAATTGACAGATTGACGTTGAGTTGTTCAGTTGTCATTTTACTTTATTACACGATCGTAGTATCAAGGGAGCAGGGATACAATCATATGATTGTATTTTCTTCGTAAGTATACCCATCCGAAGTCGGAGCGGACAGCTAGTATAAAATACACATGAGGTTGATAAACTGCAATCTAGTTTAACCGATCTTCCTGAAATTTTACAGACTTAAGTGAGTTTTCGTATTTAGGCTACTTTAATTTTTAAAAATAGGGTTCCCTGTTAATTTGCATCTTTTAAAAGATACAAACACAGTAGAAATCGTAGGTAGCTGCCAGCAACTAATAATAATAAGAATAGAATAACACGCGCTAATATATGTTGATAGATTTAGTTTAAAAAAAGACCTGACAATTAATAAATTTACACGAACTACCAAGATGAAATTTATTGAAATTAAATAGGTAATGGCTTTTATCACAGACACGTCGATATGAATCATTACAACTGACTCGTCTTCAATATAGCGAATACAATACAAATTAAAAAAAATTAATCCTACAAAGCGACACAAAGACCTTCTGTGGTTTTGATTTGGTAAAGCAGACAAATGTTGCTGAGTTAATAAACTTTTCACTGATTTCATAAAACTCATGTTCTAGACTTAAATATTAATAAGAATACCGATCTAATAAATTATGCTTTTTTACTATAAGAATTAGTAGCTGATATTCAACCCACAAGCAGCAGGTATAGGTTGATATTATGAAATTATTGGCCACTGTCTGTACTTGTATACGGACAATAATTCATTGCCGTAATTAAAATTTACTATTTTTATAGCTTTGTTTTAATAACACTAGTAAGCGTAACTTGTATAATATGTTTATAATAAATAAATGATAGAAGTAGTTTTTATTTTATTTATCTCAAATCTACTTATTGTCCAGTTTTATGGATCTATATTTAAAAGTGAAAAACAAAAATTAAAAGATCAATCTTTTTCTAAAAGAAAAGGTTTGAAGTAGAAATTTGAAATTACATTAATTATAACACTTATAAATTAATGTTATTGATATTGTTAGTATTTAGTTTCATATTGTTGTAAAAAAATGTCTAAGTTAGCTATTTACGCTATACTCAGGCATCGAGTAATTTCAAATTTGATATGAAAGTATGTCTTTTAGCGTAAAATATAGAATGTATCAATAGTATAATTGAAATCCATCTGAAATTAGTACACAACAAAGTTACATTTACTGTGAATTTATCAAAGTAGCGTATTGGCATTATTCGCATAGTATGACAATGTATGCAAAACAAAACTTTTTCACTCGAACATATTTTGACTCTCCGAGCACGTTAATTATCCACCGTAGCACATCTTTCATACGAAAGACGTAAACTCAACAACTTCTGCTATGGGACTGTCTAAAAAGTCATCAACCAACCTACACAATTTATTGACAAACAAAGATTTTTGTTATTTCAACAATTATTCTGAATATTTCTGTTAAATTTGCAAGTTAAGTAAGTAACTGATAATGATGTATTAGTATTCATAACCAATATCAATGCAAGACATATAGGGATATACAGAAACGTTGGTTCTACTCGCTAGGTTTCCGTATTCTTAGTACTTTATCACATACCGTTAAGGTTCACTACAATCTCGCTTAACTATAACGCCAATATTTGGCCAACATTCAATAACCAATAGGTCCTTCAATAAGTGTTTGATTAAGAGTTGATGAATTATAACCCAAAATAATTAAATGTTTTACAGTCACCTCGTACTCATACTTTCTGGTTTAATCATAAGATTGAATATATTACTTTATTTGACTTCGATATTAAATTAAATAAAAACTTGTTCAACTATGAAACATCTTTAATAATACGAGATCGCACAGGTAACGCGTAATTTAAAATGAAAAAAACTTTAACTTTCTCTGATCACATTGTTGACGCCATCATGTCGTGGCAAAGCACAAGAATTTAGACTCGGATGATTTTTATTCACATCGGTTAAATCGAGTTATTAAAATTATCGAACAACGTTGGATTTTTATCACAATTGATGTTTATTGTTTTTTTAATTATTCTGTATTAACACCAGGTTTCTTAACAAAAACAATAAACAAACGAAACAATAAACCTACTATTATTGTGATTATAGAAGTAATCGTGCGTAGGTCCTAACTAGTATTTCAACATATGCCAATTTTTAGTGTGTACAAATATAAACATGAAATATAACTCAATTGTGAACTATTTACAGAATACTTCTTTCCTTTTCTGAAAATTGAGTAAATTATGTTATTTTTTAACATGTTCACCAACGCAACAGGTTCATGAGACTTTGTGTTTTTAAGTTCCTTAAAAAATCATTACTTTTGGAAAGTACAACCTTACCTTCACGTCTAGTTGTAAGCTGCTATGATCTATAAAAAACGAAAACCAAAAAGATGTCGCCAATTTATCGCTGCTCGATAATGTCATAACCCCCACTCGAAAATCAATTATTTCATCATAACACATAATACGTTCAACTTTTCCATTCCGATATACGTATAAAAGTAGTAAAAACGAGCACAATACATAAACGAGAACTGTAATTATATACAACACGCAACAAGTAGGAGAACTATCGCACGCGAACAACTTTATCTATTATACAGGGTTTGTGTCGAACGCGTCTTCTCCTTACCAATATGGAATATCTTTGAGACTTCCTCAATCATAATCATTAACGAAAACAACAAGTTTTGTTTTAAGGAGTTTATTGAAAAAATCTTTGGCCTATCTAAATATATATAATGACAATTTTATGTGCCCCAAGATTAAAATACAAAATTAACAGATTATTACTTCGATATTATAATTTTAAGTAGTGTCTTCCAAAGTGAAGGTTGTTCTGTGGTCGTCACGTAAGTCGATGATAGTGACGGCATACAAATTCTTATAGGTCTTATTGAAGTTACTTGAACGAAGGGGTACGGATGTTTTAGTGGCGATGCGGTAGTTCCTACTAAATTAACGATTGGTCGAATAGGCTTTATTGGGTCACTTTTAATTTCATGGTGGTCAGTCACTCCTCCTGCCAGAATAACGGGGATCTGTCTCTGCTTATTTTGCTCCTTAGACGTATTGTTCATTTTAGGATCAGGTAACGTCTCTATTATCTCAGGAAATATAGACTCCTCATAATCACTGCTGTCATTATTTATCGGAGTAACAAAGGCTAGCTGCTTCATACTGTTAATATCATGGACTAGTTTGGAGTGTTCTTTTAAAATGTCATTTGCCGATGATCTCATAATATCGATTCTGCGTGGAGATATTTGAACAGTTTTCTTTTTAACAGATAATTTAAATCCAGGATAGCCACTACTGTACCGTCGCCCTATAACATAAAAAAAATGTAATCTTCAATATTTTTTGTTATAGTTTATAAGTTCTAGCTTTTAAACACAATCTCACAGCTGCCGGAATACACCTATATGTACTAAGCGACAGATTTTCAACTTAATAGTAGAGTAGAAAAAGTCTTATCATGGTGCTATGGGTTTCATGACTATTTTTCTTCACACAAAGCTATGACTTAGTTGCTAGAATTCAAACCTACGTCGCCAACGCTGTCTCCAAACACGTTATTAACTAATCATCACTTCTTATCTAGTAAGCCAACATCGCTTTCTTACATGCGAATAGTTTTACCTTTGAATAAACTTTGTATAAATTTCTTACCTTCTTCAAAAGCTCTTCTTATTTTAAGTGGACTGAAATTCGAATATTCGAAACAGTTCATCTGAAACAAAACATTATAAAATATAATACAAAAACAACTTGTTATAAAGTTTATAGGAAGCAATTATAACTGTTGCTATAAAGTCACACTATAATGTCTATTAACTCGCATGATGCGAAATAATTTCGCTACACGTAATTTATCTATAACACACAGATAGATATAACATCATACTGTTTAACACATGCAATGACTACTTAATATATTCAATAGACAAGTAACTGGGAACAAAATCTTTACTACAACTTCGAAGGGTATGGTTGAAGTACATCTTGTGGGCGCACGGATATCATAATGTACAGTAATTGGCGGAACAACTCGCACCGTCATTATTCTATTAAAAAGTAACCAAGGCAGATATAGCAAGATGTCTTGTATTTTTATTTACAAAAAAAATAAGAGAGTATGAAATACCTTATTGATTAACTAATACTGTTTCATATATGTAATCTAAAGTGATATTATTGTTAATGTACCAAATTATACAAGAGGAATTTAATTCGTTTTCATAATTAGCCACAATATAAACAACCGCATATATATATATATATTTGCAATGGATTATTTCAAATCGTGATAAATGCTTATAGCCATAGTAGACTCGGTTTCACCAAAGTGAAGACTTTGGAGAGTTTTATTTTTTTTTATTATATATATTTTAGTTATATATAACAATTACACCCACAAAGAACATGTCAATAGTTTCTTCCTCTTTGATTCTCAACTCCATTGCGATAGCTAGGACTAAATAGTTTTCTAAAATGACAAGGTCATCATAGAATATGAACTCTTCGTCGTAGTATACGAAAACATAGCGACTAAACAATTCATAATATTGTTAGAGTTCATACGTTTAGATAGGATAAGGTTATAATCACTAAATAACATAACAGATGAACATCGCATGTCGTCCGGAACAAATTTGCGAGGGAATAAACGTGTTAGAGTTACTCAATTGATAGATAACCAACGTCCTTATTTTCTGTCTCTTACGACAAATGATCACGTATTTAATACTACAACGCTAGAATACAGAGTAAGTCTTATTGTTTTTTTTTTAAATATTACTGTTAAATACATATTTTGAAAAATATTGTTAATCGGTTATTAATCATGCTACTTAGACATTATTTTACCGAAAAAAAACGATTAATTGTAAAATTATATTTTTAATTTACAAATATGCAATCATGTTGTTAATGAATCCGAAAGAAGAAATAGTAATTCAGCGACCTGATTTATAAAACTCATCAATACTTCACTTTATCGATAATTTGCAAATATTTAATAAGCGTTACCAATATCGTTCGAATGAAATTAGTATGTAATATGATTCTCTTCCAAATAATGATCCCTGTTTTGTATAGTATTTATTGTGTTGTATTCTTTGTTTTTATGTTTATATTATAACACATGAATTATCGAACACCACGTAATAATTTAATTAAATAAAACACAAATACCGACTTTCACTTCCACGGCGTATATATTATTTATAAACTATTGGTTATTTTTAGTACTACGTCTCGTCTATAACTGACTGTACAAAGTGTGTTTTAATGATTTCAAATGAACATAATAATGTTGGCGTTACGTTCTATAACGACTATAATTCATTTTACATGACAGAAAGAATTGTACTGTGATATATTCGTACCGCTATTCACTAGATAAGGAACACGTTATTTTTTTCTTATGCTCCTCGCTGTCACACCAATGTATTCGGAGTCGTTAACATAACATTCTCGCAATACAAGCTGACTATCAGATACTCCTGAAACTTCACCTATACTCAAGTACCTACCCAGTCAAACACGAGATAGAAACAACTATTTTGCAATAGCTTATTAAGATGTATTCCTTCACGGAGAGGTTATACTTAGTCGATAAATAAATATGATTATATTATGATTTTTCATATGATATTCCCATTCCTGTGAAACAAATAAGCTGTGTAAATATAAAGGAGACTGGAGATATCGTTTGTTCACGCACAATATAAAGTATTGAAAGTTACATAGAAAACTACGCGATCCAGCGTTATGAATGGGTTTCCAGCTCAGCATATGTTAAAGTGAAACAAGAAACACTCAGCACTGATATTCAGCTAATACCTAGTGTAAGCCATGGTACATGACTAAAATATTAATATGAAGATATTGTGGTACCAAGACAAATATAGTTGAGTACGTAATAACTACATATTATAAGTCCTCTGCCACGTCTGTCTGTTCACGATAAACTCAAAAACTCAACAGGCAGTCTGAACAGATTTTCATGCGGTTATCACTAGTAGATAAAGTGATTCATGAGTAAGGTTTAGGTATACGATTTGTCCAGGTTTTTTTATTATCAAGGTGGAATAACATCCGCTGGCCCTTTTAGTAGAATATAATAAAATGACATTTGAATACATTTAGGAAACATCATACGAAAAACAAAATATGTATGCACGCAAATTATGTGACCACAAAGGCATCTATCTACAAACAATACCTCATTACTAGAATAATAAACACCCGATTAGGTCTCCCACGGCAGCGGCTCAAGCCTAGGTTCGATCCCTCGGTAGGGAGCCCTTGAGTGCGTTGCTTGCGCGATACGGTGACACACAAATATACATCACCGCTACAACACTACACGATCACCCCCACACACGTGCATTTTTTTTCCCCTTATCGAACTGAAAAACTCTCAATTTTCCGATAATAAATATATGGAGGAGTTATTGAGGCGTGTACCTATGCTTGGTACACATATACGTTTCAACAACTCATACACATATGAATAGTTAGCTAGGTTAGCTAAGATAGGTCGCGATTTTGCATGCGACAGGCAACAGCCAAGCCGAGGTGTGCCGTGCACCCTTGATCTGGTTGCCATAATAAAATCGGCTGAGTGCCTTAAGCGCTCGCCTTAGTAGTCCGGTGAAGCTGTTAAGACCTTGCTGGGACAATAGCGTAAACATTTCGAAAAAAAAAAAAAATAATAATAATAAAAGGATGTGTCGTAGATATACACAATGTGGTAGATCTTTAGGGACTCATTTGCAAGTACTAGTTATTTTATATACATACTTGATTGAGAAAATTACAAGACAATATATTTTGTTTAGTGAGATAAGATGAGGATTAAAAAGTGTGTTATCATGAAATAATACATCAAATTCAGTTGTATGTATACTATAGTGTTAGCCTTAAGTGAAATTTAGTTTTATCAAAATATATATAACTGTCCATCTAAAATCTGATTTAAAATATTTAAACTGGTTTAGGATTTTGATATTATAACTTGGAATTTATATATTATAATTCGTACCGGAGTCATTGGTTTGTACTCTCGTTGCTGTCTGAAGAATCCGAAATCGAATGTCCCGTCAACAAATAAAAAGAACGCTGGCCACACTGTCACCCACAGCCACATCTTGGAACTATTGTGTTTACCAGTGTAATAGTCTCAAAGTTACACGCAACTGCCACCACCACAGTTACTACTACCGCGCTGTAGCGTTGCACTATCACGCATTTTATATGTACTCTAACTTACTCCTTTCGCGTTAATTGTTGTTTGTTAATAAAAGTATTTACAGGCTATAAAAGAGGAGGATGACCTATAATTATATGATAGACCAAATACAACTACATAACAGCCGATAGAGACACATGGTGAAACATCATGATATCATTCATCAGGTTAAACATCGAAGCCACTAACCACATTGAATGAAGATATCATCTCTGCCAATATACACAAGGAGAGATTATAGAAAGAAAATTACTTATTTTCGCAATATTACTATTAATAAAAGAAAAATATGTATAGATAGGTACAAAAAGATGTGTATCACAAAGAGACCGGCAGATTATTTGTGTTTTTCGATCAAATCTCTGACCTTATTTCGCTTCATTATTCATTTTATAACATCGCATAGTACCAAAAATAAAAATACCTATTAAATCTGGTTTTAAAACTTAAATAAAATTGATAGTAAAAAAATCAGTGTCCCACCAATCCTAACGCCTTTATAAAGCAACGAACATGGTACGTCTATATAATAAATATGTAATGCTATATTAGCGTATGAAAAGTATATACAGAAAAGTGCACATATTAGTTTATGTTATTTATATATTACTAGCGACCCGCCCCAACTTTGCACAGGTGCAGTGTAAATATCCATTTTAATGAAATACTGTCAAGGGCAGTTTTGATCGATATTATCTGAACAACGTGTGTCATGTATTTAATTTGATAAGGAATAATATTCTATTGTATGATCTATCTCGTAAGGCTTAGCCAGTGTTTGTTACGATATTACATTACAAATCTTAGAATTATTCAGCTTTTCTGTAATATAATATGTATGTATTATACATATAAACCTTCCTCTTTAATCACTCTATCTATTGCTGATAATTGTATTAAAATCTGTTGAATAGTGAGTAGTCTGGTGAGGCTGTTAAGACCTTGCTAGATAAATGGCGTATACAATTCTAAAAAAACTGTTGAACTGTTTGGAAAAACTGTTAAGGTTTAGTACACGATAGAATTAGAATTTGCCATCTTAAATACGATATTTAATAATTTCAGCCATGGCTTTGCTTTAGCAAAGTACATAATAAAAGGCGCTGTTTCATTTTTGCCACTCTAAGATTTCTTCCTGCTTTATTGTCAGAACATATTTGAAATTATTTTTTAGGCCCTTCGCACATAACGCATAGTCGTATTCACATGATGTCGATGCAGACACAATAACTCTGCTTTTAGTTTTTAGCGTTTTGATCTGATCTTTATTGACTGCTTGCTATATCTAAGAACCGAAATTTATTGTTAAAAATGAAACTTATGACAGGCTATTGATCAGTCGTTCTCAACCTTTTTATAGGGGCCACAAACACGTTTCAATCATAGTGTTGCGGGCCGCAAACTACAACTATGTAGGTTTTACATGTAAAAAATCGGCTGCGCCAAATAGAAAGACCCTGACCCTACGGGCCACAGGTTGAGCAGAGGCGCTATAGATGATAGATCTTTATTTTTGAATTGCATAGTATTAACAATCAGGCACTGTTATAACTTTGCTGCATTTTGATAAATAAAAACAACTTAGACAATGGCAATAAGTATACTATTTGGCACTTATAAGTGCAAAATTAATTATTAGTTATTGCCACATTTAAACACATCTCACCCAATTTCAACAGCCCACTCTGCTTCTTTCGTTCTTTCTCAAGTATTAACTGTTTTTTTTTCTGATACAAAACTTCATCATACTTTACTAAGCACTGCATATAACCTTTACAAAGAAACCAAAAATAAAAACGTATAAAACTCGATATGATTAGAATTTACGAATGATTTTTTTTTTGTTTAAGGGCACAGAGCACATAGCAATTCTTATATCCACAAAGCAATAACGAAATGCAATGTGGAAACAGACTTATAGGTGATAGAACCACGCTGAAACTATTACTGGTTTCACCATGAATGGCTCAGCTTGTTCGGGGCAGTACTATCCGACCCACAGAAACACCGACGTAAAGTAAGTGCTTGCATTGTTGTGTGTCGTCCCCATCTTTATTCCTTCCTTCCCCAAACGTAGGCTGGCAACGCACTTGCGACTCCCCTGGTGTTGAAAGTGTCTATGGACGGTGGTGACCACTTAACATCAGGTGTCCCACCTGTCCATCTGTCTGCTATGATAAAAAAGATTATAATCTACCTGATATCGTATCCAGCATAATTAATATCTGTAAACAGTTACTATCGACGATTCGAAATGCATTCGAAAGATAGTTAAAAAATTATCATCATGCCGGATAGTATTTTATCCTGACCTATAGGTTCATTATTGAAAACGATCGTGAAACATTTGACTTTCATGTACATGACACCGATTGTTTTGGATTTTTCAACGCTTTTTAATTGGTAATGGTCCAGTTAAGCACCCCACGCTTCTATACATTTATTTTTTTAATTTTATTGAATTTTAAATCTTTCTTTCCCTCTTGAACATAATTTTTATATTAGTTATTTTGTGTGTACAAATATCAGTAGCGATTGTCATGTACAGAGTGTGTAAATTGTAATAGATTATTATCATATGTTTAGAGGCATCGTGACGATTCTATGGAGAGACACATTAGATACATGTTACGTTTATTAAGGTAAAATATTAATTATTTAAGACTCCGCAGTAAAACACCCATCATAGTAAGATATCTTTATTTAAAATACTAAATAGATACCCAATATTTACAAAATAACAAAAAATTACAAATCTTTGAATTGAACCATCTTTGAGTTCTTTTTTAATCACAAACACACTTGAATAAACCTAAGGCATGAAAAATGTAATACTTAATCCTTAACTTTGCTATTAAATTTATTAAAAAAAAAAACAAATGAAAACAAATTAAACTATTATAATAAATATTCACCTTGCACCTATTTTAATTAAACAAAAAAAAAAACTCAGGAATGTCCTGTCTTAAACACAATCACGTTGCAAATCAAACTATAATTTTAATATTTACACATTATGGGTGTGCGAATACCTTTCGAATCATAGCTCGATTTGTTGATAAATTATTAATAAATTCGAATACTCGGACACCCTAACTGTAATAAAACATTTAATAATGTACGAAATGTATAAAAAAAACTTGACAGAAACGATTAAAAAAGACATACTCTCTGAATAAGAAATAAAAAAGTAAGAATAACATGTGTGCATCAATCAACGTACACGAAAACTTACGATATCTATTAGTATTTTATACTAAATTCTACTTTATATAATTAGTGGTATTCAATACGACTTCAGGATCATTCAAACCCGAGAGATCATTATTGATAAATTTATAGCACAGTCATGACACGAAGGAAATATAAATATGAAACAAAGAATATAAACACCAAATATGACAACTAATTTAATCTGTACGGAGTTACGTAATCCCAAATATATATATATGAAAACAGGTATAACGTAGCAGACTTATTTCGTTCCTTACTCTCCTCGTACAACAATTTACTCGTGCCAATATATTATTATTTTAATTTTCTCTCTTTCTTGAAGGCAGTATTAGAATAATACTGAATAAGCATACAATAAGGAGTAATTATCTACTAAAGTTTTAAGTTAATATTCGTCCAAAATAAGTGTTTTTTACTTCAAATCAAATACTCATACATTTAAGAGTGAAATTAATACTTTCTGTTACTCATGATTTAGATATTTAAAATTAACGGATTTTTAAACATTTTATGTATTCTAATACCTTATCCACATAGTTACCAATCAGTCTAATAATATAATATGATTGGCTAATATTTTATCGCACAATTATCAAATAACTAGTTTTTTTTTCTTCTTCAAATAACACCCGAATACAGAATTCTATGTAATTCGTGATATAGTGGTAGTATAATTTTTCATCTAAACGTTATATACAGGTACTCTATAACCAATAAATATATTTAACTTCGGCAAACTACGTGTCATATGTTATGACTATAGAACACTACGATACAGGCATACACACATCGTTTTTCGGAAAAATTCTTATGCATTAGTCATAAACCGTACATACGTTATTTAAATTTTCGTAGTGTTCTATTCTATATAAATATACGAGGGACCGCCCGTGACTTTGTCGGCGTTAGATACGATATAAGACTTAATACAATACGTTACATGCTAGAGTCACATAGTGGGACTTAGATTAAAATGGATAGCATAAAAACCTTAAACTTGACTTTTATGTTTATAGATCAAGCTTGCAGTGTATATCTGATATACCAACATACATTTACATATATAGATGTATATGTTGTACGTGATATATAATGTAATGGATATATATGTAATACGTGTACAAATGAATGATGTTAAATTTTTACTGTAAAAAATATATTCGAACATGCATTATTATATATAAAATACAAAAAACCCTAATTCTGGGTGAAAGCTCAAAAAAAAATTATATACGTGGGCATGTAATAACAATATATAATCTAGCCATAAATAAAATGGTAGTGTCTAGCTAATCTCCATAACGGCTGAACCGATTTCAATGAGTCTTTTACTGGCAGATTCGCGAACTATTCAGAGTATTACCTAGACTACACGTTTCCCTAGGAGCTAAGAAGTAATTATATCACTAATGACGTAATTATGTGTAAAGAAATAAGTCGTTCCACAATTAATAGAGATAAAACAAAATACTCGCAAGAATATCAAATCCCTGGCACCAACTAGTAAGAAAACAAAATAGCAATTGAGAGCATTGGCATCTGTTATTAAATTTACTTCAACAACAATTTTCTTTAGCTACTACTACTCTAGTCACCAATTTAAATAACTGATAAGTTTTTCTTTATTGATACTTTCTAGATTTTAATGAGTAAATTTTAATACAAATAACTGCAATGATTAATTATTTATAATAAAATGTACTGGATATGAGTGATCATCTGAATAAGTTGTGAAACGAAAATTATTTAAATGAAAAGTATTTTATATGATGGTTACAAATATATAAAACAAAGATTGAAAGACTATGTATAAGAAGTAAAAACATAATTGAAAATATAATTGACAAGTGTAGAATTATTTAGATACACATATTACTTGGTACATAATATAAACTTTATGCTTATCATATCTAGTGCTATTGTACGAATTAATTTAATTAGTATCATGGTTTTTATTCGAAGGTTTTAGTTGATATTTAATAAATTCATGAACAGATTCTTAAAACAATGGCGAATAGTCTAATTCACACGTTTCTACCAAATCTTTACCTAATATATTCGGGTATACTAAAAAATTTAAATTGCTTTAATGTCTCGGATTTGTTAATATGTTCTCAAAAATACCTAATAGAATGTTGTATATATCACAACCCGTGTTGAGGATCTGTATCGAAACATGTCAGTACTTATTGCATAAGACGAACGCGATCAAACGCTTGGACGTGCTTAACTATTTATTATATATATATATATATACATATATATTTTAATATTATGCTTTGTTTCTATCAGTCAAAATGTCAGTGCACTTAGGTTGTACTAAAAATACAAATATAATTAATAAAAGGGTGTTTAAAACTTTGAATAACGTGTTCAAAAGTTCCATTGAATGCACAACCTTTGAGAATTTTGTGTTACGAATATCAGTGAAATCAATTTAAATATGAATGTAAACACATATACCTCTCTTATCTAATAGAAAGACACCAATCTTTACATCATTGTACGAAGCCATTTGTAAGCTTTATCAATATTAAGTGTTATAAATGCCTAAAAACACACAATGAATATTTAAAGAGTACAAGTTTTGTATTAGATAAATTGTACACGTCGATATACCTACCTCGATTATCGATTGAGTCAAGTCATCCTGGAGTCACTTAGCTGGAGTGAACAACAAATTGACTGACAATAACGAAAGGCAGAATTGAATTCGGAATTCCTGCGACTTAATTTTATGTCTCGTTGCATAGATACATTTGATTCTATCAAAACCATATCGTGATAGTTTTGTAAGATAATTATATAATTTAATGGAACATACAAAGAGAACCAAGTAACACTCGTATATCGAAAGATTCCATTATACTTAAAAATTTGTGGCAACAACACTCTAGTCAGTTTTTATTTTTATAGTTAAAGTTACTATTGAGTCAATCATAATACTATTGAACTTCAGACAAATAAATACTCAATTTAAAAGAACCGTACAGACAAACAAAAAATGCGTACAAGAACACATGATTTTCAGAACGAAGTACGACAGATTTGTGGTTATCAATTTAAACAAACGACTTTGTATGATCGGAAAATAAAAAGGAATATCTGAATAGAGTTATCTGAAAGATATCTGAAAAAAACTAAACTCTACATGAAAAATCCCGACGTTTTGTTTCTACCATCACTGCACATTATAAAAAAACTACATAATATGTCAGTGAAAATCAAGCTTTTTGGTCATTCAGATAAATTATTGATACCGTTGCATGAGCGGTGAAGTTGATGAATGATTTTATTACGTGAAATTATAATTGTAATGTTAGGAAATCTTGATGTTTCATTTACTTTAAAAATATCGTGTTCCAGAATTAAACTACACTGAGTCAGTACAAACTTAATGCTTAGCAACCAATTGGCAAGGGTTCTCATTATCCAACGACATAACATTTGTTATTGTAATTATTAAGACAATACGAAATAAAAAGAACGGTATGCGCATTTAATTTTACAAGAAAAAACCTAAATTCTTGGGTCACCCTAATATAGGAATTTAGATCCTCTAGACATTAAATCATAGTAAGTGAAATAGAACTTATATAAATATATTATTATCGTTTGCAGGGGTATACTAGGGCTGTTGATATTTTTAAAATATCGGATTTTCGATATATCTATATTTATAAAAATATCAATATCGGACCTCGATATATTGAAAAAAATATCGATATTTCGATATATATCAGCTTTATTAAAAAATGTAAATCAGCTTGACATTGATTTACAGTTTTTTATTCAGTATATTTGTACAATTTATACCATAGATGTTTTAAAATATAACAGTACAGTACTGAGAGCCACTTGCACAAACTTTATTCAATCATATTGATAGTCGTCATCATTATTGTTTTATCTAAATATGATAATTATGTGTATCAATTTTTTTCAGTCCATCAGTTACCACATTTTTTAAGTAGTGATAGTCTACTAGTTTCACTAGTGGAATAACATATCGATGTTTGAAACCCGGTGTGTAATAACGAATTTTACAAAATTCGCGTACATTTACTCATTTAAATTGGTAACAGTAACGTCTGACGGTGAAGGAAAACCCCGTGAGAAAACATAAACCTGAGAAATGTTCTTGTAGTATTACTATATATGGGAAAACATACAATTGTGGCTCTCTTAGAGTTTGAAATCTCCAATACATCGTAGGCTGGTGTGATGATGTGGGTCTCTTACAGGCTGATAACGATGAATATTTTTCAATAAGAGATTTTTAAAATACTATTTATTTCATATGTTGAGCTGTTTCACTAGGTACTAAGATTAGTATTACCAGCATGCTTCGAATTCCGGTACCTCGGTTCATTGATCTAAAACGCGGCAGGGTAGACAATAACGGAAGGAATACGATAAATGCAGGATGCACGAAATGGCGAAGGATGTTTAGGGTATCATGCGATAGGGCCCGGGAGGTAGATCCGCGAAGGAGGCCCCATCTCCTCGTTGGACGGGTGAGGCTGACGAGGGGAGACTACTGGTCGTATACCCAGTAGTCTCTCTACAGTAGGGCGAAGTCCGGCGTTCACTCGCCAGGCGGCTGCAGAGGCAGTTTTTCAGGTTTGAGAGCTAGCTCAACCCCTGGCTGCCCCGACAATGCGGCGGACGGTACACCGTGGGGTTTTAGTCCGTGGGAGTCGGACATAACCCACTTCCTCCTCCGGGAGGGTGGCGTATCCATAAAGGGTTTCCCCACGTTAATAACAGTAAAAAAATCGTGGGATCCACGAATGCCCTTGAAACTCATAGAAAAGGCGTATAAAACTATTATAAGATACAGTCATACTGCATGCATCCGAGTGCTGTGTAGCTATTATTCAACCTAAGGCTAAGAAAATGATGATGAATAAAAAATATCGACCACCGATATCCAAGTTTTAATATCGAAATAACGAAATATATTTTAAAATAAAAATATCGATATTTTATCAAAAGCCCTAGGGTATACTATAGCGATATTTTCAGGTTCTCCATTTTATAAATCTAACATACGTATTCCAAATTATCTAAATAATATATACCTTAGATAAATCTTATGTAATTACAAGATTAATATAGAAATACATCCGACATAGTGACTCAGTATGAGGTATCCTCAAACACTTCGGGATCTACTATTATATTTCATTAAAGGCATACTTGCATTTTGTTTGTCGATGTATAATTGTAAAAGAGTTACGTTACATTTAATCCTCGTAAAAGGGTTACCTACTTATAGTCCGCGTGAAACTTTTTGGCCGCTCTGAATATAGCTTTAAATTCGGTCTTGCGCATAGTACAGTCAAAATATTAATACAAAACAAAGTCAAAATATAATAATTTCGATTTATTATACATTACCTCGATATTATACGTACAATATAAAACGATGCAATGTTTAATTGTTATAAGTAATAGGTATGTAGCAGTATAACCACCATATTGTTACTTTAAGAGATTTCCCTCCGATATCTACATTTGTGTTCTGCGCATCTATTTCAGGGCGGTCAAAAACTTTGACTTTGATGCCTAGGTCTTCTCGAGCCCGCTTTGAAAAGTGTTTCTTCACAATTCAAATATCTCTAACACAACCCGAATGAAATATGAAAATTGACAAACACATAGAGGTAGTAATTTTTCAGTTAGGAAATATATGTATGTTACTACGCTGTTTTATTCGTTGAATGCCAAATATAAAGACATCTTATTTACAATGCACTAAGTCCACAATATATTTTCAGACCATCGTTGGTGCTGTCTCGGTACGGTTTCTTAAGGCATAATTTTAGGCAATAATTCTTAAAACAGCATATTTGCTAATAATTCGATTGTATGGTATATCTAAATTATATTATATTACAGACGAACCATGTATATTGTTATTTTTATTGTTCTGAGCGGAATTACTAAATACTGTGCGCACCGATGAAATTTACTATTTTTGGCCGTAAATGTGTAGTCTATATTTGCAAAACGTGCTTTGTGTATTTACTAACATGAGATGGCTCGTCGCAATCTGTTTACGGATTAAATAAGTCTACTGCCAGTGAACAAGCTACAATTTTTAAAGTGTCTGTAATTATGACATTTTAATATCACAGGTAACACTAAAGAAAACAACTAAAGAGATACAAAGAGGGATATCGTACACCTGAAATCACTATAATTGATATTTCAAGATATGTGCGGAGACCGAGGTTGAATGTATCTCAAAATCTACACGAAGTATAAATAAAAAAAAAACATATTATCACTGGGCATGATAACAAGAATAAGTCTTGACTAAGTTTAATAGAACTTAATATATATCAATTTAATATTTGGGTTTTCTTATATATTTATTTACAAAGGTGTCGTTTAGCAGAATTCTTTAACCACATGATTAGAGAAAGCGAGAGCAGTGACCATAATCATTTTAAGGAGGATTTAATTTAACCAATTTATTTGCAACGGAGCAAAAGAGTCGACGCTTGTTAATCGATTATATAACCAAACATGTTTCGTCTTAATGGTACACGTAACACGGACCATGGTAATGCCAAACAGTCTTCATTTTTATTGTTAATCCTACGTTAATATATTTACCGGCGATATAATAAAAGGAACCACGTTGATTAAAATTTGTCCGAGACCTTGTCTTGGAAAAAGCGATGAACATATTTCATGTCAAATACTGGAATAACTAAAGGCAGCACTGGTGATATCAGCTTCAAAGTTGGAATTAGAACTACTATACGAACGCTAAAAACCAGGTATATTACTATTATATACTTTTACGAGTTAGTAACTAAACTATTTTTATAATACCGTAAGTCTAGAGTATTTTCAACACTAGTAACGATATTTATTTAAACAATTCTAAATGTTTATGTTAATCCTTTGGGTATAGTACTGTATTAGGTATACGATTATAAGAAGAGATAAAGTTAGACCATATGTATATCCCCAGTGCTAAGGAGATAGTATTAGGTATAGATTTCACTCAAGTGTCTGTTAGTAATGTAAAAAAAAATCGAATTGATTTATATGGAATGTTCATTAAAATAATTGAATAACCGCGAAGATCAATTGAAAATATTAATTTTGTACAATATTTACGACATAAATTATATTTGTTTTTAGGGCACATCAATATTCATTCTAATGAGATAATAAACCCAAATATGAATTCCCCTAAATGTGTTTCTTACAAACTATATTTTCTTTTTAATACTTACATTTTATAATTATTTTATCAGCTACAAAGAGTTGCTAAGGTAGTGTTTTAAATATTATTTTCATTATATCCGGTAAATATGAGATATTACTTAAACATATATACTAAGACGATCCCCAAAATCAGACATACATAAATCAGACACATTAAAGAACGCCGATTGCGTAAAATATGACCGTTTCAATTGATTTGTTTGGAGATCCATCAAAGCAACTCAAAATTTTGTGGTAAAACTTCCTTTGCTTGAAGCGCTGGAAAACGGTGGCAAGCTGTAGCACAATTTCCAATCTGCAACAATAGATATATCTATAAATTATAAAACTAGAAACAATTTAAACCGTGGTAGTATATTCTATAGTAAAGTCGTGGATACCAGCAACCCTAAAAGTTTCGTGCATAAATCTTTCCATGTATTTTATAAACCATTTTAATAGAACTTTTACTGCATTACTAGAACAGCAATATCAATTAATATCACGTGAGATTGCAGTATATCATAATATTAAACAGCCACATTTATATAAACAAGCTCCTGTGGTCCATAATTTGAAAACTGAATAGAAAGAAACTTAAGGCGGTCAATCTATATTGTTGCAAAATACCTAGATCGTCTGGAATCCTTATAAGATTATAATTTGTAACGAATTTAAAATTCCCTGAAATAGAAGTGAACACCCAAACTATATAGTTATATAGAAACTAGCACAGGTCCGTTAGTTTTTCGCCACGTTATTCACTGAGACCGTAGATTTCTATTAGTAAAAGAAGTATCTGAATCGGTATTTTAGTGAGATTACGTATTACAATAAAAGAATCTTCTTTATATAAAACTAGCGGGTCCGGTGGACAATGTCCGACTGATATTAGAAACCGTGACAAAATATATACCAAAACGTTCGTGATGAATCACTCTATCCACTGATGAAAACCGTATGAATAATCGTTTAATAGTTATTGAGTTTATCGCGAACAGACATACAGACAGACACGGACTTTATTTTATACTAGCTGTACCTGCAGCTTCGCACGGGTTTTTTTCTTTTATCCTATTAAAGAATTATAAAATTGTGAGACTATGTACAATTATAGAAATTCTCTTTAAAAACATGTAATGTGTACATTAGACATATAAACACTAACAGTGTGCCTAATGAGGTTTGTCGCCAGCAACATATTCAGAACCTTACCCCACCATATAATTACTTTAGTGCTCACTTACACTGTATAAGGAACTAACGAAACAATTACTTAAAATATAATTATAAATATTTATTTTTACATTACATTTAATATACATTTCTATTGTAATTAAGATTTTGTGACTATAAAATAATAAACGCTTGCAAGAAATCGTATTATGGAACTCTTTCCGTAATACGTTTATGGTTTAAGATCTTATTAGGGAGATTTCGTCTATCTTCGAAATTACTAATAATTATAATGACGAATTGTAATCAATAAGTTGATGATCATGTTTCTAATTAAAAATAAAGAATGAGTCGAAATCTTGCTAAATTTGATATAGATAAAGTCGCGGGTAACAGCTAGTCTAAAGGAGAATAACCTTAATTACTTTTTATAGAGTTCGCTGTCTACCAGTGAAAGTCCCGTGTAAGTCGATTTAACCGTTTAGGGGATAGCACTGCGGGCAAAGCCACGGCTAAGAGTTAGTATAAACTAAAATTGCTTCAATTACTTTTTATAAGGTCAGCTATCTGCCATTAAAGTTGCGTGAAGATCGGCCTGACCGTTTTGGAGATAGTACTACGGGTGAAGCCACGGTTAACAGCTAGTATAAGCTAAAATTGTTTAAATTACTTTTTATAAGGTCAGCTATCTGCCAATGAAAGTTTCTTGAAGATCGGTCTAACAGTTTTGGAGATAGTACAGCAGGTGAAGCCACAGTTAACAGCTAGTCTAAATTAAAAAAGACTAAATTGTTTGTTATAATGTCCGCTATCTGTTGGTGAAAGTTCCGTGAAAATTGGTCCAGCCGTTTTGAAGATAGCATTGCGGAAAGAGCCGTGGTTAACACCTAGTCTAATTTAGAGTAGCCTGTTTTACCCGCTGTAATTTTATCTATGTGTCAATGAAATTCCTGTCAAAATAGCTCGAGCCGTTTCGGAGATTACCCGAAACAAACAGAGAGACATACAAACCGACAAAAATTTTAAAAATTGAATTTTGTTATCAGAATCTTGTATACTTGCATACCCAGTCAGTCATTTTTTTTATTTAGATATATCAGTTACTATTTCTAGTTAGTATACAGACACTTCATTTTTATTATATGTATAGAAGAACTATGTAATGAATATACTAGTACTACCACTAGCAGTAATACCAGGAATTCAGAAAAAGTGACAATTTCAAACTATAAACAAAGTTACAAGTTAACTCCGAAGGGGCGAAACATTACATTTCTTTCGTATATATAAAATTACATATTATCTATCTATCGATAATCATATAAGTCGGACGTGTCTCTTTTATCTCGCTTCTCATTTTATAATAATCATCCCATTATTAATAATTATAGTATAATCTCACTAATCCGGCACTATTAAAAACCGCGAGTGCCTGAATATTGGAATGTTCGGATTACTGTATTATAGCGAAAAAGTCATAGGTAATGAATTTAATAAAGCATTTCGTAGAGGGAATAAATGTATGTGATGTATTTGTATGTATGTATAAACAAATACGTAAGCACGGGCACGTGATATGTTTTGAGGTTAGACTGCTAGTCGACGATGCAGCGACCGTAGCGCACAGGTATAGAGGGGCGTTGGGGGCGTGGGCGGAGTGTGCCGGACTAGGCCGTGCCGATCTATCGAAGTGCCGGATTAGTAAGATTATACTGTAATGTTATTCATTCAGTATTTAATTTCTCAACAAAGGATCTAAAGAAAGACTATACAACATCGAATTCATTAAAATTGTAAACAGATTTATAAAAAATATGCTGACAAAAATACTGTAGGATATAATTGTGTTTACTTGCGATTTTGCAATGCTTGAAAATATCGTTTTTACAATAGATTAGGAATAATATTACAATTTCGTAATTTTTGACGCGCAGCATTAAATATGATATCGTAGTATATTGATGCAATATTTTTAAACTAGAGACAAACTTCCGATCACAATTAATACATGATTTTTTTTTCCTTTTTCGTTCATTATAGAAGATAATGTATAATTTAACTTTAACTCCTATTAAAACCACACAGACAATACGTTCGCGTTATATATAATACTAGGCTCTGCCCGCGACTTCGTTCGCGTGGAATAAAAATATTCTTTATTTCTACTACGCAAAGGAAGAGTTTAATAACCCCGATTTTGAAACATTCTTCATTAGTGCTCCGCTCCTATAGGCCTTAGCATGATTATATGTAGCCTATAACCATTCTCGATAAATGAGCTATATAACATTGAAAGAATTTTTCATATCGGACCAGTAGTTCCTGAGATTACCCCTTACAACGTCACAACGGCACAAACTTTACCTCTTTATATTATTAGTATGGATAGTATAGATGCATCTCGCAAATTTCAATATAGAACAATTTTCCAAACCTCTCGATGGAACAATGAAGTTTTTTACCAGAATCGAGAAAGTACAGACACGTCAGCTTTACTTTTTTTAAACTTTATTTCTGGCAATCCATTACTGCCTTTGTCGCGTAGTCAATAATATTACAAGCGTCGTGTGAGTCAATATTCTAAGAAGATGGTGGATCCCTTGTTAGAATCTTCCAGGGAGTTTTTGTGGCATCTCAGAATTTCATGCTCCATGGTATTATTTTCCATTCACCTCGTTTATGCACAATGAACTAACTATACTAACCACACCACCAAATTTACAGAATATAGAGTCAAATAACACAAGATTATGAAAAAAAAAAACACAGTACATGACAGACTAAAATCCCGCCAAAAACTCCATTCTTATTATATGTATAGAAGATATTACTAAAGGGCCCGTAGAATGTTGTTTCGTCCTGATAATAAAAAGAAAACATCTTGACAAATTACACCTAAACATTCCTAATAAATCACTTTACCTATTGATGAAAACCGCATGAAAATTCGTTTAGCAGTTTTTGAATTTATCACGAACAGATTGAAATAACGAAATAACAGACCGTAACAATATGACTTTTATTGGATAAATAAATGGGTATCTTTATCGTAATAAGTCACATAACATAAAAACGCTTAAAGTTGCATAAATCATCGGTTTTATCTTCAGGACAATCGCATTATGACGCAAGCCATTATGACGAATGAACGGAGAAATAAAGACAAGAAAAAGTATAGTTGAACTAAAACTTGCTTGTGGAAATCGTTGTTGCAAGCATATTTTAATAGAAATTAAGATAAGATCATGTAAGAAGTTAATAATTTCTTGATACCTGAATAGACAAAACTCTGTAGGTAGAGGCCGATGTATAAAAAACCGTACACTTTTTTTTCAAAACGATATTTAAAAAGGTTAATATGATAAAAATGTAATATTTTATAGATAGTTTGAAGTCATCTCTAATGAACTCTTTAAGAAAACACGAAAAATGAGATTACTGTGCAAAAATCGCTAGGCTTATATTAAATTAATGACAATCATTATTAATAAAGAAATTCTTTATCTATAACATGAAATTAACGTATGACACTGCTGTCTCCTCGTCTACCAGTGGAAAAGTAATAATCAAGTCTGGTGTAATTTATATATGTAGCATGTAATGTGATAGATTACACCAAAATGATAACCACCCAATGCTGCAAACATGTCCCGTATTGCAAGCAAGGATCATATAGAATAATGTATTTATACAAGAATAAATGATAATGATAAGTAATATGTACTAGCTCCCATTTTCCTATTTCAAAGAATAAATTATCCAGACTAGCATAAAGGCGCACAGCTGTAACAGACAGCTTCTAAAAGCATATAATTTTACACAACAGCTTCTTATAATATATAATGTAAGGCTAAATTGAGTCAGTGGTTAGGGTATTCGTTTACCAAGATAATAAACATAAGTTCAAATATGTGCAGTGATTCAGAGCTTATCAGTGAAGAAAAACATTGTGGTTACAATGTACAACCATGGTATATAAAGTTGAAAATCTGTTGCCAAATCGACAGCTGTACTTAAGAGCCAGCCATCCTTATGCCTAACTATGCTTAATCCTGATCATTCTTACTGAACATCAGTGAATAATGAAATAGTCTGGTGAAGCTGTTAAGACCTTGCTAATTCAATAGTGTAATCAGATCGAGAAAAAAAAATCAGTAAACAAAAAAAAAGATATGATTAGTAAAAACAAAATGGATGAATATTAATTCCCAAAGTAAGTTAAATAGAAAACATAAAATTCAGTAGTTTTTGAAATTAATAAAATATATATGTCACGAAACATCCATCATAATATAATCTCCATTTTAAGTGTAGCAAGTTTTTTTTTTATTTTCTCGAACTGACTACGCTATTAACCTGGCAAGGTCTTTACAGCTTCACCAGACTACAATGTGTAGCAAGTTTTAAAAGATATTACTTAGAATTAGTAGAGTTTATAACCAATCAGTAATATATATCTAATATATAAAATTCTTGTGTCGCGGTGTTTGTGGTTAAACTCCTCCGAAACGGCTTTCCCGATTCTCATGAAATTTTGTGTGCATATTGGTTAGGTCTGAGAATCGGACATCTATTTTTCATCCCCCTAAATGTTAAGGGTAACCTTAATTTTTTTTATCAATTTTAGATAAAAAAAATTTTTTTTGTTTTATGATACAGCATTAGTAAATACATATAACCCTGAATTTTCAACCCTTTACAATCAAGCCCTATTTTACCATCGCGATTTTCATCTAAAAAAATGTTTCCTACAAATAATATACTACACATGGCAAAACAACGTTTGCCAGGTCAGCTAGAATAATATAATAAAAGATATATATTACCTTATTTTTCTTTAGAAGATTCTAGAGATTGTTATATTGGTAAGCTCATAATTAGTTTTCAGGTTTGTTGAGTAATGTGCTGTTGCCATGGTATTTGTTTAGTATAGGAGGGATTTTGCTCTTGTCTATAACACGTTTAGCCACAACACTATGGGCTGAGTATACATGGTTCTCAAACTGTTTATACATTCCAAATGTGGCCGCACAAACGGTGCATTTGTATGACAGATGTGCAGGTTTCAACATCAAATTATGATCCCGAGCAACATGATTAAGGAGCTTCCACTGATATACCTGAAAAGTATTACAAAGATTTATTTATTACTCTCCTCAAATCAAACAAAAAACAGCATACCAAATAAAAACATGATCTGAATTTTGATAGCATATCTATACTAATATTAAAAAGCTGGAGAGTTTGTTTATTTGTTTGAAGACACTAAACTCAGGAACTACTGGTCGGATTTGGGAATTTTTTTTAGTGTTATATAACTAATTTATCGAGCAAAGCTATATATCGTCACTCTAAGACCTATAGGAGCAGTAATGAAAATATTTCAAAATATTTTTTTTTCCTTATGAGAACTTCCGCTGCATATTAGTGTTAGCCTAAAGTACACACAAAGGAATGCGTGAGAATCGATAGTGAGTTATATAAAGTAATTTTTTAATAACAATATTTCGTACTTTCAAATTAGAGGCACACTTGAATCATCATTATGAATTATCGTTTTCTCCTTTCTAAGGAGTATAAATTTGATTATTAGATAGATTAGACATCTTTTTCACTTTAACTGATGATTTATTCATTACATTCATAACAGCAAACATAAATTAATGAATGCCAACAAAATTTATCATTATATTGAGATTTTACTGATTACTACAATGATAATAATGTATAAAATACATTAAAATTACATATTTTAGATATTTGATGATGATGTAAATCAAATTCAAATCTCTTGTTGATTTACTTTCATTTGAAGTGATAAAAATCTACATAACACTGGCAAAATTATGGTATTTTATACATGGGCCATATACTATGTAAAAAAAAAGTAAGTTTTAAAATATTGTGTAATCTAATAAAAGAAAGGCTTAAATCTTAATGTAGACAAATAAAATAATTTAAAAAAATGTTTATTCCTTACCCTTCCACAGACTGGACATCTGCCAGAGTCCTTCTCCTTATTTGCAGCTTCTTGCATGGAGCTTGTGACTAGACCATGTGAACCCAGTAAATGTCGTTCAAGTCCTTGATCTGTAAAGAACCTGAAATCACAAGCAACATTTACTGTAAATAAATGAAAGTAATTATAAATATGGATTTTATTACTTCTACAATTTAGATTACATTTTATTGTTTATCTATACTAATATTATAAAGAGGTAAAGTTTGTGAGTTTGTGACATTGTGATGTTGTGACGTTGTAGGGGGTAATCTCAGAACTATTGGTCTGATTTGAATAATTCTTTCAATGTTATATAGCTTGTTCATCGAGAATGGTTATAGGCTATATATCATCACACTAAAATAAATAGCAGCAGAGCACAGATGAAAAATATTTGAAAATCGGGATGTTTTTTCCTTTTAAGAACTGATGCATGTTAGTGTTGGTGTTAATGTATCTATTCCACGCGAACGAAGTCGCGGGCAGAGGCTAGTTTCACATATACATCATTTAAAACAACGTAAAACTTTATAATTTTTTTTTATATCATAGCTGGCAAACGAACAGGTGGGTCATCTGATGTTAAGTGATCACCACCGTCCACAGTCACTTGCAACACCAGGGGAGTCGCAAGTGTGTTGAAAACTTGTGTTGGGGGGAACAGAGAAGGGGGAGTAGAGGAGGGAAGAGATGGTCTTCCGGCACTCTCACTGACCGAACGAAATGCAACAATACAAGCACTGTTACTTCACAACGAATAATTTACGAATAAATGGTTACCTGAATTGACATTTTTGACAATTTAAAGGTGGCCTGTTATAAATCATCTTTGGATGTATCTTTACTTTGTGGATCGACTGCATGTGATTCCTTAATTGTTCTAAATCTTTGATATATCCATCACAGATTTCGCAAATAACGAAAGATGTTTTCGGATTTGCCTGTTGAGATTGAATCGGTTGTGGTTGACGAGGCAGAGGTGTGATTGAAATTGATGGTTGATGCAAGGATTTCTGTTGTTTCTGAAATACGTAATAACAAAAATGTTATATATATCATTAGGTATAATATACAGTTGGACATATTTTTTTCCTTACCACAGCGATATTTGAATTAGCAATAGGCGTATTGTGCTTGACCATTACAGTGTTGCGCATTATTGGCAGACCATGTAGCACCGGTGCTGGTCTAGGAGGCACAGGCATCGGGGAACGTCCTCGTGGCCGATACGGGGCACTAACACTCGGTGCTAAATTGGGTAGATTCATTGGTCTATTAATAACGTTACCAATTTGTCCACGGTTAAATGTACTTTGGTATGTAGTCACCATATTATTGCGTGCCTTCGACATCTGTAATCAGATAAAAAGTTAGAAAATCATGAACATTTTTTATTTAATAATAACGATAATAACGATTTATTTACCTTTGGTATTTTAGCAGGGGGCTCCCAATCAAATGGTGGAGCCAAATTAAATTCAGGTTTGAATTTCTTCATACATGGTATAAGATGACGAGCAAGTTTTCCCTTACTATTGTCTTCAAATGGGCAATTCGCACATTGATGACAACCTGGTGACCTTGTTAGTTTTCCTGTAACATTGTGAACTGTCTCCATGTGAATAAAGATTTCGTGTGCACTTTTCACTTCAAATGAACAAAAATTACACTGATACAGATTATTTTTCATGTGTGGTATTTCTAAATGTTCCGCCAAAATCAATGAAGACTCTGTTTTAAAATTACAAAATTGGCATTTCTTTAATTTGAATGTATATGATGCATTATTTTCTTTGCTCAATTCTAGATTTTTCTTAAGTGATGCAATAGATGTTTCTGTGTTTTTAGTGCTATGGCCTAATTTTTTTGCTCTATAGATTTTACGGTTCTCTTGTTTAAGTAAATCATTTTGCACATATTCTTGGACTAAGTTGGATCCAATATCCATAAAGAATTTCCCGAGTGAACAATCAAAATAACTGTCAGCTTTACTTGAAATAATCTTGTTTATGGACAAATCAACACTGGTTGAATGTATCTGATTAACGGTATACACTTTATCTTTAGTTATGGAAATCTTGTCTTCTTCATCACTTAAAGTGTCTTCTTCAGATTCTGTTGATGATTCACCATCCCAAGACATATCATCATCATCATCATCATGCTTACGCTTTTTCTTTTCTGAAAAAATGTAAGGGTAAACAAACACACTCTAATTATGTATAGAAATCTCTAAATTAATACATAAGGAAAAATGGCATATCTTTTTAGGCACATTGTATGCACAGAGGAGTATGGAATTTAGCATAATTATAGTTTATATGAAGCAGGAGTGTAGAAAGATAATATTTATATAAAATAAATTATAAATACATAAAATAATACATTTATTGTTTACAGACATACTGAATGTCAAACACAAAGTCACTCTGAGTAAAGACTATCAATAAACACAAAATATGATGTAATAGAACAAAACTAATGTATATGATAAAGATATTTCTACAACAAGATTTAACAATAGTTAATTAAAAAAAATGGATTACAATGAAATTTCAACAACTGGATGATCACTACTTATGAATAAATAATCTGCAAAAAATAAAAGAGAATAAATTAGGATATATATACCCTTCTTTGCTTCCTTTTTTTTCTTCTTACTCTCATCATCTCCAGATTCTTCATTTCTTTCTTGTCCAGCTTTGTTTTCGTCTAATAATTCCTTCTCTTTCTCTTTTTCTTTCTCCTTGACTCTTTCTTCTTCAAGTTTTTTACCAAGATTATCGACAAATTCTCTAAATGGCATCATCGATGGTTTTTCGTAAACATAAGGTACAATGAACGAAGGAGCTTCAACTACATACATATCATCTGTAAGAGATGGCAAGATTGATGGAGCCTGAGGTGAACTATTAGTAATGGTGTTGCTTCTATTTAGTAACATATTTGTATTAGAATGCACATTGTGCATATTTTGATTAGAATAAGTTGCATGCCCTGATCCTCTGTTAGAGGAATGTCTGTCAGAATTTGCTGTTATAATCACTACAGTAGATTCTTTCCTATTTTTATTAGCCTGATTGTATCTTTGATTTTTTTCATCCATTTCAATTAGAATTTTTGTGTTATTAGGTACAACAGGTTTACTTTTGTATTTTGATGAGTCCCCAATTACAGGTTCAAAGTCGTCAACATTCTCTAAATCATCAGTATATCTTTTTCTTTTTATAGCTCTACTGCTTCTTCTCAGTGGGACTGGGTCTTGTGACTTAACTTCTTTTGTATCCTCATTTTCACTGTCAATTTCCTGAATTTCTGGGCTAGAGACTTTTTGTGAATCACCATTAGAACCTTCTATTTCCTCTCCTTCTTTAGCTGTTTCAATTATATTTACTTTGGATTGGTTCTCTTGTGATGATTCTTCATTAACAGGAATCAATATATCATTCTCAGGTTCTGTGTCCGAATTAATACTTACAGTATCAGTCCCTTTGAGTTCTTCCTCTGACATATCTACATCTGTTATGTTATCTAGGTCAGCTACATCTTCAGAATGCTGGAATTGTTAAGTAATTATTTAATATTATATTAAATAAGTGTATATACCACATGAAGCCTCCTCCAATTGAAAATGCAAACAGTCCTCAAATTAAAAAATAAACTAGCATTATTTTTCATGTAGTGTTTCTTAGCTGATGAACAGATGGCAAAGATAACCACAACTCATTTTATACTTGCCACTTCTTATGTAGAAGAAATTTAACATCCGTCAATTCTTACTGGAGTTCAAGTTGAATCCATTTGGAGTAACTAAAATATCACCAATGATTACAAAAAAATATAACTGGAGGTCCCCAGACATGTTTTCGCAGCTAAAACATTCTTACAACTCAATTGTGAAACCTTTTTTATATTTGTAAAATTATACAAATTTTAATTAAAGTTTACATTTATCAGACAAAATAAACAAAGTACAATGATTTGAATCAACATAAAAGAACTTTGTTTTTGACAATATAACAATAATCTTTTTATATAATAGGACTTCTGTTTGAGAAACTTCACTGTTATTACTGGATTTTCACCATTTTTTTCATAATATAATATTAACAAGTGTTACAATGAAAAATGAAAATAAATTACTCACTTGACTACCATTTTCACTTTTTATGTAGTTACTGCTATTCTCATTGTATCTATCTATAGGCTGCTGACATGTTGTCTCAGACTTAATCTGGGAACTAGCCACAGATTCTACAAACGACCCATTACTATTGCTGCAATGTTGACTTTCTGCATCATTACTATTACACTCTGCCTCAGGTAGAATATTAAATATTTGTATAGTAGTAATTTCAGATCTAACACCATTGTTTTCCATATTATTACTGCCTTCTGAATGATCAACATTTCCATTGATTACATCTTCTTGACTTGAATCATTATATGCATCATTTACACTTTTACTTGTAGGAATCTGAATAACATGATCTTCATTTTCCATATTTTCAAAATCAGTACTTTGCTTTGAATCCTCCGAGTTTACAAGAGAAATTTCAATAACATCTTTAATATCATCATTCTTTATTAGGGATATATCTAGAGTTTTCACTGGATCTCCCGAATCCGAAAGAAGCGTTTCATCAATATCCTCAGGTTCCTCTGGGAGTGGGATTGGTGTTGCTAGACTTTTCTCAGTATTGTCTACATCAGACAAAGGTATTTTTTTAGATTCATCGAAGTTTTCTGTAGCTTCAATATCAATTTCTGGGATTTTTTCAGGCTCTTTTGTATCTACATGAGATGTGCTATCTCTATTTTCAGAATTCTCAAAGTCTACAGGTGTTATTGGAGTTTTCCATGTGTCTACAAGAAATTGTTCTTCAATTTCATTTAATTCTTGGGAATTTGTATCAATGGTTTCTACAATTTGCTTAGAAACCTCAATGTTTTTAAAAGATGTTGATTCATATTTTTTTAATTCCTCAGAGTTGTCAAAATGTTTGTCGGCTATTTCCTCTTGTTTCTCTGAATTGGCCAAAGATTTTTCTGAAAGTGCCACAGAGTCTACTGATTTAACAACAGGAATCTGTGGAATTTCCTCCTGTTTTTTCGACTCTACAAGAGGTATTTTTCCAGGCTCATTATGTTTTTCTGACATCACGAGGGGTGTTTCTATTAATTCTTGTGGCTTTTCCAAGTTTCCAGGAGGTATTCCATTTACATCCTCCATAGTGTGATTTACTTCTCCATTCATGATCAGACTGACCTACATTCCATGAGACGAGTACCTGTTAAGTTATAAGTGTTTTATGAGACTATGAAATTAATCTTGTTTATGTTGAAGAAAGGACATGAAGTATTTGAAAATAAGATTTTTTGTAAGGGACACACCTCCCACTTCCCCTTACCCCAGCAGAAAAATAGCAATCAAAATGGCGGTTCCACTGTTCAGCAGTACGTACATATATACATTTGTATACAATAACCAAGATTATAAAGGGCATCATCAATATACATATAGAATTTCACAGAACGATTTCAAATATTATAGTTCAATGTTATTGTTATGTATAACGAACGCATCGAACTGTCTGTTTATCGCCAATACATTTAATAAACAGCGCACATCTAAAATTAAATAATTAGAGGATTAGGTACAAGTACAATGAAAAAAAGAATCATGTATATAGATCGTATAAAATTTTCTAAAGCTATCAGTATACAAGAACGCCGGTGATTTTACTATATTAAAACAATGACTAAGAATGTTCGACAATGTTTTAAGTATCTTATAAGCAAATAATTAGACACCTAACCTGACGAGTATGCAATGCACTTTTGGTAAGGATGTAGAATTTTCTTGATAGATGGATTCTTGTTCACACTTGGTTCGATGAAAAGATCAAAAATAATTTTCTTACAGTTCTTCTACTATCTCCGCAGCTGTACTCTGCAGCATAGTAATGTTTAACAACACGCAGCTGCTTAAATTCAAGAAATAACTATTAATTGTAATTTTCTTGATTCATTCCGAAAAATATTATAAATCATGCGAAAGTACATAAGCCCTAGCCAGCGTACAAATTCAACATGGCGGCTAAGAGTTAGTCACGTGACCCCACCAACCAATGTTGCTCACAAATAGGCCACATATTGATCTATCGTCTTAATTAGTTCAGTATGAACAGAAATAAATTTGACAAAGTAATATTGCATATTTTACTATAACCTTTACAAAAAATCTGTTCATATTAGTTCTATAATTTCAATAAGCATGCTAATACATACCTTCCACATGTATCAATTATACTGACCTAATTTCAAATCCATGAAAGTCAGCAAACCACTCACATCACAACAATATACAGAATGTTCATCAGAAGAAACATATTGCAATAAGTTTCATTCTCTCCTGCAATATGAATTAATTCGTACATTTGATGAAAGGAATTTTATTCTTTTGACCTTGACGTTAGTAACTCAGCGTTCTCTTTTGAAAGATTTAAGTCTCTGATGAGCTCATTATGCTCATTCTCTGAAAATATTTTAGGTGTTGATGTTTTGCACAGTATTAAATCGTCAACTACTTTTAAAACATAAGGTGTTTGACATTATTGCTCCAGAAATTGCTGCACTGCCTAATGAAAAACTGGTATTCGAATATTTTCTGAATGAGAAATAGGTCTTTGTGCTGAAGAAATACACATTTCTATTTATGACAATTGTTATATCTACTATATTGATCGTACAAAGATAGCAATCGTCACAATGATTTTTGTACACGCCATCTTATAGGTACTCCAAACTAAAACCTACATGCGCCTTTCCCCCTTTGGCGCAAATGTTCAATGGTTATTTTGCATATACTAAGAGGCATTCACACAATATCTTGATTTCATATTTCAAAGCCGAAGTAAACAAAATGAAAGTGATCCATATGGTTTGTAATCGATTTTCGCTGATTTTTTAATATAAATTCATCACGAATATAACAATACGTATCATAATGGTTAACACGAAGTCTGTAAGTACTAATAATGTGATAAATTTTACTAGTAGTATTATAAGAATGATTGTTTAAAAAAAAGATTAAGATTAAAAATGAGGGTAATCAGTAAACTAGACCTGATGAGCAAAATTGACTTGTTTCGGTATTGCCTTCCTTATAGACCATAGAAACAAACAGAGCTGCCCCAAAAAATGTTTTTGTATGCATTTGTTATAATTTTATTTTTAAACTCGATATACAAAGCACACTCCCATCTAATTAAAAGAGAGTTGAACTAATTAGATACTTTATATGAATGTTAATCTGTTTTAAATGGGATTATTGGCATTTAATTATTTTGTGAAGCATTAAGACAAATGAAGTCATATTAAAAGGAATTCAGGGATTCACATAAAAATTTGCTGTGTAATAAAAAATACATTATCTTAAGAGTTGAATTCTTACGAAAAAAATAACATTGAGCAAGATAAAATTAAATCCATTTAGCCATAGACCTAATTAGTAAAGTATAAAGGTGTCTCAGAAACCATTACTAATATATATTCTTGTATTCTTATTTATAAATACACCTTATGAAGTAAAAACGTAATAACATGGGATTTACCTTAAATTTATAATTATAAATATAAAATATTAATTATTAATAAATAATATTGTCTTGAAGTATTAAAAAGAACAAAATTAAAGGTTTGAATAGTGTTCTGTACATCTTTATGCATTTTCAAAAAGTGGCTTCATAAATCGCAGCTTTTTTGGGATATGTGTAAATTAATAGTAACGGCTAAACCAGACCACACCCTCCGATTTAAAACCATTCTGTATTAATACCCGGAAAGAGCTTCTTTATTCCATATAATGTGTCTTTTACTTTATAAATTATATTTAGATATCTACTGATTTTGTTTTAAAACATCCATATAACAAAGAAAAATGTCACAAAATAAAATAAACTTTGAAACAGCAATGAACTCCTTATATTACCTGTTTGTAATTTTATACTGTTGTTATTAGGTTCATGTATTATTAACAAATGTGGTCTGTGGTTATGGCTTACGTGGTCTACCAATCATCATTACTACCGAGTATAACGGTTAATAGTATTCTTTACTGATCTACAGCATAATTAAACTAAATAGAAAATATTAAATCATATATATCGAATGAAAGAACAATAATCAAAAATAAATCATCATGGGATTATTGTGATGTGACTTCTACCTTGTCATCTAATTTATCGTACTTAAAAATAATGAATAAAATTCGAATTTAAATCAGATTCATATTATTAAGGATTTATAGTAAAGCTAAAATTGTTTAAATACATAACTAACTTTGAATAATTTTCGTTATCTGTACAAATTGACATTGTGTGGCGACATTTGTCAAAGTACCTAAATAGTGATCTGAAGGCTCACTATTATGGGTACATATCTCAAAGAAGAAGATAAAAAGATAACAGAGTTTTTATTTCTGTTGCGTTGTCATGTTAAAAATAACATAAAGTTAACACATTTTTAGTTATTTTTAATTTTACGAAAATTTTAAAAATTTCTCATAATATATCAATGTGTACAAAAGTGGTAGTTTCAGTTGATATTGTGATTTTTGCGTTAATTTAAACAATGGCTTACCCATTTTTGTTAGTATTTTTCTTAACAATAATAACAGTTAAAACTGAAGAGCTAAGTGTTTCTCCGAAAATGTCCCGATCTGAGAGACTCAGTTTAAGGTAAACAAACATATTATTTTCTAGTGGCGAAAGTTCGAAAGTTAATATTGCACATTCAAGGCGTTCTTTAAAATTATTAAACGACATTGCTTAAACGTTTATTAAATGACACCGCTGAAACTTGATCTTGATCAACATTATCAGTTAAGTGTAATGACTATTATCTTGTACACAGGGTTTCCCTCAATATGTTCTGACAATTAGCAACCTATCTGCTTTTTACACTTAGGATACACCATCTTTCATTAGTGTATACATGTTTGAGTGGTCTGATTTTACTCTTGAAATGTTTGACATACTCTCTAGAATCTAATTACAAAACAGTACAAAATGAGGCCTTTTGTTAAGTCTGTCTGCCATTCAGTATGCTAATTCTATCTTCGATTATATTCTGATATGACTTTAGATGTAATAGTTGTAAAATGCCAATAATATATATGAATACTAGTGGTCTCTATGGACATTGTCCTGCTTTGATGATTTAATTTTTTTTTAAAAGCAAACCAAATCCATCTCTACCTACCGGGTTCAAATGTGAATCTAAACCATTTTCAGATGTGCTGGGACACACACAAAAAATTTCATCAAAATCAGTCTATCCATTTAGGAGGAGTTCAGTGTCATACACATGTACAGAATAAATTTATATATATACTAGCAAGCCCAGTGCATATTATCCCACGCTAATAATAAAGAAAATCTTGACAAATCATATATCGAAACCTTCCTCATGAATCACTTTACCTATTGATGAATACCATATGAAAATTCGTTAAGTATTTTTTTGTGTTTATTGTGAACAGGCATACAAATGTGGCAGAGGATTTTGTTTTGTAATAGATTATTATATGTGTAAGGATACATTATTACACATTTCTATACAACTATCGGTTTCAAATTTTAAGTTCCAGGAAAACAATAATAATATATCAGGATTATATCATGTATTAATTACCTAAAGAATTATATTAAATGTAGTCAGGTCACTATATTTCTATTATAAACTAGTAAAAATTGTGCCTATAAAATAATTAAAGCAAAACATTGAAGAACTCAATATATATGTTCATTCTTTTATTAAGAATTAATTTCACCTGCGTACAATAATTGAACTATTCACTCTACATTGTATTATTATTAAAATTGTAAATACAAGAATGCTTCTCTGTTTATTTGTTTATTACTTTATTAACCAACTTCGAAAAAGAAAGAGGTTATTATATTAGGATGTATATTTTTTTGTATATTAATTCATATCTTTGTCAACTGTGAACGGAGTATTATGATTCCATTTTTATTTGAATTTGTTAATTGGTGGAATATTCAGTGGTGGTCCTATTTAATTATGAAGAAAATATTTAACCTATGGCTTGAATTGCCATTTATTTGATTTTCAACAACTCAAGTTTTCATAAACTAAATATTTTCATAAACTGTAAACCAATTTTGATGATTACTGATACCTGGAAAAGGACAAATCATATTAAAAAATATATATCTATTCCAAGGTTGAAAAAATAAAGGAATGAACACTGTTATATAAATTTGACATACTTCATGTCAGCTAATTTTAATAACAACTAATGTCTCTGCCAAACTACTGCAATAATCTATAGTTGCAACTAAAATAAAATATATGCTGTTTCAAAATTTGATCATGGAATTGGAAGCAATGGAATTAGAGTGCTCATTGGTTTACAGCAGCTATTCTAGTGCTCAAATGACTTGTTTTGATGAGAACTTACATCCAAGGTTCAAAATATTATGAAAGAGGATGCAGCCAGATGAACAGAGCAATAGTGGAAATAGGGTGGGGCGGAAGAAACAATAGATTGATATTCTAAGATCACCACACTATCTTTTATCTACTCAATAGCAATTCTACTTTTATTTATACTGAAAATGGAATAAAAATATTGAACCAACTTCAATGTCAAGAAGCAATGTGGCACTAAAAAGTGAAAAATAACCAACTTTTTAAATCATTCACATTAAATAAAAAATATTAGTATATGTGCTACCTAATAATCTATTTGAAATCTGTGCCATCCCAAATTCCAAATTGTAAGTAGAAACATAGGTAACTAGGTTGCAGTACACTAGAGTGGATCTAAACTTTGTTCATAGATGCTATGAGTTTGAGTTGGCATCAACCTTAAACAGATTATTAATTAACATATATACATACTAATATTTATTATTTAATTTGATTTTTTTGATCATTTAATCATTTCTTGCTTTTTAGTGCCTCATTGTTTCTTTAGTGTTTCTTAGTATTAAAATCCATGTAATATCTTTTTTGAAAATGTTGAAATCTTTTTTGAAATGAAATGGCAAATTATGCCAAGGGATGTACATGAGCGGGTAATAATTAAATTGTTGCACAGTGATTATATATTTAAAATAATTCATGTAAGCTTATAAAATAAAAATACAACACAACACAGTTATCTTCACAAAATCAGTACTAATTATAAATCTGCTGAAGCAATTTCGCTCACATTTTTTTGACAGATGAGCTGTGTAATCAATTAATTAATTTTAGTGTGTATCATTAAAATATGTATTTACTATTTCCATAATACAATCTATATTTTGTTTGTTATCAAATAATATGTTAGATTGTGTCTCTTATAGGGAACAGGCAAGACAAATGTTTTACCATGCGTACAATGCATATATGGATAATGCTTACCCAGCGGATGAATTAATGCCCCTAAGCTGTAAAGGCAGATGGAAAGGTATTACTCCAAGTCGTGGTGACATGGATGATAGTCTTGGAAAGTAAGTACTTTGAAATGTATTTGTTATGTTTTTCAAAACAACATCTCATTTCCTTTCTTCATTATATTGACTTATTCTTGTAATGATTTTTACATATATATTCTACAAACTAGGAAAGTTAAATATATAAAGTGCAAACTTTTATTAGTGTTGGATGTCTCTGTCAATGTCTAACATAATGTGCTTTTATGTAATGTCAAAGTTAGATAATGAGACAACCAACATTGTATGTAATAATAGTGATATCAATATATTTTTCTAAGTAAAGTAATATATTAATCATTCCACAGACCCATAATAGTACATGTTATCCGAAGTATATAAGAGGTACTTTATTATTGATAATCCTAGTTCTATATGAATAGTCTAGTTTATAGTAAAATTCACAAAGATTTGATCAATTTTAATACACAATAATATGATAAATGAACATGATTTTTCCTATCATAGGTTTAATGAAGATAATCTTCGAACCTAGTAAAGGATTCTAAAAATTATTACATTAATAAGGTTTTCTATTTCTGTTAAATTTTATAATGTATTTAATATGAACGACCTCATGAATGGTTACATGATGGATATAATCATGCTTATATTGCAAAATGTAACCAATACTAGCAAATGCCTGCCCTTTTTCTATATCAGTTATACATAAAACTTAATAATAATAAAATATAGCTTATATCATTCAGGAATAATATAGATCCATATTAGTAAAAGAATTTTTGGAATCTGAACAGTAATTCCGAAAATTTCTTACTATAACAACATTGTGATTATGAACCTATTTATGGTAATAATTTACTTAGATAAGTCGGTTTCTTATCTAAAATATTTCTTATCAATCGATATTTCAACATACTGTGTACCGCTAACATAAATCTTTTGATATCAAAACTATGTATATAAGATCATGATTAATATACACATAATTAACAATTATTGGTCATGTAAATGGTACAAAATGAAAGAAAAAAATATGAGTTCCAACAAATATATCATTTCATTTAATTTTCTTACTGCAAAATATTTAAAATTAATATGATGTATGCAGGATAATTACTTAGAACCTGGATGACCGAGCCTAGGCTCGGTTCTTTAAAAAACATTTTTAAATTAAAATTAACTGTTAGGTTTGCCTCGCAAAATTAGCATTTTTTATCAAGAAAAAAAAATGATATCTCTTTTGCTGTCACTGTGCTTCGAACTGGACTTAGACGGATTTTTGAAGCAGCCGATTTCTTTCTGAGCTATTTTTTTTTTGACAGCAGTGGCGAAATTTACCTTTATAATCTAGCAATATTTTTTCATTGCCTGAAAACTCAGATAAAAGAGTTTTCTATGAATGAAATCTAGCTAGATCGATTTATCGTCCCCGAAACCACTTACACACTAAGTTTCACTGAAATAGCTGACGCCGTTTCCGAGATCGTGAATATATAGCAATATAAAAATATACAAGAATTACTCGTTTAAAGGTACTAGATAAATATAGGACTCAGATGATTATGTACAAGTAGTTAATTTTATATGTGAAAAATCAACAATTTTCGCATATAACATGTATATGTATTCTTTTTCAGCTTTTCCTTAACTCTAGTGGACAGCTTGGATACATTGGTTATTATGGGCGATTTTTCAGAGTTCAACAATGCAATAAAACTTGTCATAAAAGATGTTAAATTTGATCATGACATTGTTGTGTCTGTATTTGAGACAAACATACGAATGTTGGGGTGAGTAAATACAGTTGCATGATATATTTCATGTAAATTTATTTTATTACTATATATGAATTCCCAGGTCAGATATTAATGTAATACAAATTCATTTCAACTTTTGTCTTAACTAGACATATCTATCTTTCTGTATCTTCTATATATAATCTCTAATCATAACCTTGGGTTTACATTATAAACGTATTTTTTATTCATTTCTTATCCTTTTTCTATTTTCAATTTGCACATTGAAGCAATATACAGTTGTTGTAGTTGCCCAACAATTATAATAGCTTATAACTGTAGTATATAGCATACACAAAATAAATTCTTAATTGCTATTATTTAGTAATTAAATAAAAAAATGACATTGATGGTCTGTAATCATAGTTCTATTATTTTATCGATAATGAATGCAATTATGTCAGGTTGTAATTAGTGTGCCAGAGGATTTGAATATAAATTCACTTACAAGTCATGGATCATAAGTGTATCATTATGTTTATAATTATTAATGTATAACTTGTTTTCTTTTTTATATTAAACTAATTGATAGATGATACTTTGAATGTTTACGTTGTGCATATGAGCACCACATTGCTTGCCCATTTCTCCATAGTAATAAAATACACAGCAGTGAACACGTAGATCTTATAAAAATCGTAGTATTTTTAAAGCTTCGACAAGTTTATATTAAATGAGGACAACGTAATAATTTTTTTCTACATAATGAAGAAAAATAAAGCAAAACTGATGAAAATGTATCTAGTAGCTTTTGCGTTATGTGTGCACGATAGTTGTATCATTTTAGTTTAAATGGCTACCTGTTTCAGTCTCATCCTTTTGTCATTTCTTATAATTATTATTTAATGTAATAAATATTTGAGTTTTAGTAAAATAGATATGGCAAAGATATTGTCTGTGTTGAAGTTATACTATTTCAGTCACTAAGATCCAATATTGATGTATTACAGCATCAACAAGTAACAAGTTATAAACATGAAAAGAATTATAATATTTATTCTTTATTTTATCATTGTAGTGGTCTTCTATCAGCTCATACATTTGCAACTACTCTAAAGACTGATATACCCATACTACAGTGGTATAATGGAGAGTTGCTTGCAATGGCAGAAGATTTGGGGAAGAGGTTGTTACCCGCTTTCAACACCTCTACAGGGTTACCACACGGAAAAGTAAATTGTTACAATTATTTTTCATTTATATTATTGTGTCAAATATTGAGCATTCGACCCATATATTTGAGAAAACAATTAGGCAAATAAACTGATTAGTAAAGTTATTCGCTTATTAAAATAAACTGCTCAGTGAAATAAGCAGATTACAAAATGATCTGCTCAAATGAGTTTTAGAATATTCATGTTCAAATCCAAATTTTCGACATATTTTTAACGTTTTATGTATGTTGTAATTTTTTCTAACTTTGGCTATAAATATTTCTTAAAATTATTATCGTTACCATATTTGTATGAGCCAATATCTCATTACACGTGAATTTATACTTTGTCATGAGTTCCAAGATATTTAGAAATTTGTATACTTGTAAAACTAGGTGAATCAATGTACCCGGAGTAGTCTCGACAAATTTGTATTAATTTACTCTCCAATTAATTCTTTTTTCATAATTACATTTAACCTGAGTCTCGTCATTTTTAATTATATTGTTTACATATTTTGAAATTATGAATATAGGATGAAAACTGAATACCTTGAAGTTTGATGGTGCATCAATCTGCTTTTACAAAATACACTGTTATGTAATATTGAAATCGCAGTAAGAAATAAATTTCATTGACATTATTTTTAAAACTGGATATCTCCTGCACAAATGTTGGTTTTTCTATATTTATGTCTCGTTCTTGAGAAAGGATATATAATGTACAGAATTTGTATAACGTAAAATAATATGAAAATAAAGATATGTAGAGAATATACTGTAAACCACTAAACCTATTTCATGAACTGATTAGGTAATTAATATATGAATTGTTTATGTGTGTGCAGGTGAATCTTCGTTATGGTATACGTGGCCTTGAAGAGTCTCGAGAAACTTGTACCGCATGTGCAGGAACGATGATTCTAGAAATGGCGGCTTTATCACGTTTCACCGGTAATCCCGTATATGAACAAAAAGCCCACAAGGCCATGGATCGCTTATGGAAGATTAGACACAGGTTAAACATATTGTGGCAATTTTAATAGGAAATAGTTGAAAAATTCTTAACTAACCGTTTTAGATATTCTTTACAATTATTTGTCTTTGACATATCTATCAACAAAACATTCAGGAACAAAATAAAATGTGTGTTTAAAACGTACCAAAGTAATTATTGCAAACAGGCCATTGTTTTAGCAGATTGTATGAAATTACGATAAAGTATAATTCATACGGTAAATACTAACATATTTTCATAATTCTAAACAATATTTATATGTAAATTCATTTTATGAATATCTCTACTTGTCAATCGAATTTTCTGTATTCAGTTTTCATTTGGTTATTATAGAGACATCAATCACATCTCAAATGCCAAAAGTACTATCACGGCCTCAAATGCCAAAAGTACTATCACGGCAAATTAAATAGAATGTTATGTCAAAAGGGCTCATATATGATTATTTTTTGCATTGGATTTTATTATTATTATAAACTTAGAAAATGTCTACAGTGTTTTTGACAATTTAAACAAATGACACACCTTTTTTGCATTTGGAACGGGATATGTATACAATTTCATTGAAATCTGATCATTTTGTTCAGGGTTATTGACACGAATAAAGAAACATACTTTTATTATATATGTATTAAGTATTGTTTAATATTAATCATTATTGTAGAACATCTGATCTAATGGGTACTGTCATAAATATACACTCTGGAGATTGGATACGGAAGGATTCTGGTGTCGGTGCCGGCATAGACTCTTATTATGAGTACTGCCTAAAAGCATACATCCTACTAGGAGATGAAAAGTATCTGGCCAGATTCAATAGACACTACAATGCTGTGATGAAATACATCAGCAGGGGTCCTGTAATGTTAGCTGTTCACATGCATAGGTAAGTTACCTACTATATAAATTTCATAAAGTTTGTTGGTAACAATGTATTCATAAGATTTATTGGTATTTCCTAGATGTTATTTATACATATAATAAAAATGAAGTATCTGTATGTATTATCAAAAAAAAAAAAACTGATTGGGTATGAAAGTATACAAGCTACTGACAACACGAATGCAATTTTTAAATTTTCATCGGTCTGTCTGTCTGTGTGTTTGTTTGTTTGTTCCGAGTAATCTCCGAAACGGCTGGACCGATTTTGACGGGAATTTCACTGTTAAATAGCTGAAAGTACAGTGGGTGACTTAGGCTACCCTACTTCTTCATAACATTTCAATTGGTTATAGAAATAAGATAGGACTGAACGCGTATTGCGTATAAAAATTATAGTTTGCTAAAAGTTTAATAGCATTATATTAAATGGAAGTATCATGATAGTAAATTTTTTGTGTTAGGGTTAAGTGTCTCAGAAGTAAAACAAAATAGTTTATCAAAGTATATCGAGGCTGACTATCATTTTCTTTATTATTCAATAACAAAGTATGGATTATGTACAAAAGGTAGATGGATAGAAGATAAATGGTGTATATATATTTTCAGACCCCACCTTCAGTCGCGTAACTTCATGGATGCTCTACTCGCTTTCTGGCCTGGACTTCAGGTTTTACTAGGAGACGTTCGACCAGCTGTTGAGACTCATGAGATGCTCTATCAAGTCATGCAACGGCACACTTTCATACCAGAAGCTTTCACATCAGATTTTCAGGTACTTTTTATAATACAAGAGTAACATCTTATACCTTTAAACTTTCAATTCTTTTATATTTTCATATTTGTATATATTCAGGATCTCGGAAACGGCGTCATCTATTTCCGTCAAACTTAGTATGTAGGTAGTTTCGGGGACGATAAATCGATCTAACTAGATTCTATTCATTAAAAACTTTTAACTGAGATTTCAAAACAAAAATAGCTCAGATGGAAATTGGTTGCTTTGTAAATCAGTGAAACCCCAGTTCGAATCCGAGTATATATATATATTTGCTAACAATTTATTTTAATTAAATAAATAATTTTATTATTGTATCTATAACAGAGATATCTTTTTTAATTTTATTTATGGGAAAAAATGCTAATTTTGTGATGCAAACTCAACATCTTAATATAAAAAATATTTTTTTAAAAACCGAGCTAGGCTCGGTCGCCCATGTACTATTAATTAAATACATCAAGTGTTTTTTTATGTATATTTTATGAGTAAAGATCTCACTATTCACATATTCTATAAACATATCATTTTCACACAATCTTACTATACTCCTATCTCCATTGACTATCATAATCAAAATTGTTTTTGTTACATTAATTTCATCTCTTTTAATAATATGGCCGTACTATGCTAACTTATTACTCTGCAACTTCTATTTCACTGGTGATATTTTACTTAAACTTCTTCTGATATACTCATTCTTATTTAAAAGTTAATTAGAATATAAAATAAAAACGATATATCCCCACTTTTCCGTATCTTAGAGGGAGCTGCCTAAATTATAATTACAATAATATAAAGAAACGAATTTATTTTTGCATAATGATACACCCTATGCCTTCTCATATGTAACAAAATTTTGGTTGATATTTCAGATATAATTAAAAATACTTTTAATTATACTTTTTTAATTAAACTAATTACCTTTTTAATTAGACTTTTTACTTAAACTATCTTCATGAATAATAAGTGTACATCATAGATTTGTTATATGGTTATTATAGGTGCACTGGGGACAACATCCCCTACGACCTGAATTCTTAGAATCGACGTATTTCCTTCATCGAGCTACTGAAGACGATCATTATCTTGAAGTCGGCAGAACGGTGTTGAAAGCGCTGCAGCAGCATACCAAGGTGCAATGTGGTTATGCGGCGGTGAATGACGTCAGAACTCGGTTACACGAAGACAGAATGGATTCATTTGTACTCGCAGAAACTTTTAAATACCTATACATGCTCTTTGGCGAAGATAAAGATTTGCCAGTGAATTTGCAAGATTACGTTTTGACAACCGAGGCCCACTTCTTGCCGCTGTCATTGGCCACTGCCGGACGCAATCACTCCTACTTCTCGATGAAGATTGATGATGATGATGAGGACAAATATAGGAAGTAAGTATATGTAATGAGTTGTAGCATTTACAACACTAATTTTTTTTAATGTTAATCACTTTGGTTTTTAAATGATTTTATTATTGAAAGAGATCGAATGATTCTGAAACGTAAATTTTGGTAAATACAACTGAAGTAATCCGAGACTTAGTCGTACGGGGTTTTGGTCAAATTTAACGCCCATTTATTTGAGCCTTAAATTCACAATGCTTTAAACTCTTAATAAATGAAATTATTACTTTTGCTTCACGGAATTTTTGTTCTAAACAGTGTTGGTCCGCAATAAATTACGGAAAATTACAGCAAGGTTAATGAATATAATATCATATGTAGTAGCTTAGAAAGGATTTAATCACCCTTTAAATTTCGTACCAAATGTAAAAATACCAAAAAGTATCACAGCAGTTAGATAGATAAAAATAGAATATCGAATTACTAGTTTTTGCTTTAATTTATAAGATACTTGCTTATTATGCTTTTTCCTGCAGTTTTGCTCGTATTGGGGTAGATTTAATAAGACAATAGTTAAGACCCTCGGGAACAGTTTTTTTTTTTCTGATACAAATATAGTACAGTCTCATTAATCCTCAGTAGTACGCTTCTTTGACACTTCCTCTCCGTACTTTGTTTCCGTGCTTATGCTCTGAAATTAGTATAACCCTCCAAAAATCTATACAGTTTTTCTCGACAATTCAAACACTTTAATAATCCGACACCCTCTAATTTACAAAAGTGTTGGATTAGTGAGACTACTGTATGTCTTTTGCATTTCGTTACGATCGATTAAGTATTTAATACGTGTAAGCGTGACGAACAAACAAAAGTCACCTTCGCATTTATAATATTAATAAGGACTATGACATCTTTTCACCTCCAGAAATGGTGGTTAAGATGTATCTGGTACGCTAAATCTCTGGCAGTAAGTAGTCAGATCCGAAATAAACAATGTTCGAGAACTGGATTACAGTTTATCAAGGTGTTATATTAAAAATTCATTATCTTCTTACCCTTATCCAACCTAAGTAGGATTGGAAAAATATGTTGTCTCTTTCCATTCTCCCCTGTCAGATGTCATCTCAGTATTCACACAACTTTTTCAGTATTCCTCAGCTCAAAACTTTTCTAGTTACATGGTTTTCATCTTTTCTTATGCATGCTCATATTACACTAGCCTATTATTTCTCATCTTCTCTATCAGTGGTGCTATTTTCAAACTTCCTTTGATATACTCATTCTTAATCATATCCATTCTAGTCACACTACACATCCATCTTAACATTCGCATCTCTACCACATGTAATTTTCTCTCATCCGTCTCTTTAGTGGCTACTAAAGAGCTTGAGCTTGGCTAAGCACTCTGATGCATACAGCATGACTGCTCTTATAATAGTTCTATACACCCTCCACATCAGTTTCAAGACTATTTCGTGGGAAATAAGCTATATTAAAAATTAAATGTCATAATTTCTAAGGACATGCCCCAACCCGGCGTCATTGGTTGCTGAAAAAGTGCGTCAGCCGATGCGTCAGCTGCTGGGTTCGACGGTCGCACGACCGCTGGCTCGGCTGCGGCCGCTTGACGACCCGCGTCAGGTACACGCGCTCTCCGATATGGGGATATCGGTACTGACTCTACCCGACGGGAGGGTGCAACTCCTCTATACGATAAACACGGTCAGTACTGTTTCTAATATTATTTCTCATGTATACATTTCTGGGATCTTACCCGCATATAGTTTACTAACAATTTCCCGCAGCGTCGTACTTGTTTGCTATACAATAATTATTGTGGACGATTCGTTTATTTATACTATACACGTAAAATTATAAAAATTTGCTGTTGTGTGCACATCACTGAATATACTTCAATTTTTATTTTATTTTCTAGACACTTTTTTGTTTAAAAGAATGTCGTAATAGCGTCATATAACATAAAGTTGTCAAAAGCTGAGATTTTTATATACACTACGTATTAAACTATTTGTAATAAATAATATATATGAATAGATAAACACATCACTTTATTATCCGTCTATCAAAATATTTGGTCATAATATGATTAAGATAGTATGAACTATATACGGTAAGCTCAGGGTTTTACAAAAGAATGAGGTGCAAACATTGTACAATCAAATTTTCCTCAGACTTATTAAACAACATATTTAAAATTTATGTTTAATAGTAACAGGAGAACGATACTTTTTTGCACAAGTATATCATGACATTTTATACCGGTATTAATAATAGAAAGTCATTATATGTACTGAAATGTTTATTGTTACGAGAGTTCGAGTCGTCTTTACATAATATGATAATGTAAATATAACGTGTCTGTACTATTTAGATTCTTGTGGAAAAAATTGTTGCAAGTGTCTAGGAATACGTAATAAAATACATTTCAATCAATTTTAAAAATGTCTGTCTGTCTGGCCGTCTGTTTGTATGAACACGCATCGCTTCTAAAGTACTGGATTCATAATAAAACATCAAAGAAATCATAAAGTATATCTTCAAGAGTAACTTAGTCTTTGTTTCATTAAAATTGAAAAAAAAACTAATTAATATTAAAGTCGTCCAAATCTTTAAATATGCTCTTGTTTATTATTAAGTAATATAATTTTGTCTTGGACTGTTTTTTTTTTGTTCGTGCTCAGTAAAACGACTTTATTACAGGCTAAATCGGCAAAAGACGCCGCCGAAGGGCTCACGTTTATGCGTGAGATGTCGAAGTGGAATTCTATGAGCGATATAGAGAACGGAGTCATACCCGTCGGGGTTAAAGTTAACGATAGGATATACCCCGCTGGTCCGGGTCATTTCGGTAGAGAAGTCACTGCAGATGTAACGCTCACGGGAACGGTCGCCTTCGCTCTACCGTACGATTCGTGTACACCGCTGACGAATCAGAACGAGGTCGCTGGTAAATTCGCTATAGCCAAACGCGGGAAATGCACATTTGCGCAAAAAGTACGGAACATACAAAACGCCGGTGCGAAGTTAGCTATTGTTCTCGACAATGTACCGGAATCGACTCACGAGAGCACCGCACTATTCGCGATGTCTGGCGACGGTAATCACGATATCGATATACCGGCTGTGTTTCTATTCACCCGCGAAGGCGATTATCTTATCGATTCGATGAAATCGAATCCTGATTTAAAAGTGACCATCGGTGAACTGAATTCCCTTAAGAGAGCTCACGATAACACTTGCGATGATGACAATTGCGAGTCGGTTTCAGATACGCGAGGTATCAACGATAAGAAATCATTCGACCACCTGAAACAGGTGCTCAAAGAGTTGGTGAACCAATTCGAGTTGTCATTGTCGAACGATGATACGGGTTATAAGGTATATGAAGCCAAGCCTGACACTTTATCGACGTACTTAGTAAAAGACAAGTTCATAAATAGCGATCAATCGATTGGAGATAAAAAAAAAATGTGTTCCCTGAACAAAAAACCCGTCGGTCCGACGATTGTTTCGGGCAAAGAAGACCCACAGAAACGCGAATCAGAGAAGAATATATCGCTCGATCCCTGACACAATCTAACCGTAGGTTGTTGTAAATAATTATAATTATAAACAATATTGTATATAATATTATAGATATAGGATTAAGAAGTATCTTGATGAATTTTTGTGCCTTTATATATGTATGTACAATATGTGCGCTCGTTTTTTATAAAATAATAATAACACAAACTTGCTATCGATTCTCGTTTAGGTATTTTAATATTTTATTTACGATACTATTTTAATGATGTAAGTCGAAGTGAATACGACAAGTTAATAATAAAAATAAATAACTTATATTGTAATATTTGATTGTGCTTGATGCTACAGTTATTTCATTTGTATTCGTACATATTATTTTTTGTCTTAGTACATGAAGGCATCAATGTACATTCGAGTGGCATCTGAATCATATCAGACCTTAATATAATCGTGTCTCAAATCAATATTAGGTGTAAATTTCTGTTGATGCATTTGTTTATTAAATCAAGTGTAAACCTCCACCTAAGTAAAGTCGGTTTGTGAGAAAAATAACGGCCAAGTATACCACATCACAAATTAAATCCCACTCGACTATTTGTAAGTTCAGAGAATTTAGCAGTAAGTGTCTATTCCAATAAGCTGTCGATGAATGCTTAACATTCCGTGCAAAAAGTAAAAGAGTGGATCATTGTGGAACATGTCAAGTCTCACGCTACCTTATTAAGTTGAGAAATCATAGCAAGACTTCCTATCAAATTAATTGACGTAAACATACTTTAAATGACGTAGTACTTGGTCAGCCATTTATAACAAAAAAAAAATCGAATTTCAATGTTCAAATATAGACTAATAAGTAACTAACGGCGAAGCACAAAAATAGCCAATAAATACTTTTTGATTGCAGTCAGGCTTACAAGTGTCGATCTTATAAATATTAAAAAGACATATTAATCAGTTTTGCAATAAATTTATAACACGTAAGCCTGACGGCATTATCATAAATAAGTACGTATCGTTTTTATAATGTACAGGAGTAATCATTTGTGTTATTTATCAAAATACATTTCACCCATACCCTAAAATTTCATTGTGAATACATTTAACGATATTTGTCGTCTTACGAGTATTCGACAAAAGATTTGAGAGTTACCATTCATATTTTAAATCCAATTAATTCACCGACGTGCAATCGTTTATGGAGTATTTTGTCTATGTCTATGCAAACGAGTTAGAAAAAACTTTGTGAGTTTCCAGTACTTATATTTGTATGATACAATATTTAATATATTTATTCAATTGATTATTATTGAATAATAATTATACAATTATTATTATTATTGTCACTTTGGTTTTTAACGTGACATTGTTTGTGAACGATCGAATCTTACATGCGTTGAAATATTTTGTTGTTATTATATAATGTATAATATTAATTTTGTATTAATTATCTTTTTATCGTCTGTTTATTTCTTCATTTTCTTTGGTTTAGTAGGTATTAATAACTTTATTACACTTTTTTACATAGGTAAATCGAAAGTTACTTATGTCTCTATTCATCATACTTCACAATCCTTACATCTACTAATATATAATATTTGTATACTCTGTTAGGAAAACCCCAATATGTAGTGTCGAAATTTGATAAGTTCATTAATTACTATTGACTAATAGTTAAATAAAATAAGCAAATTATTAAGCGGGGATTTTGCCCACTACTAGCATTATGTTTGGAATGAAACTCCTTTTGGCTTAAGTATAATATTGGATAAGTGAAACGTAGATTTTAATGTGTAGAATTTTGAATACGCCACTCGCACTAATTCATTCTTGTATAAAGATATGTCAATAGCAACTAGACACATATATTTACTTACATACTGTATGCATATAGTTCAATAGGCAAACGTGTTTCAATGTATGAATATTTAAATTATTTGTATAAACAAATTAATTTGTGTTTTAACGAGTTGTTGACATTGTTATTACACGGAGAACATATCTCCTCACATCTGTGCCAATGACTTTAATGTTGAGACAATTAACTATTACTTGATAACTACTTCTGCAATGTAATTAATTATTCGTCTAGTATAACACACTTACATTAATAAAGGGTACAATTTTTGTCTTATTGAGGGCGTACGAACTTATTATTATAAGTAAAAAGTTGTACGTTACCTACATGCTATTTTGACAAAACAAATAACACGATAATGCATACATACGTAAATTGATACTGTAACGTCACACTGTCTTAGATGAAATGTGGAAATATGACAGCATATTCTCAAAATCGGTAGTAAAAAAGAAATAGTTATATGTCGTTTAGATACGGACGGATTAACGTGGAGGCAGCCGTCAAAAATAAGATAGCCAAGTTTAAATAAGTCTCTGTCGAAGCGCTTATGACGTATATACATCTTTTTAGTTATAATATTATTGCTAGGTAAGTAGTCCGGTGAAGCTGTTAAGACCTTGCTGGGTCAATAGCGTAGACATTTCGAAAAAAAAAAAAATTGCTAGGTACTATAAGGACCGGATGGCACTATGTATCATATATTGTACACTTGTTTCCTGTCCTTAAAATAGTCTTCGATTGATTCTAATAAACGTGTATAGTTATAAGCATACGTTACCACAGCTTCGTGCTCATATTTCATAGTAGGAATTATTAATAAACATATCCAGATAAGTCTTCATAATGTATGTGGTACAATTCATTAAAAATGTAAGTTTTAGGAACTCTTTAATTCTTAATTTTTGTTGAAGTGTTTAAGTTTATTATATAATCAAAAATATGATTTTACAACAATATAATAATATGATGTAATTTATTCGCAATTTATATGATGTATGATATTATCAAATTATTTTTTTATATATCAATAATTTGGAATTGTCAAGATATGTTTGTTATTTTTATGTCAAATAAAATAAATTATTTTCAGTGATTTCTTTTTTATTTCTTCATATCCGTTTGATCTAGATTCATGTGTTAAATTCCTTTCTCACTTAATAGAATATTCGAGCTTTGAGAGATTTTTCAGGCGTAGTAAAAAATTACGAGCATTTTTAGTGTGGATGTTTTAATCAGACTTTTATTGACATTTAAAAAAGTATTTAAATAAATTAAACCATCATAATTGAAAAAAGTAGATTCCGCTAAAGTTGGGACTAAAAATGTCAAACTACCCCGGTTGACATGATTCCAAACCCTACGGTGATATTAAAGAAAAAAAATTGGTGGTTTCCTAAAGAGTTGTAAAGTATGTTTGTTTGAAGAGTGCTGTTTTTTCACAAAATGACGTCAATTTAAATAAAAGGGTTTCTTTCAGTTTTGGGATTATTTTAAAATAGTAAAACAAATATTACATAACGCCTTCTTTAAACTAATGCTGAGTATATTAAGAAGCTCTGTGCAAAATTTCAAACAAATTGGTTGAGTACAATTTGCGGTATAAAAGGAACAACCTTTTCAAGAAAAACGTGTTTAAGGTGTGTTGGTACATTCCGGACGGGGCTTATTTGGGATATAAAAAGGATAACTCGTAACTCCGGAAAAAAAAAATCTATTTTATAATGAATATTCTTCAAAGTCAATATTTCGAAAGTATGCAAAATAAAACGATTACTTTTTAATTTCTAAACTAGAATATATAGCCCCTTAAGTTACATAGATGATGTATTGAAACAAGAATCATAAATTTCGTAGATATTTATTAGCAAAAATAAATCAAACTGTATGATCTATGCTAGTAATATCAATTACTTTATAAATCAGATTGTTACAAAGTTTTTTTTAATAAAGTTCAATCTTAGTTTCTAAACTATTTAATAACAAAATATATAGAACAAATTTCGTGATTTTCTTTGGTAATTTAGGTATGTAATAAATACGTAGATTTTTTTTGTAAATAAGTTTGTAAATGCGACTATAATATGAACGTTCCGTATTTATTTAATTTATACGAACTGAACTGTTTATTTTTATTTATGTGGTAATAAATTACCTATACACAAAGAAGTATTTCCCAATTAACGTAATTAAAAATAAAAGTTATTTGGGGAAATAGTGATTAACAATTACACTTACATACCGATCTTTCAAATACTTTCAAAAACTTATAATTCGTGAATAGTGAATAAGGTAATTAATTCCTTATTATTTAAAAACCTGTGACAAGAGTAGCAATATCACTGTATATTTAATGTAGTATATATTTTAAGTTATTGTATAATTATTATATGATAATTTTTGGAAGATGTTAAATTAGCTTTTACAGACACTTTTCGATTAGAAAGTATTTGTAAACGACTACATGTATCCAGACTTAAGAGCCGACTTCAGTCGTCTTGGTGCTTGAGGACTGTAATCAGGTGCGGGTACTGGAGGGCCAGGGTTTCCGGGCCATCGGTCGCGACGCCAATGCGGATCTACTGCTGGTGATGGTGTCGGTCTCAAAGGTGCTGGACGCTTGATCTCTTCTAGATAAGAGAAGGGTCTCGATCCTTGCGCCGGATCTGGTGCCCCACGACTGTGGTTCCACGAATTCGACCGATCGAAGGAGCGGCTGTCGAGAAATACATTTTTTTAAATATTTATAATACACGGACCATTCTCGCTTATTTGTTCTACAAACATTTTCACAACAATTGAAAAAAAAAAATCATACAACCAAAATACGTAAAACTTATTCGAACAAAAAATTTAATGAAGTTGCTTTGATATCTGCGTTGTTAATATTTCTTACAGCTAGAATTGTCAACGCTGTAGCTTCGTGGAGGAAGCTAACGGTATGCTTCGAATAAATAGAAATGATATTTTTTAGACTTTACCCTATTATACCATTTTTTTCTTCTTTACGAGATCCAATTTTAGATTATCTTTACTACTAAGGCAACCAACCCATCTAGGAGCTTGAAACTGGAGCGATATTCCGATTGTTTCTTTTTAAGGCTACCTCTGCGTAGCTGTTTAGCTATTTTGGCTATTTGTTGTATCTTTGAGTCAAATAGCTAGTCTTGACAAATATTATTTAAAGCAGAAAATATTTCATACATATTCTTAGCTTACTTAGGGAAGTAGTCTGCACTCGTAGATTCTCGTACGGGAGGAGTGCGTTGGTGTTCATCATCTTGAAGGAACCCGTTATTTACTTGTGAACTGTGAAAAATAGAATACCACTGTATTATTTAACAATTATGTATTTTTGCATTAACAGAGGTAAAAATCAAATGCTCTTTCGTTTTCTGTCTCACTCAATATGTAAATGGAGATTTTTTTTATCAATTTCACCTTTACGTTCTTTCAAACTCTTTCAGACAGACCTTATTATTTACAACCCACAATAAACAATTAGCCAAATAGGTGCAGCGATTTTGTAGTGATGTACCTACATACATTTGGCAATTCATTTTTATTTATATAGATTTTATTATTAAAGCGCACAAGAAATATAAAACACAACTTACAAATATACCGAAATATAACGTATTTGTTTAAACAACGTATTAAGTATATATTTGGAATATCTTTCTTATGTGTCTAAATGTAATAATATATAGAAAATTTTGTTCATTTGAGTATAAGATATATTTTCATTCTTATTCAGGGTGAATGTAGCTTTCCATCAGTAAATGATTTTCAGAATAGACTCAGTAATTTCAGGCATTAATTACCTCCTCAATAGAAAATAAACTATATGTCTGTATAATAATACTCATATTATAGATTAACATAAGAGATATACCTTCTCGTAAAAGGCGGATAAGTTTCACTTTGAAGTATCCATTGGTCGTACTTCCTTTGCTGTCTGTAATACAGAATTTTTGGTTGTGCAGTTAATTTAACGTTCGTCGATAGCATAATTTTATTTATAACGGGCATTCCGAGAAATTTATGAGATGTATGTAGTCTTTCGATCCATAAAAATCCAAGTCTCAGGAATTCAGTATCATATTTCTGCCCTCCCAATAATATTTTTGATAATTTAATGTATGACCTCTAAACCTTAGAAAGCTTTTACTAAAAGAGTGTGATATATTGGTTTGCCCACATTTCAGGAACAGGAATACCAGGAAAAGTTTTTTGGGTATAAGTATTAGGTTTTACCACAAAGTCCCAAAACATTTTGAAGATTTTCCGGATAATGGGATCAAGCATCACGTCAAGCGGTTTTAATCTTTAAAAGCTATTAGAGAGCAGACTAATATGTGAACGATGTTGATATCTGGAAAAAACAACCCTCTATGTGTATGCACTAAAAACTAATGTGACTATCATTTATTTTTTTGAAAACCCGTACTATAAAGAAATAAATCAGACAGTTTTTGCTCATTTTTCTCGATTGTGATATTTTTCGGATAGGTGATGATTTTAACAGTTATTAACGCCTTCTCTGGACTTACATATATAAAGTACTTTTGATTTTAAAATATGTTCGTAAGCTATGATTCGCTAAAGTTAAACATGGTTAGCTCTTAAACAAAGTTACTCTTAAAAATGATTGAAGCTCTTGGTAAGTATACAATATTTTTTAACATTACATAAATAGCTATTAGTGCGCATTTCGGTAAGAACTTATAGTATTCTACAATTATACATATTACACACATACAATTATGCACAATACAACATTGTTTTTTATTGAAGTCATAATGTTAGTAAAATTAATAAAATATAGTTAATTTTAACTCGAGACAACTTACTCAAAAGCGTTTATGGCCCCAACTTTGTGAATGGAATGCTGTAAAATAATAATATTTATAGTATGTATATTGTTATGTGAATGAAAATATATGTATCACTATCCCCTAGTAGGAGAAATCGTATATGCTATGCTATTTAGATGGTATTGTAGCGTACAATTTTTTTTAAACAATTCCTAATTAATGTATGCAGATATTTAATAAACCAGTATACCAAGTATTAACTAACACACGTCTGGGACACACGGGCGCAGCTTATGTTTATCCTTACATATTAAAAAACAAAGTCCTCTGCTACGTCTGTCTGTCCGTTCGCGATAAAGTGAAAAACTACTAAACAGATTCTCATGTGATTTCCACCAACAGTTAAAGTAATTTATGAGGAAGGTTGTTTTTCAAGGTTTTTTATCATCAGGGCGGGATATCGTCCGCCAGGCCCGTTAGTGAAATATAAATAAGAATTAGTTTATTTGGCTTTACCTTAGATACATCAATGTTTTAATGAATCGGCAATACATATAAATGTTTGTTCTGGTATTGTTACCGTTGTTTATAGGTTCGTTGGTAATATTGACAATTTAGTATGACATAGTATTCGTAGACTCATATATTGCCTTTTTGAAATTAATAATATGTTATAACTATATAGTTACTAAACATAAAATGGCATCGCGATAGCATTTGTTTGTGTTATATTATTTCCATTGGAGTAACACAACAATAGTGTTAATGTAATGTAATAAATATTCAGAAATTATAATTATTTCTCACCTCATTCTTGTGTAAAAGTGTACTATATTCATTCGCATAGACAATTAATAAAACGAGGAGCACTATATTAATACCGTGTACAACGTAGCCTTTCAACGAAATAGACATGAGAAAGAAGGCACCAAGACGAATGATATCAACTCCATAATTGAAACTCATTCCACCAGACGACTGGTCCTGAAAATTTGAAGAAATATTAATAACTAATCCAAAAATACCACTTGGCGAATTTAAAGAAGGTATTGATTTTTTTGTCCACCATTTTTGCTGAATCTATTCGTAAAATACATTATATTTTAAAGGTCACTGCTTGAAGTATTCAATCCTCTATCTCAGAAAATCTATAAACATACAATAAAAAGATCCAGCCTGCTTCACACAGAGATCACTTGTGAATCAATTTGTGTTCCGTAAAGTAAATTCTTCTTGTTGTAGGTTGGCTTACAGCAGAGGAGTATTTATCCTATAATTGCCCATAGATTAAGTTTTAATATGCGATTAAGTATTTAAAAAATGATCATATCGCTCGACTATTTACCAAGAATGTATAGAAACACTAACCATGTCTACAATGGGAAATCATTTCATAGCAGCTTTAACCTTAAATAAAGATTTAACCCTTTATTGATTCTATTTAAAAATATTATCTTATCGCTCGTTGTTTACATTACCTAGAAAACTCCTGTGAAAAATGACATGCTTTTTAATCAACTGGCTTAAGTGAAATATGTGAACATACTAATTTGCGCTTTCCCTATAGGTATTTGTTCACTGACGTAAGAAACTGGGGGCACGGTAGTGCCCCCGCCAAGTCGAGCAAGAAAGCGGCAGGGCCGTAGTATCTTTTTTTCGAAGCAATTCAGGCGATTTTCGACCCCCTATAACTTCGTTGTGGATAAAATTAGAAGCCTGAATTTTGAGTAACCAAGCAGGCATTGTATAAACTCTATATATTTAAAACGAAAATTTGAACAACTAGTTTAAGAATTGTAACTAGTTAAAATCTCTTAATTTTGTCACTAGCTGACTGTTGAAGTTATTACCTAATTAGCTAACCTAACAACACCTTATAGTGGATCATATCAATATTCAAAAGCTTTTATGTTTTAAATAAAATATATTGATTTGGCAATCGCACTAAAAATCTTGTTTAATATAATATGTATTACTTTTGAGATACATTGTGTTTTCGTGTGATGGCATGAACGTGCGAGATTCAGGCGCTTTGTTGCGTGTCAAATGACCAACAATTTGGAAAAATACATGCGGTTGAAGTTTTACAAATTATGTTTCAAATGTCGCACTACATCTATTGAGATTGCGTGTTTGTAAGAATTTGAAGAATGGAATTTATGGGAAAGTTTTAAATTACATGTAAGTTATAATAAAACACTTACCAGTTGTTCTCCCAAATGTGTATAATCTAAACCAAATAAGGTAGCAGATATCACGTCGACAACAATTGAAGTGACACTGATACCAATGTATACATACAAAGTAAAATGTATGTATTGTCTCATGTTTTCACTTTTTACGACTGAAACAAATCGAAATGTATTAATATCTTAATATAATCGTGTTGGTGAAAATCGTATTGTAAAAAAAAAAAAATTCACTATATACGCTTATTATCTATTATCATCCGGTTGGACAACGCATTCTACTGAACACTCTACCAGATAATGAAGTCATTAATGTAGTATTTCAGATTATTTCCTCAAAAATTATCAACCAGCCAACGACAATTTCGTCTAAAGTCGGTTCAACTACTACATTGTAAACCCGAATAAACAGACAGACAGACAATAAGTTATGAGACTTATTGAAGAGTGTGTTTGTGTTTTGATTCACACATCCGACAATATGTGCTAGAACAAAGCTTATATTTCGAAATCAAAATAGACAGTTCAATTTTAAGTTACTTGTATCTATATATTTATAATTTATATTAGGTCTTAGTACAACGTGATATATCGGTTGTGCCATTGTAGTCCGGTAAAGCTGTTAAGACCTTGCTAGGCCAATAGCGTACCAGTTTGAGAAAAAAAAATACAGGTTTTGCCATTTATCGTATAGAATCCTAAAACCTGAGATAGATATAAGAGCTAGTGATTAGCTATAAATAGTATGTTCAACATCAGTTCCATTAAATTTGTATTCTTTTTTTTTTACGTGGGGAAATCCCTTATGGATGCCCACCCTCCCGGGGGAGAGGATGGGTTATGTCCGACTCGCACGGACTAAAACCCCACGGTGTACCGACAGACCGTGATGTTGGGACGGCAAGAGATCGTTCTACGCTATTCACCTTGAATAGCCGCCCCAACGGTCCACCCAGCGGAAGGTTGCCGCCGGGCTTCTACTTATAGAGAGGCAGCTGGGTACACGCCAGCTGCCCCCCTCGTCCGACGGACCTGTGCAATGAGGGGATGAGCCCCCCGACTACATCCCCTCAAGTCCGGCTACGGGGGCAGGAGGAGTTGGGCAAAACGCCGCCTCCTCCTGTCGGTCCTCTGATGGCGAAGACGGCCACTGAGGGGGTCCGCCTAGCGGGCCCTCTCCGCTGCCTCCTTTTGCGAGATGACTTCCTCGCAAAAGGAGGCCACTGCTCGCCACGCCTGTTCGCTGCCGAGCATGGACGAGACCACGCTCGGCAGCGACAAATTCTCTCCTACCACCGCCACCAGAGTGCGGCGCTCCACCTCCCACGCAGCACACTCAGAGAGAGTGTGCTGCGCGGTATCTTCTTCAGCGCCGCACTCATGGCAGGCGGCGGTCGGCTCCCTGCGAGCGATCCGGTGCAGGTACCACCCGAAACAACCGTGTCCGGTCAGCACCTGCACCAGCCTGAACGACAGGGAGCCCCATCTCCTCCCAATCCATTCCCACAGGATCGGGCGGACGGCGTCGACGGTGTGCCTCCCGAAGCGCGCGTCCGCCAGGTCCTGCATCCACCTCCCTATAGGCCCCTCCCGCAACTCCCGCCTTTTAACTTCTATCTCCCCACTACGCCTCCTCGCCGCCGTGTATTCATACACGGCGGCGAGCACCCCAGCTTCCAGCTGCCAGGGAACGGAGCGGGCGATCGTAAAGGCCGCGGCCGATGACACCGTCCGGTATGCCCGGATTGCCCTCAGTGCCACCGTACGCTGCGTACTACGCAGCGCGCGCACGTTGGTGGCACCGAGAGCATCAGCCCAGACCGGTGCCCCGTAGGCGGCCATCGCCCACACGACTCCCATGAAGAGTCGACGGCACCCGGCACCCGGCCCCCCAATATTGGGGAGCAACCGGCCGAGTGCCGCCGCCGCCCTAGATCTTGATCCGGCCTTGATCCGGGCGCCCTCCACCATAATGTGGGCCCCAGGTGGTGGCCCCCGCCGAGGCCCATGAAAGAGTATGGCTTCGGTCTTCTCGAGGGCCACCCTGAGGCCCAACCTCCTTATGCGCCTGACCACGAGGGTTGTGGCCATCGTGGCCAGGCGCTCTACCTCTCTCCAGTCCCCCCCCCCGGCTACGACTAGGGTGTCATCCGCGTAGCAGATTAGACGCGCTCCACACGGGAGCGCGCCGCGGAGCACCCAGTCGTAGCCCATGTTCCACAGGAGCGGCCCCAGGACCGACCACTGTGGAACGCCCCGCCTTGTAGCCCGCCGGAGCATCCGTCCGTCGCCGTCGACATAGGCGACATTAAATTTGTATTCTAGTCTATTCCATTCTATTCTACTGTATTTTATTATATTGACGATTTTATCTATTTCTATTTGAAACGATCAAAATTGAAGTTAAGAATTCATCTCTAAGCTTTTATTCCGTATAATATATATTTATTTTATTGTACAAAACATGGTTGCAATTACTCTTCTACAGTCATGTTTGCGTTCAGAAATCGTGTCAAAAGCAAAAGCTTCTGTCTTGAAAAACATTACAGTAGGTTGTTAGAGTTTATTGGGACGATATCCGGTAAAAATTATTCACTGCCCTGCATTTTTAGATATATGCCGCCTTTCAAGGTCTATTTAGTTTCTAAGTATCTTCCACCGTGTTATACGGATCTGTACAGTGTAAGAACGGCTACTATCGAGGATTCACGAAAAAACACGCTGGTGATAGTCCCTCACTCAGGTTACAGACATTCCATTACGTACCTTTATTTAAAATTAAGAAATGTTCACAACGTATTCTATAAAAAGTGCATTAATTTCTACGAACATTGTGTTAATCAGAATCTATGACTGTTATAAAAGAAATAAAATGATTAAATACGCTTGTGATAATCTAAAAGTACTAAGATTATACCTAATCATGATAAATATCGTATTTTATCAATGCTAACCTTTAAAAAAATCTTTTCATTATATATTAAAATGTTGTCGATATACTTTAAAATGACTACATCATCGTACGAAATCCTTTATAATCTTCGTTGTATCTAGAGGGGACTTCCCTTTATATTTCCAGTATTATCTATAACACAGTACAGTATTATGTATAGATGTGCAGCAGTGGTGGTCCAGCGGTTTGACCCTTAAAATATTAATCGGATGTCCGCAGATTCCAATCTCGTTATGTACCGACGATTTCTTTTGGAATTCGTTTACTTTTACTGATTTAAGTTTGTAACACTGTCAGCTAACGGTGAAGGAAAACATCGTGAGAAAACCTGAACCTGAGAAATAGTGTATGCGGTAGTGTATGTATGAGAAGTAATGTATGCGGAAATATATAAAACTGTGGATATCTCGCTGTTTGGAATCGCCAATAAGTCGTGGGCTGGCGTGGTGATTATGCCTATATCTTCCTTCGGGAAGAGATATATAGATCTATAGTGGATCTCTCATAGGCTGACCATGATAATAGTTATACTTGATGTATTTTAGTGCTAGACTTTTTTAGGCCCATGAAATGTGATGACTGATGGAGATGAACCCCAATTTTAAGAGGATTTTTTTTTTCTCGACCTGGCTACGCTATTGAGCTAGCAAGTTCTTAACAGCTTCACCGGGCTACGAATTTTTAAGATGAATCCTGGGGTATATATATGAATAACTACAAATTACACTTTCTTTAAGGGTATATAATAAAACCAATATTTTAAACTCTCTTATTAAATAGCGGATCTTGGACGGAGGGCGAACTTATGGTCGATACCTAAACATATGATTGAATTTGATTGATTATTGTACTTCTCAATTATATGTAGAATAATTTGAGCAGACGCTTTTTATACCAATCTCAATGAATGGTTAATTTTTTTACAACTACACAAGCCATATTTGTTTACGCTATTATTATGAAATCACTCTGTGTGTAATCTTTGTTGCTGCTGTTAATGTTTGTTAATGCTTTGACTTATCACAAATAAATTTAGTATAGCGCTAGTTCCGTTTCTGAATATACATAAAAAGTGTAGATGGAATCATGGGAATAACTAGTTTAAAATAAAACTTATGCTGACACGTATCTATAAGAATAATACTTATAGTTGAAGCAACCTCGTAATAAAGAATGTAAAGAATAATAAAAAGTTATTCACATTTATAATACTTTCTTAAAAATATAAATTTTATTGCAAGTATTTGATATTTCAAGATAAATACGCTGTTTATTTATAATATTTTATCGATGATTCGCCTTTCCTGATAATCAATGAAAAAAAAACGTCGTTGTGAAATATGAACACCTGTAATGTATTATAGCTACTGTAAACTAAAGCAATAGATTCTATTGATATTTCAACATTAGAGAAAACCAAAATATAGTGCATGGAGTCCCTCCGCGCGGAAGAAGTGGAACTTAGTAGTGTGGAAATAAAGATAGGAAGAGGTAGAATGATTTTTAGTGAAATCATATTGATTCTAGCGTTGAACGTTTAACGCAACAATGCTTTCATAGCCCCTCCATGGTAGCGTTAAACGTTTAACGCAACCTTGTTGGAAGTCACATTAGAACTTTCACTTCAAAATACGTGGCGGCGGAATTGAGAAAGAAGTCTTTAAAAAAACACGACGATATTAGACGATAAGTTGTTCCGAAATTCTAAACTTGTCATATATTTTTTGGTATCCAATCCCAGGAAAAGAACATTATTCTTAAGTCTAAACAACTGTAACCTTTTAATCGATTAGAATTATCACACAATACGTCTTATTGTGTTAACTATTTTAACAATTGGTAACAATATCAAAAAGTAAAGTCATAAGTTTTATTTATTTGTTGTTTCATTTTTTCTTTTATATTCAACAGTAAACATTCATGCGTCAAGCTTCGTACGATTATATTACAAGTCCTACACTAAAACAATTAATATTACAAGTAATATAATATCAGGCTGGTATAAAGTATCACGAACCCTAATAAAATAACATAATAAAATTTGCTTTTATACTTGGATATGGAACTCTAATGGATGAATTCCTTGCGAAGTTGGTAATTTTTTGTTAGCAACACGTCTTTGCAATCGATTTTATACTTTTCATATTTCTCTGTTATAACCTCGATTATAGCCAAGACCAAAAATCATTAAAAAAATTGTAAAAAAGAATAAGAATATCCATATCTATAGCGTTTTTAAAATGAAGTTATTCTAGTATAAATGCGAATGTAAATTTTACACGTTGTCAGGTGTATAGGAAAGGATGAGTTTTTATTCAGAAAACATTGTTCCTGAAGGGTATATTATTAATCCACATACTCGCGAGCAAAACAGCGAGCTAAAGCTAGTAAATTAAGAAATAGTACAAAACAAAATCGCTATTAACATCGTTCGACCTGTGCGTATCCTTAGTTCTTTTTAGACTGCCCAATGTATATTGTTACGATTTTCACAATCATGTAAGGATGTTTTCCACCAAGGCTTTATATAAAATTGATATTCCTATTTTTTATTAATCATGGTTTTCTGGGGTTGCTTACTCTGGTTATACCTTACGAGATATATCATTGTACTGCACCATTTTATATGTCAAAAACTCTATAGAAAAATTCCCAGTAAGATTTGTTTATTTCCAAAAAATAATCAACAGTAATCATTATATTATATATACTACTAAAAAATAACGGCTTATCTGCGAATATGTTTTATTAATCTTTATCCAATTAAACATAATTACCTTGGAGATTTAAAATGATCCTTTAGATCATATCATTTCAATGAGTATTTCAGAAGATATTACAGGATTAAAATTACGCGTATCAAAAAAATAAACTCGTTTAAGTGATGGCACTTTTTTGAACTGTAAATGTAAAAATTCCAAAAGTATATCAGATAATACATGTGTCTAAATCATCTAAAAACTTATGACGTCATATTAATAACTTAAATGCAGTTCAATCATCGTTCAGGAGAAAATGGGCTTGGGAGACCTTTTTAAAATGCAATTAAAAAATGTATATTTAATGATTATGAAATTTTTAAAATATAATTAAAAGTAATATAAAAATATATATTATGCTATTCTTTAAGGGCAATAATATAACGTAGATAAAAATCCGCATTCAGCACTGATAAGCCATTGAATAACAGGAAATGACAGAAAAGCCTAACTGCGTGCCAGAGACATTATCTGCCTTTACATGACACACTGTTTCACTCGTGATTATTGTGTGTAGGATTAAACGCGGCGGGGTTGTATGCACATTTGAGAGAGATTATTGTATAGTCCTTTATACGCGTACTTTTTCCGCATGAAGACGCTTTCCCGCGGAAAAGAGCATGTCGTGCAAAGAGAGCTAATAACTATTTGTACATAACTAGCGAGCCCGGCGGACATTATCCTGTCCTTATCATAAAAAAATATTTGTAAATTATATATGTAAACCTTCCTCATAAATCATTATTGTGAAAACCGCATTTAGTTTTGATACACATCGATTTAAAAGAACACATTAGTCGGTAATAAAATAAAAAAAGAACTTGTTTTTATTTATTTTAATGCCATCTATTGCACATTGTTCATAAAACATTATCGTACTGCTCATTTATTAAATGTTTGGTATTTTATATTATATGTTTTTATTATATAAAATACCTATACGTTTTTATTTTACTTTAGTTCTTTAAGTAACAAGCGATAACTATATTTTACGTCGATCTGTGTTATCATACGTCCGTAAAGATAGCATTAAACAAAAACAAAGATTCCTCATCTCAACGGTGAAAACCCTTATCTCGATATATTGTCGTAATTTTTTAATTATTATATTTATAGTTACCTGCAATTAGCGTGCTCGCAGCAATCAAAGACAGAATTGATGTTACTAGAATGATCAACATAAGTATAAAAACAGTGTACGCTGACATCAAATTATACGGCGACATTGACTGACTACACCCATCTGAAAAGACGTTCTCAGTTATATTATTTATAATCCATTTTTATATTTTAGAATAGTTTGTAGCTAACAAAATAAAACTGGTTGCATAAAAACATAGACGGTGTTATTAAAAAAAATTAAATACGTATTGAATACTTGCCTTAAAAAGGTTTCGTATTAAATGCACCGCGCTCGCTGAATGTTCGCAATCTTGCACTTCTGTCTCGTTTTGGTTAGGTTAGGTTAGAAAAGGATAACACGAACTTACCTCGGGCGAGTGCGGTGCATTTTATACGAAACATTTTTGAAGCAAGTATTCAATTCATATTTAGTTTTTTTGTAATAACACCGAGAGACTTTAAATAAGGCATAAAAAGTTTCCGAGTATTTTATGAATATCTACGATTTATTTGGAATTTCGTAGTAATTCTTATTGTTTAAATTATATTTACTTTACGAAGATTATTTATTTAGACATACAGATAATACTACTACCATACTTCCGTGTACATTATGAGTCGCGAAGTTTTATCTATGGTCTCAGTAAATGCGGACATAGAAGGACCATACCGTTGTGAGGTCTTTGGCTGCACGAGGATAGAAGGAACACGATAACTTGACCAGCGGTTATTACACATATCAAAGGAGTTTAGGGGCTGCTAATTTCGAGTAATTCGATTGACACAGGTTAAGAAACGTGTAATCTGTTCTTTTACAGAAATAAATCTGGACGTTAATTTTAACGTGATAGGTAGTCAAAGTTTCATTACGTAGGTATATGGCTAGAATAGGCCAGAAATAGACTAGTGGACCGAAAAACTAAGTACTTATGTGTATATATTTTATATTTCAGTGATCTACCATTTATGTAATAAATAGCGAATCAACAAACAAAAGTCTCAATTTGAAGTATAAAAGAGGAGAATGTACATATGACATATTGTAACTTTATCAACATACTGTTACAGTAATAAGATATGAATAGTCAATCAGAAGTTCCTCCGTTTAATGGTAACTTAATGATACTGTTAATAAAGAAGAGTTTGTTTATTCATCCGATTAGGCCTCCCACGGCAGCGGCTTAAGCCTAGGTTCGATCCCTCGGTTGGGAGCCCTTGAGTGCGTTGCTTGCGCGATACGGTGACACACAAATATACATCACCGCTACAACACTACACGATCACCCCCACCTACGTGCACGCCTACACGCTTACACATGAAAGTGGAAGGGTTTACTTTTTTTTTCCCTTATCGAACTGAAAAACTCTCAATTTTCCGATAATAAATATATGGAAGAGTTGTTGAGGCGTGTATGCTTGGTACACATATACGGTTCAACAACTCATACATATATGAATAGTTAGCTAGGCTAGCTAAGATAGGTCGCGATTTTGCATGCAACAGGCAACAGCCAAGCCGAGGTGTGCCGTGCACCGTTGAGCTGGTTGCCATAATAAAATCGGCTGAGTGCCCTAAGCGCTCGCCTTAGTAGTCCGGTGAAGCTGTTAAGACCTTGATGGGTCAATAGCGTAGACATTTCGAGAAAAAAAAAAGTTTGTTTATTCTCTATGTAAATTAAATATTTATTATATATTGTAAGTAAAGTAAATTGCCACTTACAGAATATTAGTGTTCATTACTGACCATATATTATATTATGATGAAAACTTAGCATTCAGCGTATATAACTCTTTACTAAGGATGCGAATTGGGGCGATTTTTATACGATACGACGAATCGCTATAACATAAGCAGTATTTCGCAGTGATCGCTTCGATTCGAATAAAACTTCAACATAGATTGTTTTCATTTACGAAATTTACACTTTACACATTCGACCAATCATAGTAGATACTTCATTTTAATTTTTATTTAAAATCAATATGTTAGTATTTCGTATTTAATACTTACTAATTGTAGCATGTTTATTGATTATAAAATTTTAACGATTAAAATTACTTCTGAAATTCATGCTATAGTAATTGATATGTAAAATACGAGTCACCACTACTCTTTACTAAGCTATTTATGCAATGGTTCTAAACCCTCCCGAGATTAAGAAAAATGGTTTTATGTTTCGTGGACCAATTGATTAAATACTACTCTGAGATATTTGTCCTAAGATTATGAAATAGGAATGTTATGTAAAATAATTACAATGATAATTGTAAAAAAAAAAAAAAACAATTTAAAAACTTTAATAATTTTCACGAATTATCATAAGTAAGAACTTATTATATTCGTAATGATTTTTTTATGTTTCTCTTACAATAAACAGTAGTTAATTTAGCTTAGCTTTAGTTGACGAAATATAATTAATTGGACAGTTGTTCAAATTAAGTAGATCTGAGGAATCAGGAGATATCTGTTATCCCAAAATACTTGTAGATCATGTTGAATTTATAGAAAAATTGTAATAAGAAAATATTTGATTTTCTCTTACTAATGGATAAACTAAAAAAATGGTTACTCAATTTAAAAACTATTTCACCTATAGAAAACTACGTTAACAGCAGTAATTTATTGTCAAAAACTATATTAACGCAAGCCAAGCCGCGAGCAAATATAGTAATAATTATAACTACATCGTAATAGTTTGCTTATCACGGGTACCTTTTCTCTGAGGTTGTTTCTAAATATTAATTCGCACACATTAAATTAAATGTATACCTTAATATACGTACGTAGTTCGGTGCACCTTTAAGACCTTGCGTAGTCAGTTCGAAACGAAGTAACTTAATATACATGCCAATTTTAGCTTAACCCACCTACGATAATAAAGCATTTCGCCTAATAAGCTAAATATAGTATCATCATCTAAATTAAAATAATAAATAATATAAAACAGATTTTTTACAAAACGATTTTCATCTACAATACACGTATTCTTCCAAATAAAATAACAGCTACGGTTTGTTTATTGTAACAGAAGAATTTTCAAGTTTTACCAATTTCTTAATTAAACGACGCTTTATATTACTCCTCACCTTGTATGTAGACTCTGTAGGCAATATTCCAAAAATACCCCGAACCAGATACAGTTTCAGGTAAGCCTCTATCGCAATCATTGTTCATTATCAAACCTATTATACATATTATGGTATATGTTATGGACACCACCTGAAAAATATGATTAAAATTAAAAAATAGGAAGTACCTAAATCTTTATTAGTCAAATTATCACTTGATAGATTTGTCAACATTGAAAATCCAATATCATTTTATAAATAAACAAATAATAGACATAGATTACTTACTATAGTTAGACTGCTTGAAAGAATTGCGGTTAAAACCAGGTTGGGCGGAAGTTTTGGTATCAAATTTGTATTCATTATGAATAATTATAATTAATATAATAACGTGTCATGTCCATCCGCCGTTCGCATATAAAGGAACTAAATAACATATCGAATCGTTAATCGCAACGTGATAATTGTTATCTGTGTTAATGTCCACACTATCAGTTATACTTCGATGACGAAATTGCTATTTGCGAATAGACTATAAATCGTTAACTAGAATTCAGGGAATTTACATCAGCGATAATAAATTCATATATATGAAAGAACATTTGCAAACCCACATATACATACAATAGTATTCGTAATAAGCAAACACTACTGAACAGATTCTAATGAAATTTTACAAGTGTATATATGAGGCAGAATTGCGACTGAAATCTTTAATTAAAACTCGGATAAAAGCTATCCGATAGGAAGGTTGTAAAATATTATCCATAAAAAAGTGAAAACCTTTGTATTCTAAAGTCATATATTGAAACCAAAAATATTAGATACATATAAGATAATACATATAAGATTAGTGGTTTACGTCATCATCATTATCAACCTGTAAGAGGCCCACAGTAGAGCCATAGGCCTCTTCCCGAAGGAAGGTATGGGCGTAATCACCACGCCAGCCCACCACGTATTGGCGATTTCAAACTCCGAGTAATCCACAGTTCTATATTTTTCTCACATACTGTAGAACTACAAGAATATTTTTCAGGTTCAGGTTTCCTCACCATGTTTTCTTTCACCGTCAGCCGATAGGGTTACCAATTTAAATCCGAAAATGTACGCGAATTCCGAAAAATTCGTTGGTACAGTTTCGAACCTGCGGACATCGAAATATTATTCTACCGATCAAAGCACTAGGCCACCACGACTTTTCTATGCGTGTTTTATATGGAAAAAGTAAAACGAGGAACAAATGTTGACAACACAGATTTGCCGTAGGGAGCTGTAGTGTATAACACCAACGCTGGTCCACCAAACACCAGTTAGCGCTGTTTTCTAATTTAAATTTCGCCCGGGACAGGATTTAGCCGGTTTTCCTGAATTCCACCACTATGATGAGCAATTTCCGATTATCGTAAAGGATCACTTAATTCATTTTTCAAAACAATTAAAATTTGGCTCGTTATTATGATGGTTGAATAACGTAGTCAATGCGTATTTGTTGGTGCTTTTTAGTAAATTCATGCGGTACCCGAGTACATTATTCGAGTTTTTCACCTTTCCAATTTACTTCAAATTATTTTGATTTTATTACTCATACCGAAGTCTGCCGCTAACTTTGGCGTGGTTTAGGATGGATCCGCTACCAAGATCACCTTTAATACTTCGTTGTGAACTAGGTTCACCGACCACATATGGGGTTTCTTCCGTAGGTCTGCATTTTCAGAAAGAAAACGTTGGAATAAAAACACACCCTCCGTTTTTTATAGTAGCTTCCTCATACATGTATCCTTCGAGCTATTTCTTCAGCGCTGATGTCACGGAGGAAGTCATATTCGTATATAACGTAATATTTTAAAGTTATTCTTTTGTGAAAAGAACAGTGCTAAAGAAAAATCAAATGGCGTGAAAACACCAATCAATTAAAATTGAATTTGGTATTTCAAACCAAATGCCTGATATCTAAGGTCAAAGTTTGATAAAACTCCAATTTCGCAGTGCGAATGCGAAAGTTTGTTTGCTTATTATGCTCACGTCTTAACTACTCCAGTGATCAATATGAAATTTTGTATACATACTGTCATGTCTACAGAATAGGATATCGTCCGGATAAAATACTTTTTGTGAGGTATAGACCAAATTTACATTTAATTGAGCGAAGCCGCAGGTAAAAGCTAGTACGCAAATTATTCATCTGATCAGAAATCAGTCGCATAGACCCTCTTTTAATTTATGACGTTTCGAGATCAACTGGAGATACTCAGCAGCCGAGGTGGTGGCGACGACTATCGATAATCTGTAAATCTCGACGGTCACCGTTACTATCGCCACCATACACAGTGAATACATTTTGTTTTGCTACGTTAAAAAGGCCAACTTCCGTAGTTCTTTGAAGTGACGAGCGGTTTGTATACAGGGCAGATTCTATTTAAATAAAATGCCCAATGTAATTAAATAATTTATTTGTATAGGGATTAATATTATATTATTCAAAATAGCGTTATATACAATCAATTGTTTTTTTTTTAATATGCAAAGACAAAAATGGTTACTGTGGCTTATCTTTAGGAGATAGATATTCCGTCCGGGACTTTTTTGTAGAAATTATTCAGATGTAATGATTTAGCATCGTTTTGATTGTAAAATAACTCATAAAAATTACGCTTTATTCCGTGGATTTTATACGATAACACAATGATAATAGAGATTAATGACGGATATAAATACTTCAAATAATTTATTAATAATTAATTAATATACAAGTGTTAGTATTGTATTTTATATATATATATATATAGAAGTTGTTTTGAAGTTATGCTAATGATGAACACGATACCCATATCTCCTCTACACTTCTTAAAATACGAAATTTTCTTGTTAAATATTATATATATATATATATAATAAGAATGTAAATTTAACGTGTTTGCAGGTGTCTAGGAATAAGTCATAAAATACATTTCAATAATTTGTAAAGATAGCTGTCTGTCTGTGTGGTAAAGTACTGGCTTCACAATAAAACCCCACCAAGAGAATCATAAAGCATATCTTCGAGTATAACTTAGTCGTTATTTATTCAAAATCGTTTAACTCTATTAATAACGTTATTGTAATATAAAAGACTACGCGGCGTAAGTGCGAGGGAAAAGTAAATAAGTAAATAAACCTTAATACATTCAGATAACTATATTAATCACTATTTTTTACATAAGATTTCATGCGGACGAAGTTGCGGGCACAGTTAGTACCAAAACAAAACTAAATGGAAACCGCTTTCTTCGTTACCATGTATCTCTTCCACGAACTCAGTTATTGTAATAGGTACGAGAGAGATGCATTATATTTTATTTTACCACATTTCATATAGAAAGACGTGTGCATCTTTAAAGAAGACTGGTAGATATAGGGTGGCAAGATGGGGTACTTCAGCTTTAAAGGTCAATAATATAAAAGATTACATAGTGAAACAATCATATTTATTTTTTAATTAACAACTAATTATTATTATTCTAGTATTTGGTGTCATTAGGACCTTTAGTAACACATTTAAGAGAAAAATTTTTTAATAAAAAAACAGGTGTTTTTCCCCGACTTGCCCCATGGTGTGGGTAAGATGGGGTGATGAAAATGATCACAAAGAAAGATGATCAGTAATTATCTGAAAAATTGATTGCCAAAAATAAAGTTATAAATTACGTGTGGCACTTGGGGACTGCCGCGGTAAAGCTATTGCATAGCATTTTTTTTTAACTTATGCAATTATAACTATTTATTTATTTTATTTATGCAGATTTTTTTTCCTTTGTTTTTTTTTTCTTTGATATTAATTCAAGTTACACTTTTTGAGCGTGGTGACCGATAAGAAAACAATTTTTTTTCTTTTTTGGTCAAAATATTTTTAATCATCTTACAATACATGTAGGTTATTCAGGAATATTAATCATTGAAACTATAGGATTATGGTAACTGAAATAAGAAACAAAAGTTTGAGACTTGATTGGTGTTAGGTTTTTTCGTTACGGAATTTTTGGATTCGGTCTTCACGCTTAAGGCCCGCGATAGAAGCTATGCAATAGCTTAAAAATGTTGCCGAATTTCGATCGCTGGACTACAACTGGTTTTACCAATTTCACAAGTGTGTAATGCTTGTAGAAACAATTTAGTTAAACTTTACAGTGATTAAAACAAATAAATATGTATTTAATTTGGCATATATTAACATTTTCGTTTAAGTGCCCTATTTTACCCCTTTCTCCCCATAATACTAAATTTGGATTACATGACATTCATTATAAATTAAGGTATTTAAGATAACATTTGTAATGAAAAAGGATATAATATTTCGTACAATAACGTTGTTTTGTTTATACAATGGTTGTTTTCAAGGGCACATAGAGCTGGAGGCAGACCTGTATAGTGCTCCCGTGGATGGATAATGCGTGGGTCCTTCGTTAGGATTTGGCCACAGATCAATATAGTTCGAGAAGCTGTTGTATCGATAGTTATAACTTTTTACATCAACTTTACTATGCTACTTTACTTCATTCGAAGTTAGTTACTACAAAATTGGATACAGTCAAAGCTATCATGAAAGTAGTCCGGTGAAGCTGTTAAGACCTTGCTGGGTCAATATCGTTAACAATTCAAAAAAAAAAAGCTATTATGAAACGTTTTTTGATGAAGTTAAGTTATTTAAGTTAAGTTATGGAGTTAAGCAACGTCGGATGCTGTACTTTTTGTAATGTCACTGATCTGATACAGATTGGTTTATTTGATTATGGATTTTGTGACGTCAGTAATACACGATTAGGACCAACTTGGATATGAATAATTAAAATGTTTCCGTGCAATTCGAAAGTTTTACTTCTATCGTTTGGCTTTACGACACATCCTGTTTTTATACTCTATAAGTTTTAACGTTTGATCTCATTTTATTTGATGTTAAATGACTTTGAGGCTTAAGATCGTAATGATTTCTATTTTTGTAATTCATTTTAATGATTTAATATGGTCTTTAGAATATCTTTATAAACTAAAATGATATTCAAATGGTTTAAACATCTACTTCTGATTCCGCTACAACACAACCGAAACGCGACCGGAATATGAACATTAGCGACACCCTATTAAAGAGGTCGGTCTATAAAATGTAAGATGTCATTAATCGGCCACTCATTTCTATTTCGAAGTTATTGTAGGACGAAGCTCTGCTCGGATGAATACTTACAGTACTTACAAAACGTTAATCGGTTTTCCTAACTGGCCGACTATTCTTTTGTTTATTACAAAATGGTAAACATATTAAAATCTAGATGGGGACTGGCTCTCAAATGCAGCTGTCGGTACACACCAACAGATGATTGGTGGCAGTTCATCGACTCAAGTGTAATACCTAGTCAGGCAGGCTTGGAAAAAGACCAATCAATATGGTTTAATCACGTTTCATCGAAAGCTCATGCTAAGTCTTGAGGATTCGAACCTACGTCGATCGACGGGGTGCCTGAATACACTATATACTAAATGTATAATTAATTTACATCGTAAAAAGTATTTTTTCTATATTATAGGAGGTAAACGAACTTAACGAATGATATTAAGTCATCAACAACGTCCATAGACACCAGCAACACCAGAGGTGTCGCAAATGCGTTGCCAGTTTGTGTTAGTGGGTAAGAGAAAGGGGAGAGGGAGGGAGATGGCTATCCGGCGCTCTGGTCCTCTCACTGACCGAACGAAACGTAACAACGCAAGCACTGTTACTTCATGTTCATTTTCTGTAAGACGATGGTACTACCCCGGGCGAGCTGAACGGTTAATGCTGAAACCAGTTACAGTTTCAGCGAGGCTCTATCACCTACAAAATAAATGTTTAATAGAAAACAAGCTATTAATTTCAAATTGAAATGAGTTCCAGAGAATACCTCCTACAAACAAATAATCCTCATGAAATTTCCATAAAAAGCACTAGATGTTCCCACAACTCAATTTGTTATATGTATAGTCAGTTATATGTATCAATATGTATAGATTGTATAGTCTTTGTTTGTAATTATAAATAGTTCAGTTGTATCAGAGTGAATATTAGGTAAATAATTGATGTTTAAATATCTACACACACCAATTTGTAAGACAATCCGTTGAATGATATAGAAGTTGATGCGTTACAGCGTCACCTAGTGCTGTGTTAGAAACACAACTGGACAACCGAATAACTTTCTCTATGAAATAATAGGTATGCTATCATGATTGTCGATTAAAAGATGCTTGAGTTTATCATTCTCTTTATACTGAATGATATATACCGACGCTACAAGTAGTGCAAAGGTCGGATCGATATTTCCAACGGATATAATTCATCATACTTAAATTCTTGACTGAATACTATGTAGATATACATTATGTATATATGTAAATATAAAAATTCATACGCACTCAAGTAATCTGAATATCGAATGTTTAATTTAGGCCAGGAGGTTTATTAGCTCTTATCAATGAATATTTTTATTATAACAATTATAATCACTATACTAAAATGTACATTACGCAAATTTGATTACGATTTTGTCTAAATCTTTGTAAGTTACTCGTAATAATATAACTAATTGTTGCGTTATAGTTGAAGTTAGAATCATAACTTGTTTTATATAGAATCTCCGGTAAAAATTACCTTCCAGTATTTGTAGTGTATTTCTGTCTCTCGAAATACTATTAAAATTATTCTGATAGAATACATAAGTCGATATCATAAGGTATATTAAACTTGTTAACTGACGACACATTGTGCTTTTAACTTATTATTTGTTTTAGAATCTAATATGTTTCTGCTCGTACTTTTTTCGTGTTAATATATCATCTAACCTTCGAAAAGAGTCGCTTTTTTGAGGTAGTAAGATTCTCCTTGCCCCTTTCTGTACCTCTCTGACAATATGTATGTACAAAATTTCGTGACTATCAGTTCAGTACTTAACGCGTGAACGCGTAACAAGCATAGAAACAGACTCACTTTTGAATTTATAATATTAGTAAGGATACACCTAAAGTTGTGAATTGTTTATATGTTCTAATAACTTGTAGTGTTTCGTCATAAAAAGCTCACAAAATAAATGAAATACCCTTTATAAGTTTCACATAAAAAATATATTCAAATTTGTAACAAGGCGCTTAAATTATATTTGTACAGTTTTCACATACCAAAAGCTTAACGAAATTTCACATATACAAATGAGATTTGAAAGCGTTCTAGTATGCTAACCAGAATATTTAAAAAATACCAATCGCATAAATAACTGTGAATAAGCAATTCATAAATATATCCAGAATTGTGTACAGTAACTTTAAATGCTTTTATTTGGTTACCACGCATAGTCGTTCAAACAAACACACACTCATAAGAAATATAAGAAAATTATTTCTTTCGGCACATGATTACATAAACTTAATAATAATTACTAATATTACAATATAATTATTGATTTATTATTTGCTTTTACATGTATACCTACATGAAACTTATGTATACAGATCGACCTAAATTATTTTAATTCTAATATTTCATAAATATTAAATATGGTTCATAAAAGAAGTTTTAAAATTAATGACAGCTGATTTTAAAGTGTAGTATAGGTTACATACATTTTTTATAACCGGTAAAGTACTATTATGATATTTACAAATATGAATGTTACAAAATTTAAACATAAAAAGTTTTTTTTTTCAGTTTTTTCTGACAATTACAAAATATCTACTTCCTATTTAATTTGTTTCTATGAATATGGGTAGAAGTTGGAGATTGGATCCGGTTTTGAACTTCGCCGGTTTCACAGGAGCCACAGGTTCTAATACAATACATCAGATTGAGTTAGTGCCGCTGTAAATAAATAGGTAAAACATATGTCTGTACAGTTTAACTGCGACCTGAGAGTAATTTATGCATTTATCTAGAATATTCTCTGGTTGGACGGCTGGCATCAATCTCTGCAAGACAATACTTGTTACGATATTCGAATCTATTACGTAGCATAGAATGGCGTTTATCGATATTTTTTTTTTTACGTGGGGAAATCGCTTATGGATGCCCAACCTCCCGGGGGAGAGGATGGGTTATGTCCGACTCGCACGGACTAAAACCCCACGGTGTACCGACAGACCGGGCGTTTATCGATACTACTAGATCTAAATATATAAGCCGTTATGACTACTCAACACTACATTGATTTTTTTTTTTGTATAATTTATATTCAGGTTGTTCGGTTTTAATAAATAAAAGTGCAAATAAGTTTAGATTTCTAGACGGTCCAAAAACTTTTGCATACACTCATATCAATTTCAACAAATATAACTTCTGTGTGACCTGACCTATATAAAATCATGTATTATTACTTGCAATGTAGTTTATACTTACGACGTGATTGGGAATAATCTTTTTTCTGGGTCAATGAACTAAGACTTGATGCGGCTCGGTGTACAGCTGAAACAATAATAATTTAGATAATATTATAAATTATATGAAAGAAGCAAATCTGATCAATATATGGCATGAGACTTAATGATTAAATAGTTTGTATGATGTAACTACTAAAAAAGATAAATTCACGCGATAAAATAATGTTTGATTCAAGGTTTATGTTATCAGCTTGGTTTTATTATTATTATTCAATTATTCAAAACTGCCAGATATTAATGGATATAAATTGATTATTATTTTAATTATGAATGCAAGTGTCCCATAAATGAGGTTTGATCCAAAAGGAGTTTATAAGCCACGGGAACACTACTCAAATGAATACAAAATATGTTCAGCGGAGCCTTATTACTTAAACGTAAACATTTTAATAACCTCTTTATAATACTTTTGAATTTTATCTTAATGAAGGTAAATCGTCATCTTTATATTAATCACCTAGAACTTCATTTCTTAGTACCTTTTTGAAATAAGTAAGATATATATATTTTTATTTTGTAACTGTCGTCTACCTCTGTGATTCTCAAAGAGGTATCGATCTCCAGGCGCCTATGAAGATTAGCAGAGGGGTATATGTCAACGAAAGAACTGGTAGGCCATGAGATACAAATAAGGTTCATTAATATTAATGATCTCATTTGAGCAGGTCGTGGATTTAATTTTGGCTTCCCTTGAATAAAACAAGATACATACACACACGGTCTACTTAAATAATGCGTCTTTATAATATGACGACATGTATGTACATAAATGATAAACTACACATTTGTTGTCACAGTTGTAGCCATATTTTCAAAAAGTTTTTAAAATTGAGGAATTGTCAAAACACTCAGTATGAGGTGAACAGGGGTTTTCATAAAACCGACAGATTATGATAAGTGGTCTAGAAGACAAAAAATATAAGGACTTATGGTTTACCTTTTCGACCTTATACTTTAATATAATATGCACTTTAATATAATGTATTACATGGACCCTAAGCTTATTGTCAGAAAATGGCGTGATTGGTGAGAATTCTAAAATAGTAATTCGTAAAAAGAAATCAATTATAAAATACTGAAACTTTCTTAGTTTCGTTGTTGAAAGTTACTTAGATTCGATTCTCTGCAATAAGCTGGAACTTTGATATTGAACGACGCTATGGTTAGCAACAGTCCTTAAGTTGAAAATTTATCACAAATATATACGAATATTATAAAAAGGTAAAGTTTGTGACATTGTAGGGGGTAATCTTAGGAACTATTGGTCCGATTTGAAAAATTCAGTGTTATATAGCTCCTTTATCGAGAAAGGTTATAGGTTATATCACGCTAAGACCAACAGGAGCGGAACACCGATGTAAAATGTTTCAAAATTGAGAGCTTCCGCTGCGTGTTAGCGTTAGCCCAATGTAACTATTACTACGCAAACAAAGTCACGGGCAGGGGCTAGTCACTAAGAAATGCCTTCTGACTTGTACTTGGGAGCCAGTCCTCTAGGCTTAGTATGTTTACGATATTAGATCACATTGTCACCTAACATCAGATAAGATAAATCTATATAAAACCTATAATGTTAAAAAAGTAATAGTTTTATTTTACCGATCCCTATGTTTTTTGTTCACGAAAGCTATACTTAAAAATTAATACTTTAAAACCTTATACTCGATCAAACGATTTAAGCTTCAGTGTGTGGTAAAGAGATATACTACATCCACTGGATAAACAACCTTCTTCCTTATAGTTGGGTAAAAATATGATTAGTGTTTATAGTTCAAATTTATGATGTAAACATACATGCTTTTCTAAAAGATTGTATCGCTGTGTAGTCGGGGAGCGGCACGGGAGGAAGATCTTCATCTGGGGGCAGTTGGTCGCGCATACGATGAGCTGATGCCGGTATATAAGCCCACGGTAACTGTCCTTGAAGTTCCACTGTTGTACCACGACGCCTTCAAATCAAATAATAGGTCTTTACCTATGAAATTGCCGTTCCGCAGTACTGGCTATTTCAAATCAAAATAAATTTTGTTTGGCTAAGAATTCTAATTTCAAATTAATTTTATTTTCAAAACATGGAATTCTTTTCTCAAAAGTAGTCATTTGTTTATTGATTAGTGTTACATTTTCATCGCATTTTAATCTTTTTTGTCATCATGGATACGTTAAAAATTCATGTAATTATGGAATGGCACAAGCGGCACGCAACATCAACGACGTTTACGGAGCTAACACTACAAACCAACGCACCACCTGTTATTGGTTTGCTCGCTTCCGTTCTGGGAATTTCGACCTGAAAAATGAACCTCGCGGTCGACCGAAGACTTTGGTCGACCGAAGACTTTGGTCGACAATGACGAATTAAAGGCGATTGTAGAAGCTGATGATACACAATTTACGGCTGAATAAGCAGCAGCTTTCGACGTTAGCGTAAAAACAATATTGTTCATTTACGTCAAATTAGCAAGGTAAAAAAGCTTGACAAATGGGTGCCCCGGGAACTCAATGATCGCCAGCGCGAAGTACGCGTCAAGACGTGCCTTGCACCGCATTGTTACCTGCGATGAAAAATAGATTCTGTTTGATAACCGCAAGCGCTCAGCAAGGTTGCATCCTGGTTCAGCATCTAAACAATACCCTAAACGAAAACCTACCCCTAGAAAAGTGATGGTCACTGTTAGGTGGTCTAGCGCCGGTATGATTCATCACAGCTTCTTACCAAACGGGGTGAGCATTACTGCAGGTGTGTACTGTGAAGAACTGAACACAATGATGGAGAAGCTGGCACATCTCCAACCAGCATTGGTCATTGGCTCGTCACCGCTGCTCCTGCACGACAACGCGCGACATCATACTGTACAGCAAACGGCCTCAAGTTGCAAGAACTGGGGTTGGAAATTCTCCGTCATCCGCCCTACTCACCAGACCTTGCGCCTAGAGACTACTACTTTTTCCAGAATTTGGATAACTCCTTGGCGAGAAAAAAATTGAATACCCGAGAGGCAATACAAAAATGCCTTCGAAGAATTTGTTGCCTTTCGTCCAGCTGATTTCTTTAAGAAGGGCATCAATAAACTGCCACTGCGTTGGCAAAGATGCATTGATTGCATGGGTGATTACTTCGATTAATACAAATAAAAAATGCATGAAAAAAAATCGTTTAAACTTTTTCATACAAAACGGCAATTTCATAGGTAAAGACCTTATATATAAAACAACGATCATGATTTCATGATTCTTTTATTTCTAGAAAATTCATTATTAAAAACATTTTGTCGGACTTTTTACTAAGATGACCTTAATGTTACATTTTTTTTTCAGGACCTATCGAGTTTTCACTAATATAACTCTTTTCTTCGGCATTCTCTTGGTCCGTACCTTTACCTGCTTTAGTTAATTTTATTGGTCGAATTGAGAGTCGTTTTAAATGTGAGCAACTATTATTATTATTTTACTTAACTATTATATTTTGGATATTTTATTGAGATTATCGACTTTATGCAATGATATTTATATTTATAATATCATTGACTTTATGGGGATTTCTTTCTCATACTTTACAGCTATTTTTAAATTATACTCCACCATGTCCCACGCCGGAGCGGCCACGACCCTTTAGAGGTATCTGCTAATTGTGTCGTCAGTCACGTCGGTATAGTAGACACAGGTACTATTGTACTATTAATATTGTTACTAGCTGTAACTAATATTACTGTTATTTAATATTTACCCTCGAGTTGCGTCTGGCTGATTTGAGTAAGTAGCCAATTGGGGCATCGACTGAGAGACACGCGGCGGGCTACGTCTGCCAGCAGTATCTATTACTTCCCTATCTAAACGTCTCTGTTGCTCTGCTATCATGTTCTCGAGTCTTTGAGGAAGCGATAAAAGATTCTCAGGAAAATTCACTCCACGTTTTTTGTCTGCATCGACACGTTGCATGTGTGGCGATCTAAAAAGATTAACAACATTATGTTAAAATAAATGTTACTGAAAATTAATTTAATATACAGTCAATACAAATCACGATATAATTACATTACTAATTCATAATCATATACCAGATTATGAATTAGTAATGTCAAAAACTTGAGGCAATAAGAATTTAGTACGTTTCGTAAAAACCGAGCTGTATCTTATTATTTGATTTCAATATAAAGTCTTCTTACTATTCAGTAAACACATTATTTTAATTTGACACCAAGTACAACTTATATCCATGTATCATCCTCCTAAAGAAGACCTTCTTAATGCAGAAATGTTACAGGATCATAATGTATGGTGTTATCTATACTAATATTATAAGGAGGTAAAGTTTGTAACTTTGTGACATTGTAGGGAGTAATCTCGGGAACTATTGGTCCGATTTGAAAAATTCTTTCAGTTTTATGTAGCCTATTTTTCGAGAAAGGTCAGGCTATATATCATCACGCTATGACAAATAGTAATGGAGCACTAATGAAGAATGTTTCAAAATGGGATATTTTTACATTTGAGAGCTTCCACTGCATGTTAGCGTTAGCCCAAAGTAACTATTACTACGTGGACAAAGTCGCGGGCAAGGGCTAGCTGTTTATAAAGATAGAAATGCGACCGAAGTAGCGTGTCGTTGCTAGTAGATGAATAATTTATGTTATTCAGACATTACATTCGTTTTTGTTAGTAAGCTTAGACTATATTAGATAAAGTATACAGTATGTTTAAGGTACTATGTAATATATTTATACACTACACCCACACGAGCAAAGTTATTAACTTTTGTAGGTGTACACACTTTTTAACAACTTTGAAAATGGAGGCTTATTAAATAATCGAACTGCTACCTTATATGACAGCACAATTACATCCAAGTTAAAATGATTAAGATCCTGTGAGAGAGATCTTTTTAATTACCTGTCAGGAGATATGTTTAGAGAATCCGGGTTAGATTTGCTCCGGACTTCTGGTGACGCTGACCTTTTGAACAACATATTTTTCATTCGTTTAAACGACTGGCTGATCCCGGGCCTTGGTATTCGAATCATGGACCTGGTGCTTGGTAAGCTTGTTACTTCGATGTCTTTGTCGCTTGTTGACTCTATTGTTGTTTGCGTTGTGGCGGTCACTGTAATCGGTGAAATTACAGGTGCGGCAGCTGGTGCGGCCTCTAATGGCGCGTCAGGTTCCGTAGGGAGTGGTGGCATTGCCGGTGGAGTGGGCACAACAGAATTTACGACGTCCGCTACAGCAGCTTCCACTTGCTAAAAATTAAAAAAAAGTATATAACAATTCACACCAACAAATCCGTATCTAGGATATTCAGCTCTATCATTAAGTACTAACGTTTCAAATGGAACTCATAAATAAAACAATTCTTAAGGCAAGTAAAATGTCGCATTCACCAACATTTTATAACAGCCTTTACATTTTTGGTTAATTCACTGTAGATATAACTTGTCCTATGATTTTTTTAGATATAATTTATGAATTAGGGTGCTTTTTGTTTTCAAGGACTATTTTTGTTTTCGGTCTCAAGGCGCAATTTCATAGCAAAATTTTGATAATTTCCATATTATAGATTATTTTTTATTAATATTTTTAAAACGCGGTGGCACTTTGTGCTCTCATATCGTTTCAAGTGAGAAATTACTCAGGATTGAGCGCTCTACAATAGTTGTCTACGGCGATTTGACTTTAACTTACACCGGTGAGGCAATAAAGGTTACTTAAGTCAAATTTAGAAAAGTAGAAATTTATTGTTTTTTTTTGTTATTTTATTAATGGCTGAACCTACAGGAAAGTTTTAATGAGACATTTGTAGAAAATTTAATTTTCTAATAAAAGATTTTAATCAAATCTATAAGATCGATATTTCCCGAAATATTGGGCTTTTGCTTTTTTGTAACATTAAATTTTATGAATTAATAAGCATGTACATTTTAATGAATTGTTAAGTCAAATAAAAAATTTCTTTCTTTAGTATTTTAATTGGTAAATTTTGCAATAATCATAGTGGGTATATAAAATTCCATGTTATATGAATTTGATAGTCCGTTGTATTAAAATCTTAATTATTAATTTATTCTAATCTGCCTCGATAAACATCAATAACCAGTTCATTTCACACAAAGAGTGCATCAATACTTAATAGAAATTCGTGTGAAGTGGGCTAAACCACAAATGCCTTGTATAGCAATTATAGTATTATTATATTAGTATGTTACTTACAACGTCAGTGTCCTCAGGTTCCCTTTTAATATTGCAGTCCACGATCATCAAGACGATAAGGAATAGGTTGAGAAAAAAAAATACAACAAATCTAGAATATATTATAACCATTAACCAAGCAGTCCATGTCGTATCTAGATTCACACCAGCCGTGCCGCTCGCGATACCGCCTATAAAATCCATCATATCTGACAAAGTCTGAAAAGAAATTATACTATCGTGGTTAATATAGCATATGCTAAACATAGGAAAGAATTACAGGCGTTAAATCTATAATTATAATTTGATTCATTGTTGCTTCACGGTGTTTGTTTGATTCTAAATATTTTAATCAATGAACTAAATTAGATTGTACTGTATGTAACATGTGAGTTCTGCATTCGATTTACAATTTTATGTTTTATTAACTTTGTATATATTATTTTTTGATTTTTTGAAATTACTTTCATAATTTGTACCGGTGCTTGGAGTATTCGTAATTGTATTATAAAAAACGTACCCTTGTATAAAATGTATCGTTACAGTAGGTCACCGTTGCTACTAAATCCAATACACATATGCATATAGTGACAATTATCCATGGCCATCTTATGTGTCTTGATTGCTTGTCTTTCGCCCCGCCTTCTATTAATGAAACAAGAAAATAGACTTATATTATATAGTATTTATTAAAGCAGTGCTTGGTGTTTAAGTTATTATTGTTATATGAACACAAGGCATTATATTTCTTTCATTGCCCGGGCAGTGCTATTTTATTTCATTATAAGGTTATTCATAAACCCAAGAAGGTTATTGGCCACACCGTTTAATTCCGTAAAATGATAGAAATAACTGCTTCATTATGAATAATTTTTAACCATGTGCATATCGGTCATAGTTAATTAAAGAGAAAGATTCTTATATATTTTTGTCTATCTTTAGTTATTATTCGGAACGGTGGTAGTATTCTTTATAAATATGTAGATGAAATGATTGATGTGTATCATTATGTGCGCACTACGCATAAACTATTAGGTAGATTTTGATACATTTTTTCAGTATTATTTTTTAGATACCTGATCCTTAATTAAAAAATGTCACGATATAAAAGAAAGGAAAGAAGGAAAATTATCTTTTCATATTCTTTTTCAAGAGAAAACTAGTCCTTAACTCTAGCTCCTGGCCCCGTCGTAATTAAAAACTCTATGAAACAATATAGCGACATTAATCCTATAGATGGATTTAACGTGCTGGAGAAGGAGATGAAATATTATATACAATGTTTCTTATATACGTGGTCTTCTATATATTTCACTACCTAATGCATACTTTGAGCTCAGTGTTGTACATTTTATAAATGCCTTATATAAATGGGCCATAACCAGCTTTTGGTGTATTGTTTATTTTAGATTTTTTTTAAACATTTTACTTGTACCAGAAATGAGCTCTCATGTTTTGTTTATTTTCAGATGTGCTTACTAAATTTATTTTTCATAATAATTAATATTAGACTCACTTATGAGAATAACACTACTCATAATCCAAAGCATGCTTAATCCGAGACCTGTACTGTTTATAACGAATGTCCTGAACGCTGGTAACGGTTCTCTTGTCAAGAGTACAAAAGCTTGGTCTGCAATTCCGTCGATAGACTGACCAATATTTATCCGAATTCCACAGCCATCGGGGTCTGCAACAGATAACCTAAAATAATGGATACTAATTCCATTTTAGATTTAAACTCAACTTACGCAGATATATTTCCGTACAATGGGCTCTAACTCTTTTCAAAATCATTTTATAGCATTAGTATCTGACAATCTCCCCTAATATTAAGTTATGTTGTGATAAGATCGTAAACACGCTAAGCCTAATGTAAGACCGTCTCGATAATGTAGCTGCTGAAATACACTTACAGGAGCATGGCAGTAGGTTTTCGTCTTGAGGATAGTTGGTAGCCAAGTGAGCTGATATAGTCTTCCCACGATGGTATGGTTTCATTACGATTCCATCCGTTAATGAAAGCTTCGAGTCAATCACAAGGTTTATCGAGTATCTTGCCAATACTTCTCGAGGACTGGGTTGTTTTCCGAACCGGTTGTAGCTTTGACGCTCATAAGCGTCTAAATGAAATAAAGTATTTTTCGACTTTATTGATTCGAACTAAGCCATCATAGTCTTAATACTCTTTCTATTCTCTTTTTCTTTCTGCCTATATCTTTATAGCGATTCGCTTTAGATTGTACACGAAAATAAATGTAAGTATCATGGCCAATTTTTACGAGTAAGTAGTGCCTCTTATCCAATTACTGATTTCTTATAGTACTTAGGTACTTACTGTGAAAGTATAGTATGCGTACATAGAGAAAGAGCGGTAATTCTCTTAGAAAATCAACAACACAAAAGTACTGCGCTATACCCAATGAGGTAAAGATCATCTGCCCCACTGCTTGGAACTGAAATAATATTTAGTTTAAATTAGAAAATTTACTTCATAGTAACGGCGGTAACCTTAATACGTAAGTACCAATGTTAGTTTACCAAATACTAATATAGCTGTAATAATTATCACACACTCAAATTTAAGTCGAAAATGAGTAACATTCTGGAGAATTTTATAAATAAGATGTACCATACATATATGTATATTAGCTACAATTGGAGATGCATTTATATACGTTTGGAAATTGATTTTATTGATATAGATCCATAATGAATGATTCATTTATTTAGGATAATTAGATGTAATAAAAAAACGCCAATATTAGCCGATGAATACAACTTTTATATATGGGAAAATGATACAATGCCAGTTTTGTATTGTGTTAGTATTTTGCATTTAAGATCCAAAACAAAGTTTACAATCATGGTACGCCTAAAATGATAAGCCTAAAACAAGCTTATCCGTCAGTATTTAACAGACTTGTAAAATCTAAAAGATTTTTGGACCATATAATATCCATATAACGCAACGACAAACTGCTACATTAGGTTAGTTTAGACTTGGGATAGAAAAGCGCGCGCCGATTATGTTCGCAGCATTATCTATTTATAACCAAAGACTTATCTTCGAATGATACGGTTTCGTAACTGAATCTTCACAGATACGCAAGGGATAGAGAATGTGTGACAAATTTTCTTTTGCAGAGAAACATTTTAAGTGAACCGATAAGATACTAGAAAGCATATGTTGAAATAACTCTATATAGTCGTATTTATTTTTCCATTGTCGACACAATTTAAACATTATGCTACAATATAAAAATATACTATAGCATACGTAATTAGGAAGTTTTTTGTTCTTATTACACTCCGCACGACATCTTTTCCTTTCCATTCTCCGTTGTCCACTTGATCTTAGTACGAGTATTTACGACTTTTATATAAAATACATATCACTAGATTTATTCATACTTCCTCATTCGTTCATTTCGATGATCTTTAATATTATATTAATCACTAGCCTCTACCGGCGACTTCGTTCGCGTGGACATAGTTAATTTGGGCTTACTTATATGCAGCGAAAGCTCTCAAGAAGAAAAAACACCTCGATATTTAAACATTCTTCATTGTTGCTCCGCTTCGATTGGTCTTAGCGCAATGATATATAGCCTATAACCATCCTCGATAAATGAGTTATATAAAAACGAAATAATTTTCAAATCGGACTAATAGTTCCTGAGATTACCCCCTACAACGTCACAATTCACAACGTCACAAACTCACAAACTTTACCTCTTTATAATATTAGTATAGATAACAGCTGCCCCAATAATAAGTTTCTTCATGTGAAAGATAAAAATGTCTACTATGGATTATCCATAGGAGTTAAATATATGCGATCAGGGGCATTTACTGTGTACATGTTTAAGGTCTATTTTACATTGCTGTAAACATTACCAATATAAGTATCTGAAAACAGCTCTTTAGGACTCCATTAGATGACACCGACTTTTTTCATCTACATGTACATGTATTATGTACGTTAACCTTACGAAAGATATCCTCTAAAAGATTGCACACCGTATTAAAAACGGTTACGTAGTTTAGAAGAACTAAGGGAACATATAGATAGAAGGGAAAAGCGATGTTCGTTTGTAATATTTTATTATATAACTACGCGGTAACAATCAATTTACAAATATGCGTTAAATGAACGTTCAAGGTTTATCTATTTTATATCTTTTACCTATGAGGCCATTACGTTATTTGGTTATAAATTAATATTATTTTTTAGTTTATTTGAGAAACTATACTTTTTCTAGTATATCAAATTACCTTATTTTTAAATTAAATTTCATTTAAACCTTATCACTCTCGAAATACATGTACGCTTCCGTGAGACACATGTGACGACATGCATATATGTCTGACTAAAATATATATGTATCGCTCGCATGGTTAATTTAGTTTGATTCGAGTTATATTTAAGGTAACAAACAGCTTAAGGCAAGATTCGTCCACTGTGACACCCTTGAGCTTGTTGCCATTAGGCTGAGTGCCCTAAGTTATCGCTCTAAGAGCCTGAAGCAGTTGTTCCTCTCTCGTCAGACCAACAGACCAATAGCAAATAATCAATTAAAGCAAAGATCCAACAGGATTTCGATCCACCAAATGTCGAATATAATTGCACAGTTAGGGGTAACGCATTCTGTGATCAGTTGAGGTATGTGTATCCAATAATTAAAATAGTACTGTGACCGTTTAGATACATACCAATATATATGTAGTGATAAATCATCTCTTTTAAATACTTTATCGCTGTAATTACAAAAAAGTTAAATACGTATTGAGTACTTGCTTTTAAAAAGTCTCTTATTAAATACAACACGCTCGCCCGAGGAAAGTTCGCGTTATACTTTTTCGCAAGTCTAACCTAACTAAAGCGAGACAAAAGAGCAAAATGGCGAACATTCAGCGACCGCGGCCCGCGGTTCTATACATACGTAACCTTTTTAAGTATTCAATACGTATTTAACTTTTTTGTAATAACACCGTATCAGTTTTAGCGTTTTATCACATTTTCATCTGAAGTTACAAGACGACGTGATCTATGATGGTGAACACACCAGACCTAGAGAAAACTGGCTGACAAGTGTAGCTGCCGAAACACATTAACATGTGTTTGACGACAGATTTTCAATTTGATGGTGGCAGCTAGCCGAGCAGACTTAGCAAAAACTCTGTCACCAGTGGCAGATTTGCAGTCTTGGGCGCCAAAGGCTTTAGGCCATGTAGAAAGTACCAGCCACACTTTCTCAGCACCTATCATATTGAGTACATCATTTACTTTTTTGCCAACAATTTTTTAAGCATTTTTGTTATACGATGCGGTGCAGTGCGGCACACCACAATGTGCGCGAGCCTTTAGAATATTTACGTACTTTACGTTATTTCTTGTTATCATCGGTGAATATTTTGTCACGAATGGCCGCCACTAATATCTGGCTGCCCTAAGTCCGGGCCTCTTGGGCCTTAGAGCAAATCCGCCACTGCCTGCCACCAAGATATGATTTCATCACGAGAAGCTCCAACTTAGTTGTAAAAATCTAAACATACGTCCATCAACACCGTGTCCGAATACGCTATAAGGTAAGCCTTAATCGCTTCTAAATCTTCATATTGACTTCGGGATTAGCCAGTGTAAATTGAGTTGCTGAGAGGTGCTGCCGGTATGGCAAGAGCGATTGTCTGTTGATCACTCCGGTTATGACCGTGATTTTTAGATTACAGTGTACGTAAGGTAGAAATTATCATTTCAGTATTGAAAACTTCATTAACGCTATGATACTTTTGACTCACAATATATTTATAGAGTATTATTATGGTTATTTTCATAATTGTGTGTCTATTTGTTTAAGTAATGTTTGCTGGTAAGTAACCGGTACAGCTTAAATTCCCACGTCATTTGACAGCATCGCGTCAGAGAGCATAAGAGTGTCTGAGTGTTCTTATCTGACAGCGCAATTCACTTGATAATCTAACCGATAACATATGAGATTACTATTACACGTGTCTTAATTTTTATTATAGTAAAATTATTATTATATATATTGTTTTATTATTTTATATACTATATAAGCGCTCAGAATTTGCGGATCATTTTTATGTAGTACTCCTATTTTTATTATAGAAAATGAGCTCTCTGTTCCTCCTCTACATGTACGGAGATATTGGTTGGCATATAAATTTTGGTTGCGAGCAATAAGTATTTCAAATAATACCACTGTTAACCTTGTTCAAGAACTTGTGGAAGAATGTGCTAGTCCTTACTGGCAACATAAAAATATACCACTACTGGTAAATGTGTACAAAGAGTTTAAAGATAAAGTAGTTTATAATTCGAATGTCTTAGAAATGTATACATTGGGTATTTGGAATTCCTATATAGATGTAAGTTGCATTAGAGATAATATTGCTAAAATCAAGGCCCCTAAACGTGAAATACATGTCCTAGACATGTAACGAATCGTTACTGAGTTAATATACAATGACTATGCCGATTACTATATGATTTTTACTGATGGCTCGAAGTCAAGGAGTGGCGTAGGTGCGGCCCTCTTTGATCCTCAAGCAAATGTTAATATTCAGTTGAAATTATGTGAGGAAGTATGTATAATGAGGGCAGAATTAGCAGCAATAAAAGAGGCACTGCATTATATAAAACGACTTTCTGTCTCAAAAGTAGTCATTTTCTCTGACTCAAGAAGTGCATTACAGCATTTAAGTCGAAGTGCTTCGTTGAGCCACGGCATACCAGAAGCTTATGAATCCTTAAAACTAGTTTATGATTTACAATGTTGTAATAGTAATATTAAAATACAATGGATACCATCGCATATAGGAGTTCTAAATAACGATATTGTGGATAAGTTTGCAAATAGAGCCATAGTTAATGGTAAGGATGCCCTATGTAAGCCCCTGGCTACAGAGTTTTTACCCCGAGCGAGACGTGGTGTTCCCACCATGTGGAAGGAACACATGGATAGGACTTCTGTAGACAAGGGTATTTGGTATAAGACGTTTGAAGTTAAGTTATGGGAGTCTCCATGGTTTGACCATGCTAGGCTTTCTAGACGGGAACTGATTGCAGCGTTCCGAATCCGGTCCGGTCACATGCCCCATAATAAATATCTTTTTATGATAGGGAAAAAAATATCTCCGCTTTGTGAAGTTTGCCAGTCTATGGATGGTTTTTATCATATGTTGTGGGAATGTGGCCGAACCAAAGAGTTACGCCAAAAAATGCTTTTAGAGTCCTGGAAAGAGCTTGAAGAGGTAAATATTATATTGGGAGATCCTGTATGTGATGCGGCTAGAGTATTTTATAAATTTGTATCCTTAGTTTCTAATTGTGAGAATCAAGCTTAATTATATATTAAGCCAAATGAGTTACTTATGAGGCTGGCATAGTCATCAAGGATGTACTGAAGCCTCGTTAAAATAAAGAGAAAAAAAATATATATATATAATAACGAAAGGTTCGACGTATAATTAAGTAGAATTAATTTTGATTATAAATATATGCGTATAATCAAAGATTAGTTACTTTAACTATATAATTTTTAATTATTTATTTATATGATAAATAACGGGCCGAGCGGACACTATCCCGCCCTGATAATAAAAATAACCTTGACAAATTGTTCACTTAAACTTTCCTCATGAGACAATTTATCTGCCGGTGAAAGCCGCATGATAAATCGGTTCAGTAGTTTTTTTTTCTAATTATTAGGAGGCAAACAAACATGCGCTTTACCTGATGTTCATAGACACTAGCAACACCAAGGGAGTTGCAAGTGCGTTGCCAGTCTGTGTTTGCGGAGTAGGAGGTAGGGTGGAGGGGGAAGAGTGAGGGGGGAAGGGGTTGAGGGAAGAGTAGGTGGGCCTCCAGCGCTCTCACTGACCGAACGAAATGCAACAATGTAAACACTGTTACTTTACGCCAGTTTTCTGCGGGTCGGGTGGTAGTACCCCGAGCGAGCCGACCCATTCGTGCCGAAACCAGTAATAGATTCAGCGTGGTTCTACCACCTACAAGTCTTTGGGTTTCTAGTCTTCACTTAACATGTTAAAATCTCTTGTGTAGATAAAATATGATGAAGGAATATGCTAGAAGAGATAGGAAAACGTACGAAGTGTTAAATTAAATAAAATGACGACGAAGAAAGACATGCGTTCCGTTAGGAATAAGTTCTACCCACTAGCTAAGTATGCACGAGTTAGTTCCATCATACCATACATTATTTATACATATGGTACACAATTTATGTATTTTATTATTACGTTACGGTACACAATTCGCTATGCAGATATAACTCTGTTCGATATCTTGTAACATTCGCCAGCGTTGAGAATAAAATATTATATGTTTTAAATAAAATCAGTATTTTATATATAATTTTAAAACTGTACGCTTACCAGTGTTGCGATGCCAGCAAACACCATAGCCTTATTCAAAGGCATTTTTTGTCTAAGGTATGAGAGCAGGTAATATAATATTCGGTAGTATGGCCTGGTGACCCTCAAGCACCAAGTCCGGCACACTCAACACTTCAGCCGCGTTCAAACATCTCACTGAAATACCCGACTTCGTGATGTCTTCACAGAGATAAAATGATAACCGCCGATACAAGCGATACTCTTGTAAATTTTCGATAGCTCTGTACGTTTTGTTGACGTAGTGGACGAAATATTTCCTGATTAGATGAAACGAGTGGCTCAACGGAGAGTCCCGTAATCTTTTCCAATTGGGTCGTTTAATTTTTTATTTTTAAAATTTTTGTATCACAAAAAAACATAACGTAACGTGTCGTGTAACAATTCCATATTATATTTAATTCCAAATTATAGCATAAACAGAACCACCCAGGTAAAAAAATAGTTACACTCATAAGTTATAAAAACATGTAACACACTACTTTTTTCTGCGACTTTGACTGCATATTATTGTAGTTCTTTTCCTAATCCCCAGTTGCGCATATGCCGAAATGTATCGCATTAAATCACATTTTGAAGATAATGGGAACGAAATCTGGAGTAAGTATTACAATCACGTCGCCGCCCGTTCTCCAGAGTAACTTTATGTACCGGTCTTGGAATGAAGGATTTCATTACTTATATAATTTTAAACGTAACTGCTAAAAAAGTAAAACTTATCTTACTATAACAACCTGAACTTCATAGATAAGTGTACGCGATTAGAGTGCAGTGTGGCATCCGCTTGAGATTTAGTCAACGCTTATTGTAGGCGTAAAATTATTCGTGCCAAAAATTACGCCCAAACTTATAATTTTTATCATTCTTAATATAGTGATTTCCACTAAAGATCTAATTTACTAGCTGGCCCGCGCAACTTCGCTACGTGAAATATGTTACCTACCAGTTCCAACTGCATTTCCAAACTTAAGAATTTTAAAAAAGCCTAGAACCCGATTACAGCCATTCCCACCTTTCCAATTGTGAAACCGAACAATTCAGGAACTCGCTCAAACTCATACCTAGTTGGATTAGTATATTTATTATACATACACAATTGGAAAGATGGGAATCGCTGTATTCGGGTTCTAAGTGTTCTGTGTCCGTAAGTCATTACTTACGGATGCGTGTAAGAAATTTTGATGAGGGGCATATAGCGGCATCTATCATTTAGAAACATTAATAATTTCGTTTTGTTTGACATACGAACGACCGTTGAATCATTTGGATATTGTTCATAAAATAATAGTAAGATCGTAAATAAAATATGGGAGTGTGGGGCACGAAAGTGAAAATTTTGGGTAATAGATATTTTTTCACGACAAATAAATAAAAATACATAAAAGAAAAAAAATATCAACAAAATTGAAAAGAAAAATCTGGTTAGGGATACCCTAATCACCTAGAGATACAAAATATACTTGACAATCTATTCTCATATCTACCAAATACAATTAAGATTTCATAAAAATCGGTACAAACATTTCGGAAGAGTACGATCACAAACACCGTGACACGAGATTTTTATATACAAGATTAGCTAGTGACTTATATGTAGTTCTCGTAAATAAAAAAATTACTCAGGGTTTTAAAAATTAGTTTCAATTAACAGTGTATCTTGAAACTGATAATTACTGCAGAAACTATATATAGAGTAACTTAAAGAGTGCTGCACATTTCATTATCCGTAATAAGACTTAGAAGACCTTTGCACTGTGTTCACTAATGATGTGTTCCATTGTTAGTATTTTATTGGATGTTATTTATTCAACATATTTGGAAATAACCAAAATCCATCATTCCCATTTAATAATATCAAAAAATCTACATCTTATGCTATAACCATTATTAATTTTAGTCCGTTCATTTGTTTTCAGTTATCTCCCTTATGTTTGATGCTTTATTTCACTATAAGTTCTTGCGATGAAATCAAAGCAAATGGTACCGGTACGATAAATAATTCTTCTGAAGCAAAAAAGGACATGTGAGTTATAATTTTTTTATCCTACTTAAATATATACTATATTATATAATAAGTAGAAATGACTGTATGTTATCCAAAATTATTATTAACCATCTCTCTTACCTTGTAGATATAACTAATTTTATTCATTTCGTTCTATCTTGGTCTTGTGACATTTTATATAAGTGGCCCACATGAGATGTCCTTTTTAGTGGCGTAACATATATATATATATATACTTTCAGGTATGTTGTACATGCTGTGGTTTACCAGGTGGGTATAATTACGAACAAAACCGATAACGAAACGGGAAACTTCAACAGCACGTAAGTATTTAGCGAAATGTCGTTTAATACGTACAGGTGGATTCAGGTGGTATTCGAGTGGGGCATAATCCTTATTATTCTAAGCATAAAGGTCCATAAGTTGAAGTAATAGTTAGATTCGAAACAAAACGAACGTCATTAAGAAATCATACTTTCCTAAAGCGCCAAATTATAAAATAACTATTCGTGCCCGCGACTTCGTCCGCATGGAACCAAATGCAAAAAATAGTCTTTCGGTTGCTGTGTCTTGGATATTATTGTAAATTATAAAATAATCCTGTTTTAGGAGAAATTGAATTTTATTTATGATTTTGAAACATTCTTTACTGGCGCTCCGCTCCTATTGGTCTTAGCGTGAAACTATATAGCCAACGTTCTTCGAATAATAAACTAACGCTGATAATTTTTCAAGACGGATTAATAGTTCCTGAGACTAGCGCGTTCAATCAAATAAACTCTTCAAGTTTATAATATCAGTAAAGATTATACAATTAAAATCGGAAATACTATATTCAATCAAGGTCCACCATTCAATCAAAGGTCAAAGGTTTTGATCGATGAACTGTTGATCAAGAAGTGATCAAATTGGATCGGATTTATTCTTTTCAATTCTGCTATTTACATTATTTGACGATATAACGTTATACAATCGATATAAATGTTAATAGTACCAGTTAGAGGGGTGCGCCGCGTCGCATACGCCGAACGTAGGACTGTCACGACAAGATACAAGCCGAGGGCTGAGAATGCACAAGTGCTGAACGACAATTATGTTTGTCACGACATATTTAAAAATATCTTAGTGGCTTTAACATAAGAAAATATTGCATTCTTGTATTGCGCTCCAGAGCACTCATTACACCTGCTGCATGGTATAATGTAGGTTTCGGATTCCACCGCCACCAGTCACTTTTGGCTCTAAAAAGCACGTGTTGCAAGTTTCAAACCTTTCTGATGCTTTGAGATTTACTTTGCATATTGACAAGTAATTCTTTTGCGTGGTTGACGATCTGATAGATGCAGGCTCCACCAAAATATAAATGCGAAAACTAATTTCGCAGTTACAATGATGAAATTCACTCTTAATACAAAATCAATGAGCTAAATCGGTCAAAAATTTTATAGAAAACGATGCCATACCTTTTGTTCACAATGAAGGCCAGCGGTGACGTAAGGTTTAAATTAGGCACCTGTAAAAGTAATTTTGCAAAGTTCTCTTTATTTTACTATTGGGGTGTAAGGGGTGTCAAATAAAATCAAAAGACTTGAGACACACAAGGCAACCTCACCTGCACGTGGTGCATGCACCCTGCTAAATAACGAACGAGGCAATGGCGAAAGCGGGGTGGTAGGGTTTTACAGCCTGACTGGGTCGCAACCACTATGTATATGGCGAAAAAGCCCGTAATAGTGATTCGTTTCTGCGGGTCGCGTTTCGGGATCAGCCTGTCCATATCCAGCTTTTTGCAGGCCGGCATGATAGTGGCGACCGGCGATGGATAGTGTGTCAATCGGTGGTCGCTATTATTTTTGGATTGCACTGTGCTTACCATCAGGCATAGTGCAGTCGCTTTGCCATACAATAAAAAAAAAACTATAATTGTGAGTCCGCAAAATTATCTTTCTATTTATCATTTCCCTATTAATCTGCTATGGTTTACCCACAAATTATTAGGCAGGTGGCAGATACCCGGATTCTAGTACGCTTTAGGTAACCTGACAGAATTTTAGTATTATATCAGATATAAACTATTGAAAATAAACATGTCACAAAGACCTTCAACGGACTTAGTAGGTCTTTAATGTTTTGTTTTTACCCTTGATACAGTATTTATATGGTACCGACGATCCGTGCGGACGTTGTCCCACCCTGATATTAGAAAAGTCTATTATCCGATCACAATGCCACCTACTGCGTCCAACTGTGAATCTAAACCATTATCGAATCCATTGGAACACGCATGCAAAATTTCATCAAAATCGGTACAGCTGTTTAGGAGGAATTCAGTACAGAAGAAATTTATATATAAAGATATGATGAGTATATAAATTAATTAATATCAATATTTATACAATATTTTCCACTACATTTTACAGAGGGGAAGAAGAGGCACTCACTCTTTTTCATACAAACGGTTCCAAGGTAGATCTAAACAAAATTCCTCAGCCACTCCTCACTAATGTCACAGCTGAAACTTTAGTAGGGCTGGCACCTAGGTTGCCTTATGAAAAATTAAAACTTAACTCTGCATGGACCGATAAAATTCCCCGAAAATATTTACGATCTATAACAGGTAAGGCCATTATTTCTAGCCTTTCCATCGTCGATATATTTTAAACCATAGCTCTAAATATATTATCATTTCGTTTTTTATTAAAACATATCATGATATTGATAACTCTGAAAACTTTATATATTCTTGGGTTCTCATTTATCGATTTCTTCAATAAAAGAATTAATCTTTAAGATTAATTTTTATGATAGTAAATTTTACAAGCCCAAGAAAAAATGAAGCGGTTATAATTGAGTTTTTATTAAAAAAGTGTTGTTTAATTTTATAAAAATAGTTACTATATCACATGTAATTTGAGTATAACTTCAAGTAATCACGGTTATTTACTACAATACTTGCAATATTATTTATTTATTTTATTCTGGCATAATGAAAAAAATAAACACAAGTTTATGTCTCACAAGATAATATTAATAATAAATTACACTATGTCATTACTACACATGTTAGTATGTCTGCTTTGCCGACACCCTAGTAAAATTGTAGACTCCATGAACTCAATATTACAAGATTAGCAATCCCGCGCATCCATTTACGCCACACCTACAAGCTGTGCAAGTTTCTTTTAGCAAAGCGTTTCTTTAATTATATTTTTACTGAAAATGCTTTCAGATTCTAATGGGAAGACAGAAGAAACAGAAAATCATTTACATGGAGCTAATAAAACGATGCCGGTGTCAAACAATAAGATGGATACTAATAATTTTAAAACATTTAATAAAAGGAACACAGATAGTAATGAAAATATTCCAGTAAAAATTGTAAAGGGATCTGCAATTATACCCAAAGAAATCGGAATTCAAGAATTGGCTCTACCGCCGCTGCTATCCTTTTCTAACAATTTGACTAAGATTCCTGTTCCCATTCCTAATACAAGCGTTGTCCAATACACTAAAATAAATACCCTCTCTCATACACTTTAATGAAACAACATTATTTCATATAGTATATTATCAAAGCCCTAGAGTATAATTTTAAATCAAAAAATATTTTTGATAGTATTATCTTAAACCACTTTCATTATGTAATATACGTAGGAAAGTAGAATTGGCATTAACTTATCGATAACTAGATATTTAATGTATTAAAGAATGAAATTAGTGGATTAAATGTAAAGCGCAAGTGCGTAAGTATTGACGATTGCTTTAAAGTGAATGACAAAACATTCAGTTATAGGTTAAGTATGCTAACAATGTTTGACGAGACCGCGGCTCCTCAGCATCAGTTCACGTGAACCTTGAACGCATGTGCGAATCTCACGCGTGCGCAATGTCAAGCATTTAATGATTTGCTACGTTGAAGCCACAGTATTCGCGGTAAGCACATTAATGGTGCTAGAACAATGGGAACGTAAAAATGCGGTCTGCATTAAACATATAAACTATCTTTAGTTCTTAAAATAACTTGACTTAAATAAGACATTTAAGTTGTTAGAAAACACAACATGAGTTCACCTAAATTAAGCGATAGATGTTCGAGTAATATGAGCAACGGGAAGAAAATTCTCAGTATTGAGTGTAAGGAGGATTCCTTAGACACATCGGTGAGTAGAATTGTTTAAAAGTCAAATTGATTTATTTTATAAATAATAATGTATAAACATAATATATGAAAAATGTTAAAATTATTATACAGATACGAGAAATGAAATCAGAGAGAACAAGTGGAGGCAAGAATGAAGAAGACTGGAGAAGACGTACTATTATAGTCGAAAAGAAAAATGGAAGCTACGGTTTTACGCTACAGAGCTATGGAATTCATTATAAAAAGGTATGAACTACTTTAAGAATAAAATACGACAAAATGAGATATGCAGTGTAAACTAAATATATCATGTATTATTTCAGGAACAAGAAATTGAAGTGATCACGTACGTAGATCACGTAGAATGCGAAGGGCCTGCAACAGCAGCTGGAATGAGAGAAGGAGATGTTATTCTATCTATAAATGGTGCGGACGTAGAAAGAGCGGAACATGCTGCCATTGTTGATGCTATTAATAGCTGCGATTCAAGGATGCGAATGGTTGTAATATTTGAAGATTGTGTCCGTAAAGTTGAACTGCATCTCAAATATATTAATCTTCAACGGACACTGCAATCTAAAATGCGGGAACTCGAACAACTCACCGTTCGGGAAAGACAATTATTTGATTCCAACTGGAAAACTCATAGTCTACCTTCACAAAAAAAGAAATCTTCCCCTTCTGATGTAATTTCAGATAATGAAGAAAATAATACCAGCGAAATTAATATGAATAGCACATATTGTAGGCCTACTTTGTCCAGCGAAAATGTTACTGCTGCAAAACCGCCACAGCCCAATGTTTTTATGTATCAATATTTGGATCCCCGCTATGGTGCTTGTCTGATCCAACCGAACTCACGTACCGGTGGCTTCGTAATTACTGTTGGCTCTCCGAGAAATAGGCGCAGCTGTCACCATTACGTAGTTAGACAATCAGTCGATTCTCGTCCGTCGACTGAGGGATACACAGGCACCAACGGGAAGCATTCAAAGGGCCATAGAACTAACCACAGTCACAGCTGTGCTCCTTGTGTGACTACCTATAACAATCAAGACGCGAACAGTCTCGAAGCTTACGACTTGGCTAGCCCATGTTGTGATCCGCATTGCGTTCCCAATACAAGAAAGAAGGTTCGGAGAAAAAAAGATTGCTCAAAAGACCATAAGAGGAAGGAGAAATGTCAGCAGGTTGATAAGTCAACTCAGAAACCGGACACTGTTATACATACGCGAACAAAGAAAGTCTGTACCACCGGACACTGCCCTAGTCGTTATCGTTATCTGACCACTGAATCTACGCAGACCAGTCAATGCAGCCTACAATCTTATGCAACTAGTAATGCTACGATGCCCTGCGATAATTCTGCTTCCAGTTACAGCACCTCACTTAGTAGTGACACACTGTTCTGGGATATCGATCGATCAGATACAAAGTCCTCGCCAAAGATACAATACCAAAGCCCCCATCAACAGGTTAAACCTAAATCGTGGGACAACTTGACAACTAAAGCTATAGGTGGATACGGTTTTGGTTATGGATATTTGGATACTACACCGAAACCATCTAACAGGTCGAAGAGTCATGGTCGCAGCCACGGCGGTCGTAGTACACAGAGCCATCATGAATACCAGCATCATCATGAAAAACAAAGTCACCGTCAGAATGCGACACCACATCATTACTCTGTTTACACTAGAAATCACAACCACTGTGCTCCTACTAAATCAACTGAGAGTCTTATCGTGGTACCAAAATATCAAATGGACAGTAGCGGTTCTGAAAGCAGACTTGCCTGTGAATGCAACGAAGCTATCGGGTATTATCGCAGGATGAGTATTACTAAAAGTCCTGTAGAAGGTCACAGCGCGGGATACCACACACATTTCATTTATCCAACACATTCGTATAAGAAAAAAGATTCCAATGTCAGCTCAGAGATAACTAGACTATAAAAATTTGTGTTTTCCAAATAATGTAAACGATTAGTTTCAACTATTAGTGTCTAACTTTACAAAAGGACAATTGAGTAATAGACTCATGTTGCTTAAACGATCACTCTTACAGTTTAATTCATAATATAACTCTCATTTAGGTTGGATTTGACAAACGTTATTGAGATTCTTTCATAAAAATGTTTGATTGTGATACAAAGATAACTACAGGTAAATGCAACTACAAATTAATTACTTGATATAATTAAGCAAATTCAAAACGTTGTTAGAGTGGTTACACGATGATATTTTCCGTTTACGTGTTCAGTTACTAAGTTCCAGCCAGCTTCATATAGACATTTTGCCAAAATTGTTTCAGAAATGCTTTAAAGTTCCTCTTACAAAATATGAATGGCCTAATGTCTTATAAAAAGAGTGACCTTTTTATATATTAATATTTTCGCTGCTCAAACACTATTTAGCATTATATTTAAATGGTTTTATAATATTTCAATAATAAACTAATATATTGTAAGAACAGTTTTATTTCAACACCGACATCATCTATACCAATTATTTATGGATAGACTCGTATTTTCTATTTATACATATAAATAAAATAAAAACTACTAGTCTGTTGTTTCTCCTAGGTAATCTCCGAAATGGCTGCATGGATAAAAGGCAGATAAATTAAATTCATTAGACCATTGTCAACATACATATATAATTACTAAGCAGTAATCATAATATCTAACGGGTCAACCTTTAATCTGAAAATCGATTACAGAAGAATAGTTGTAATATTGACAAAATTGTATTTAAAAGTACATTTTATTATCATTACAATTAATACATAGTCAAATAAGAGACGTAGTTTATATAAACAAGATGGTTGTTACCACGAGAACGAACGAAGGGCACCGATTAGGTTCAAACAATGACTGCTGTTATTATAATTAATCAGTGAAATATATTTGAATAGATAAAATAAACTAGACATTAAATCGAATAATGATTACAACATAGCCGTACGAAATCGGTATTTAACTAAAGATTGCAACAAGGTAGAGCACACACGGAAAAGAACGCCGCGACTCGAGCTTACGACGCTTACCCGTCTGTAGAGAATCGCAATCGTTTACGTTCGTTACGAAAAACAGTCAAGTCTCGTATTTCTGAGATCCGGGGTGACAGGTGGGACAGACTCCTATAGGGTCTCCAGCCGTCTCACCTGTCGTACTGGACTCTAGCGCGAACTCTCAAATCAGATATGGTCACTCCAATGCTTCCTCTCGACAAAGGCCCCGGGTTGCCTCCCGCGTTCGATAGCATAGATAAAGCAGAATGCCTTGCCGCAAGCTTAGAGGAACAGTGTTTGCCAAACACTGAAAACACTGTTCCTTTCCATAACGGATTAATCGAATCAGCTGTGGAGTATGTACTCGTGTCTCCTCCGGCGGATACCCTAACCACGATCACTTTCGATGAAGTTGCAGGCGCAATCAAGCGTCTCAAGCCTAGGAAGTCCCCAGGTCCCGATGGGAACAGGAACGAGGTTCTGAAACTCCTTCCTGATCACATCATAGCTCTATTGGTCTGCGTCTTCAATGCAGCCATGTCCCAGGGTCACTTTCCGGCCGTCTGGAAAAAGGCCATAGTGATAGGTATTCACAAGCATGGCAAGAAAGCTACGCTTCCCGTTAGCTATCACCCCATTAGTCTGTTAGATACCTTAGGAAAACTTTACGAGCGGCTCCTTCTGAACCGTCTTCAGATCTCGATTACAGATTTAAAATTAATACCACCTGAACAGTTCGGATTTCGCGCTGAACACTCTTGCACGAATCAAGTACACCGCCTCACGGAGTACATTTTCTCTAAATTTAACGCTGATCCGAAACGTAAACCGAAACGCATAATTGCAGTCTTCTTCGATATCGCCAAGGCCTTCGGTAAGGTCTGGCACGGGGGGCTCATCCATAAATTATGTAAATCTCGCGTACCCTATAGGTTAATTCATATTATCCGCGATTATCTCACTGATAGGACATTCCGCTTCAGAGTGGATGGTGAACTATCGCTGCCCCACCCTATACGCTCAGGTGTGCCACAGGGCTCCATACTTGCGCCCACGCTCTTCAATCTGTTCATCAGTGACCTACCTCGGTCTCGGGGGGTCGAGGTAGGTTGTTACGCTGACGATACCGTTATTTACACTTCCGGCTGGCGGTCGGACTTTCTTAGGAAGCGCATCGAAAAAGCCGTTCATACTCTCGGTGAATGGTTTCATCGATGGCGCATAGAAGTTAATCCCGATACGAGTGCCGCAATACTCTTCGATCCCACGAAACGCGCCAATAAATTTGAGCCCATCAGGCTATACGGAATCGATATCCCTTGGGTCAAAGAGGTCAAATATCTCGGTGTCACATTAGATAAACATTTAAAGTTCAATTCACATATAGACAAAGTGCGAAACAAAGCCGCTATGGTCTTGGGTCGCCTCCATCCGTTGCTTTGTCATAAGAGTAAGATGTCCCTCAGACACAAGCTCATTTTGTATAAGACGAGTATCCGTCCCGTGATGACATATAGCTGCCCCGTTTTTGTGCATATGTCCAAAGATTACTTTCATAAGCTGCAGGTTCTCCAAAATCGTGTTTTACGTAAAGTAACCGGTGCTCCGTGGTACATTCGGAGAGTCGATCTCCATAGAGACCTAGAGATCCCTTCTATCTGGGCGTACGTAAAATCACTTACGATTAGTTATTTTGAAAAATCTACGAATCATCCCAATCCGTTAGTGGTATCCGCCGCAAACTATGAACCCGTACCTAACGCTGCGCGTTATAAAAGACGTCCGCGATGCATTTTTACCGACCCTCCTGATTTAATCACGTCAGCGAACGATCAGTACCAGCCTGTCCCTCGAAACAGAGCGTGCTCACGCCCACGCCCGCGTAACCACAGATCACGCCGCCGTGGTCTGGGGATTAATTTCGCTCCCGCACACCCGATTAGGCCTCCCGCGGCAGCGGCTCAAGCCTAGGTTCGATCCCTCGGTAGGAAGCCCTTGAGTGCATTGCTTGCGCGATACGGTGACACACAAATATACATCACCGCTACAACACTATACGATCACCCCCACACACGTGCACGCCTACACGCTTACACATGAAAGTGGAAGGGTTTACTTTTTTTCCCTTATCGAACTGAAAAACTCTCAATTTTCCGATAATAAATATATGGAGGAGTTGTTGAGGCGTGTATGCTTGGAACACATAGATGTTTCAACAACTCATACATATATGAATAGTTAGTTAGCTAGCTTAACCAATATTGGTCGCGAATTGCATGTAACAGGCCGAGGTGTGCCGTGCACCCTTGAGCTAGTTGCCCAAATAAAATCGGCTGAGTGCCTTAAGCGCTCGCCTTAGTAGTCCGGTGAAGCTGTTAAGACCTTGTTGGGTCAAGAGCGTAGTCATTTCGAAAAAAAAAGGTAGAGCACTCACCCGCTCTACCTAGTACGTATCAGCAATGAAGCTACAGAACATAATATATATTAGTTAATTTTAGTTTACATCGCAGTATACAAACGTTATTAACATATATAAAGAATAGATGACTACAAATTAAACTTTCAGTACTTAGTGGACAGATATTGTTTATTCTTTAGGTGATTAAATCTATAGGATTACGTTATTTTGTTGGATATCCATTAACGGGCAAATCTAAAACAGCAGGTTGTTGTGTTTTGGTGCGAATAATATTGTTGGCAATTCATATTGATACAAATATCCTTTTAACCTAATTCTCTGAATACAAATAATCAGTTGTCAATCTCAAATAGAGATGCGGTTCTGTTTCAAGTTGATTAAGGCTATGTCTATAATAAGACATCCACTTAACATCAAGTGAACTATTCTAATCCTAACTAATATTATAAAATATACGAAGGCGAGTAGGTTTGTTCGACACGCTTTCCGTACTTTAAATACTCAGCCGATTATTATGCAACGTTGCATACACGTTATAAGGAGTGTTGAAATGCACGTGGGGTATTTTTAATTAAAAAAAAATTAAGTCCTGTTTCTGATGGATATAATAAATCTGCATTCACGTGAGCGTAGCAACGAGCAAAAGCTAGTATGCATATATGTTACTTTCCATTAATAAAAATATGCCTGATTAAAATCATAAAGATTCTACGTTAATTTAAAATGTGATTTTAGAGAAACACGTAAAGATCCACTCCGACTCCATCCGCAGTAAATTACGACATAATACCTAATAATTACAGGGAAATGAAAAACATACAAACATGATGCATGAAAAACTGATTATAGGAGAACCAACTTTCATGATCGTAAATTAGTATACCATAATAATCACTTTGTAATCTATTAGTTTCTGCCATAATTAATAGTACCAGGGTGACCGAGCCCAGCTCGGTTCTTTAAAATACATTTTTAGAATAAAATAAACTGTTAGCTTTTCCTCACAAAATTAGATTTTTTTATCAAAATAAAATATATTAAAAAAAGATATCTCTTTTCATGCCATTCGGATTCAAACTGGGGTTAGACGAATTTTCGAAGCAGCCGATTCCATCTGAGCTACTTTTGTTTTGACAGCGGTGGCGAAATTTATCTTTATATTATAGGTATATTCTTTCATAGCCCGAAAACTCAGATAAATAAAAGTCTTCTATGAATGAAACCTAGCTAGATCGATTTATCGTCCCCGAAATCACCTACATACTAAGTTTCACGGAAATAGATGATAACGTTTCTGAGATTTTGAATATATACAAATATAAAATTATACAAGAATTGCTCGTTTAAAGGAATTAGATAATGTCATCAAGTATGATACAAAATAGAAATAGACCTTTGTCTACTTCTTTACACACATATTTTAGGTACGTTCTTAAAAATAGTACAATAATTAATTACTGTAGGATACTGACAATATTTCAGTTTAACGTTATAAACATTGTCTAAGATAAGAATCACCTTCACATGGGCCTGTAAGAGAACCACTGCAGTGACATAGGCCTCTTGCCGAAGGAATGTATGGGCAAAATCACCATGTCAGCAATTTTTATATTTTCCCACATAAGTTACTAGGTACTACAAAAACATATCTGAGGTGCAGGTTTCCTCACGATGCTTTTTTTTACCGTAAGCCGACAGTGTTACCAATTTTAGTTTGTAAATGTATGCGAATTCCGAGGAATTCGTTAGTACTGGCCGGGATTAGAATCTGAGGACATCAGATTGGCATGCCATCGGTCAAATCATACGACCACTACGATAAGATAAGAATAATTCGTAGAATTTTAAAACAAATTATAATTTTTTTTTACCAATTACTATGACAATATTTGTAGGTACCAAATGTAGATTTCTAATTAATATATATTTTTTTAACTAAAGTTTGTTTATTCTTTTAGGAATAGTTCAAAATTATGTGAATAATTGCTGCCTGGATAAAGATTTTACAATAATAGTAGTGTTGTACTTTGCGATAAGAAAAACTTATCATTGATTTAACAATTGATTTTATTTATATGATGATCTTCTATACATGTAATAAGACCGTAAATTTAACTTGTCTGTACTTTTTAAAATTTTCTTGAGAAAAATTGTTGCAATATAGATGTAGGATGAATGAAGTACCAAAGTCTTAAAATAATAGAACATTGGAAATTTATATAACCCTATACTTCTAAGACGATATTGGAAGATCGTAAGGATGAAGTGACTGTTTAGATAGCCTTGTCTAAGCACAAAAAGATTCCATGCAGAATTGACATCAGGTATGGAGCTCGGTTGTCAAACAATAATCCAAATATCAGTTCACATCATGCAGAATGTAAACATGTTACGCCGACCCTACCTAAATGGGATAAGAGTAAAAAGAGGAACAATAATTATCCAACAGAAACATTTCAAATGTTAGTAGGATGACTTCTGGTTGGGGATATTCGATATTTGTGAACAGCAATTATGTTATTTGTACAAAAAAAAATATACAGATTAACATTAAATGATATGTTTATAAAGTTTCATTGGGAATACGTATATATTTCGTTACAATCGCTTAGTAACTACTATTTAACTTGCGCTTACATTCAAGTAAACAAGACCTTTGTTCATATTCCCGGCCATACTAAGTATTTCAAATGCTATATAAAGAAAGCTTCATAAGAAATCGTATTTAAATTTGAATGTATATCCACCGTAATTCTTGTAACAGTAAGTCCAAATAATTGGCCGTCATTCAACTGATATAAGTAAGCATTTTTCGACCTTTCCGTTATCACTAAATATAAACAATAGCAACGTTCTCATATAACATACTTCCTGGTAGGTTTTTGTTTCCAAGAGAATATCAATTAAGTGTCTAAGATATACAGTTATAGCGATAATTATTTAACAAACCGGATATATATTTTTATTTTTTAACCTTTAAAATGCATCGCCCCCTATTTCTATACAAAATATCATAACGTATTCACGACATATTTATAGAACCTATTCTCGCGAACATGGAGAGTTTACTTTCTTAAATACATGTGAATTGAATTGAAGTATTGTGTGTTTTAATTGATAAAACCAAAATAATAAAGATGATTTCATTAAAATTATAATTTATATTTCCTTACGCTTAAATTATGTATTTTCCAATATGTAATGTAATACAGACACTGGAAATTTAGACAATATATTCCTCAAATTACCTTCTAGTTATATGTTACGTACCAGTTAAATATTAGTTATATTGTGTACCAGTTAAAATAAAAAACGATTTTTTTTAATATAAATGGTTTAGTGTATATGTGTATAATTAATTGCCTTAGCAATCACACTTCCTGATATCTGAAGTTAAAGTGTGGCAAATTCGTTGACTATCATCGAAATTGGGTGGCTGAACTATATCTATTCAGGGTTCATCTTAGGTTACCAGGGTCAAATGGCGGACAGTGCGCTGCCGAAGTCCTCGCTACGGCAGAGTGTCGCCACGCACCACCGCATCGGCATGCGTCCGGGCGCGTTTTCCGATCCACAGCTGTTAGCTGCTATCTACGCGGTATTTGCAATTCTTCTTACTACATCTTCTGAAGCAACTGTATCACCAAAAGTAAGTATACTTATTGTATTTATTCATAATATATATCCGTATATATGTATTCCAAAGACGTTAGATTTCACTTAAACTTTCAGAAACAGTGAAACATCATATAAATTATGTTAATAGCGCACAAATTCAATATTACCCATGATAAGTTTATATATTTTTTTAAAATGTGTATAACAGGCATCACAGTTGCAGCTATTTGTTATAATTAATGTTTTATTGTTCTTGAATAAATAAATTGATTTATTTTTAGGAATACCTTGTGTGCAAAGAAGCGAACTCGGAATTGTGTTTAGTATGGGTGTCACAGGTTGAAGAAGCTCTGGCATTAGTAAGGAAAAATAATGCTGAGCATGATGTTACGCAACGTTGCGGAGTGAGTAATTATAAAGTGATTCTATCACACCGGAGATACATAACGGTAATACTATTTTTAAATATTTAATATTGAAATTTATTTACACTATCTAATGCGCGTCCAAATTATATTACATATTAGCTATGCGAATTGTTGTAACAAATATAGTATAAATATGTAACACAGCGAATTTCCTTGTAATTATTATCAATTCAACGAACCGTTTAAACAAATTCGTCGTCTAAAAGATAAATCTAATAATAACGGTCAATTAACAATATCAAAATATGATATGAGAGTAATATTCTCCGAATAATCTTGAAGCCTGACTTATGCCCGTTGATAACCCAATTACAAAAGATTTAGATGGACCGTTAATATTAATAATTATTATATAAATATGTTAACTTCTCAATTATCTAACACAGTAATATTCTCATCAATAGAAAATTGTGTATAGAAAATCTAACACCTTTAAATGAGCAATTCTTGTATATTTTTATATTATTATATATTCAGGATCTCGGAAACGGCGTCAGCTATTCCCGTGAAACTTAGTATGTAGGTGGTTTCGGGGACGACAAATCGATCTAGCTCATTTATAGATATATCGATCGAGTTCATTTATAGAAAACCCTCTCTATCTGAGTTTTCAGGCAATGAAAAAAATATAGCCAGAAAATAAAGGTAGATTTCGCCGCAGCTGTCAAAACAAAAATAGCTCAGATGGAAATCGGCAGCTTCGAAAATCCGTCTAACCCCAGTTCGAATCCGAGTGACAGCAAAAGAGATATCGTTTAATAATATATTAAAAAATGCTTATTTTGTGAGACAAACCTAATAGTTTATTTTAATTTTAAAATGTTTTTTAAAGAACCGAGCTAGGCTCGGTCATCTAGGTACTTTTGTATTATATACTGTTTAGGGAAAAATATCGTAAAGTCGAACGTATGAACAGAATATTCATATAATGAAATTGTATTCATATTTTAGAAAAAATAAAATAAAACTACAATGGTATTTCTTTTTTATTTTACATATTTCAGAAACTCCGTTTTCAAATAGCTCGAATATTATTCATACAAAACAAAAATGAAAAATTCGTTCATCCAATTATTCGCAAATGTTGTTTTCATATTTAATAGTATTTGTACGTTGCGCCATAATAATAATGCAATATTTCATTGGTATAGCATATCATATAACTAGCAGTGAATACGTTAATGTTATATTCTTTTGATTAGAAGATATCTTTTGTCTGTCAAGGTTGCTCGTTTTGCTTGGCCTGTGTCACAATTTTATTATCATACATACAAATTAATTTAGTTACATTATTGTAACAATTCACTTGACTTTAATTGATAGATAATATATTTTATTGCAGGTATCAAAGCTCAGTGACCAGTCAATAAGTCATTTTTTCTGTAAAGCTATCAAAGTGATCGACAACGATCTTCATGATTTAACAATAAAAGTCAAAGATCAGGAAACTAAAAAAAGAGTTCCACGTCAAACGAATTACTCTCTTCGAGGACGTTACAGAGGGCAAACTCAGTCACAGTACTTAGCCATAGATCATGGCAATGGCAAAGATGACGGAAAGGCAGAAGCACATTCAGCAGCAGATTCATCAAGAGCCAGCGTTAGTGAGTATCTCCATGCGCTATATTGTATCTTCAACTGGTTAAAGCTATAAATTAGTTCTCAATATTTGTTTTTTTTTTTTTTCTTAGTAGACGTAAAGTATTTTAGATACTTAATTCCAATGGTTTGGATTAAAGTCAGATTATGATAATGCATAATAGTTTTTAAATTTTAATTGACTTTTTTATTTCATATAGCCGTTAATGTAATATTTTAGGTATTATCATAAAGTACATCTCTAAAATTCTTTGAAATAGTTATCAGACTTGATGTTATTAGGACGTGTATGATGTGCCATGCCGTGTATCATGAGTGTTACTTAAATTTTAAGTAATTGAAAATGCATATAATTCAAGTTTAATATTAGATAATTGCATTTCTAGAAATAATAGGTATATACATTTTGTTATATGTAATTAGGTGGAAGCAGCGGTATGGGTCAAGCGCAAAGTCAAACGATGTACGATCCAAGTTGCGACGATTGTCTTGGACGATCCGACATAGAAGCAGAATCCTTAAAACGTCGACCTACTGATGTCATTCATAGAGAAAGCCCTGGTGGAACGTATGTACCGTTAAGTATCTTAATTGGGAAAATGTAATTTTTACACTAAAAAATTAAATGTCTATTCTCAGATCTCAAGGTGCTGAGATACCAAATGGAAAAGGTCAATACGGCCCGGCTGGAAATAGAATTTATGGAACAGGTCAAAACGAAGGACCAAGTATTAATACGATATATAGACCCGGTCACGTAAATACGCCAGACATAAACGGAGTTTACGGAAATAATCAACAAAGACTACCACCAGGAAGTAGTGGGATATATAAACCGGACAGTGATGGATCTTACAACCCTAATTTGGGTGGTTTCCCCAGAGGAACCGACAAAACAGTATTTAATCCATCTAACGGTAATAGTTTCGGAACTTACCAAGGAACACTACCTGATAGAACTAAGTACGGTGTAAATGGAAGTCCAGGTACTGGTACCTTCACCCCTGTTCAAGGTAATATTCCTCTACAGAAAGGACCTTTTGGCTCCAATCAAAGTACTGGACCTACTGGAACAGGATCCCTAAACCCTCTACAGGAAAATATACCAAGTAGTTCTGGAATTAGATTTAATCAAGGCGGTCCAGTAAATAGCCAGGGAACTTACGGCCCTCACTTAAATGGTTTGCCTAACACAGGTAATTTTGGCCAAAATGGTTTACCAGCCGGTGCCTCTCATGATTCAGGTACCTTTGGAAACAATCCAAATTTAGCAGGTGCTCCTGGTTTAGGAAGTTATGCAAATAACCACGGCGATATACCTATTGGAACTCCATTTGGTGTCAATCAACATACCGTTACTGGAAATTCTGGACCGGCTTTTAATAGAATTCCTGATGCTAGTAGTATTTATAGAACAAATGATGGCGCTGGACCTGCAGGACGTGGAATAACAGGATATGGCACAGGTCAGTCCGGCTTACCAGGACAAATAAATCAAAATAGCCTGGCACCTAACCTACAGAGATTTCCTGGCGAAACTGGATCATTTAGTCCCACCCAGATCAGTGGACCCAGTGGCAGAGGAACATATGATTTAAATAAACCAGGCAGTAATGGACAAATAGGTGTGAATCCTCAAGCACAACAAGAAACGTATGGTCCAAATTCAATTGCGAATTGGCCTCACAGTACTGGTACATTTACAGGCCCTGATGGAACTACTTATTATTGTTGTGTTGCTGGTCCTAATAACAATCCTCAATATTATAAATCAACTGATGGTAGACCGGAAACAACTTTGCAAACAAATATCCCATACGGATTAGGATCTGCGAATGGACAGAGTAATTTACCTGTTCGTGGTGAACAATATGGTGGTCCGCAAAATTTACTGGCACCAGGAACTCCGTATGATACTCTTGGAGGAACTTATGCTAATCAAGGCCCTTCAGGGTCCCCAACATTACAAAGGGGACCAGGTGAACAACAAAATTATGGTCAAGGAACTGGACCATATAATGGAAAACCAGTAGGAGGGTATAACTTAAATAGTCCAGGCCCGGATTATATTCACAGACCTACAGGAGGATCAAACACTGTGTCTGGTCCTGGAAGTCAAATTGGAACCGGAAGTATCGGAGCACCTGTGGGCCCATATAGCCCTGGTGGTACAGGAGGAAACCATGGCATACAAGGCCCTGGGGGCCAATATAATCCAGAATCTATCGGACAAAATGGAATGATTAGGCCAGGTAGTCATTACGAACCTGGACCTTCCGAAGGTCAGCATGGTACAGGAAGTATGGGTGGACAATATGGCCCAGGGACTATGAGCGGGCAATATGCACCCGGGACTATAGGAAGTCAATACTCACCTGGTCCTGGTCAATACACACCAGGAGTAACAGGAACTCAATATGCTCCAGGGGGCACAGGAATACAATATGGTCCAGGTGGTATAGGAGAAACATACAGCCCTGGAATCATGGGCGGGCAATTCGGTCCAGGAGGAACTGGTGGACAATACAGCCCAGGTAGTAAAGCTGGACAATATGGTCCAGGCAGTACTAGTGGTCAGTATACTCCTGGAAGTGAACTTGGAGTAGGTTCAAAACTTCCAGGAGGACAATATAGTCCAGGCAGTAGCACTGGTCAATATGGGCCAAGTGGAACTGATGGACAAAACAGTTTACAAGGACCCGGTGGACACTACGGTCTAGGACAAGCAGGACAGAATGGAGTATTGGGTCCTAATGCGCAATACATTCCGGGATCCGCAACAGGACAACATAGTGGACCTGGAGTTAGTGGGCAATATGATAGTAGAATACCTGATAAAGCTTTAGGTCCTAGTAATCAGTACGGTCCTGGAATATCTACAGGGCAGACTGGTTACGTTTTACCTGACAGTTCGTATGGAACAGGCAACACGCAGATACAAAATGCACCTCCTCCAGGCACAATTACTTCTTATGACGGCAATCTACAAGGACCAGGGCTTAACAATGCCCAAAATGGTCAGTATGGGCCAGGACAAAATTCTGGACTATATCCTCAACAGTATGGAAATGGAGGTGGTACTAGTCAACTTGGAAACGGACCTTTCGCATTCAATAATCAAGGGGTAAGAAATCGTATAAGTAGAATAAACTAATTTATAAAATATTTAGAAGTAAAATCATTTCATCTCATATTTTACTTTTTTACAGAACTTAGGACAAAAAATTGATTATTCAGGTAAATATAAATGTTATTTACTGCATGAAGATCATATAAGAGCAATAATATTATTTTTAATTACTTTCTCTTTGCAGGCGTGCCTCAAAATGTGATTGATCCCAATTCTGTTGTGGGGTCTATTGATGGAGATGACTCAGAAGCAGAAGCAAGTGTTTCTCAATCGACCAATGGCACCGTAGCCACTGCATCATCTAAAGGCGGTAATGAGAAAGGACGTGCTCAGACACATGTTCATGGAGCGTACACTAATAGTGGATCTTTTTCGGCTCAAGCTGAAATAACTGGAGATAATAAAGCTGCAAATAGTGAAGTCACTGGTGACAAGAAAGGAGCTTCGAGTAACGCTCAAGGCAGCGGAAGAAATAACAAGTCTCAAGCTAATGTTCAACTTGGATCTGAAACTGGTTCTGTACTGACTGGCTCACAAAGTGAGGGTGTGATGCATTCATCTAATACACAGGTCCAAGGTAGTGTCAAGGGAGGCATGGCCGATGCTCAAGCCCGTGGACCAGGAAGTACATCCTCTCAAGCTCAAATAGGCTTTACACCCTATAAAGAAGGCGACAAATCTCATGACTTACAAAAAATACCTTTCATTGGAGGTGGTACAGCCGGAGCTCAATCGAGTGGACGCACTGGCTCTTCCCAATCACAACTACGCGGTACATTTAAATATGGTATTACATATAATGGCGCAGCTCAAGCAGGTGCTAGTTTAAATAAAGATACGATATTCCCTAATAGGTTACCATTTGATAAAATTGATGTTTATGATAAAAGCAATAAAAATATAAATGTTGATACAGAAAGACCCTCTGATTACATTTCTAATAATCTACCGACAACAGAACATCTGCCAGTCCCAGAGAATTTAGATGTTCCAGTAAAATCGGCTGAATCAGACCAACCTCCACTAGGAAATCCAACCGAAGTAATACCATCAACAGATGTTCCATTTGAGATACAAACAACTACTGAAAAATCAAAGGAAGTAGCAAACGATTCCGAGGCTGAATATAGTGATCATGTGCATGCAGACCATCACAAGACAGAAAGTCAGCCAACTTCACCGACTGTTAGTCCTCCCGTTGAAAGTAGACGTTCATTCCCTTCGACTTACGGCTCCAATAACGGAGATTATGAATACACAACTGATAAGGATGATAACCCTCCAGAAGATTATGATGTAGACGATGGTTTTGCACCTGAAGTAACTGATACGGCTGAAGGGGAACAAGGTGAATACACGAATTACAATGAATTTTCTAGAGACCGTGAAGCAACACACCAATCACTACAAAGCCCTAAAAGGCGAGGAGTGGAAGTACGTCAAACAACTGGCGGAAGCACTCAACACATAGTACTGGGTTCGTTATCCAACCAAGATGCAAAAGTAACGCAAAAGAATTCTGAACATCCCGATGAAGGTAAAGTTTACCAACCTGGGGAACGCATACCCGGTACTGGTGGTTACACTATCCCAGTAGGTTTTACTGGTAGCGTTAAATCGGTCGCTTCAAAAGATAATACATTCGTAGTGGGTTCTAAAGAGTCACCGTCACAAGCCCAGACAGTATCATTGACACCAGGTACTGGAAAAATTAAGTATACGTACCCATCCACATATGCAAGAAGTGTACATCCGAAAAACTTAAGATCACTCGATCGTCCTAAATCTGACGATAACAACAGGTATGTTTCCGTATCAAAATCTGTAACACGAGATCTAGATGCAGAAGACAATATAAGAAAACAATATTCCCATACATATTTCACTAAGTCTTCGTCATGCGGTTACTTTTCTTTCACTTGTACCATGGTGAGCGGCGCCGAGGGAATGAAAAAAGTTTGCAAACCGAAATTTCCAAGAAATCCTGATGGAACTCTTATGAAATGTTAATAATAATATCAAATCAGTCTATATGAATGTTTTGTAGTGATTTAATTATAAGTTTATAATGCATATATAAAGATAATACAATAATTTACAAGTTCCATAGATATGTCTCCATTAACATAGTCTATTAAAACTTTATGATGTAGGTATTTTGATTTTGTAATATTATAGATGAATTTAAATGTAAGATTTGTATTTTAAAAGGTCTTTCTTGTGTACTTATCTAAAGCATAAATAAAACTAACAAACTTTTCTGTACCATGACTATTCAGCCAGTTATATGCTATAGTGGTCGTGAATCTATACTTTTTCTTATGTACCTACTAAATTCTTATTTTGCATTGAAATCGATGTACTTTCGAGAACATATGGTAATATGGTATAATTAGTAATATATTTTAACAATAACAGTTTATAGTAAATGGTAAATAAAAACGTAATCCATTACATTGGTGTAATTAATTTAAAATGGTTTATTGAGTAACGGTTATTGATATATAAGAATATTTGACTGATTTTATCAAATACAAGACTGTTTCTTGTTTAGATATTTTATACGAGTATATTTAAATGTTTCTTTATTGAAAATACTGATAGCGTATTTGGATACAGCATCGTTTGCATCCTGATGAGACGATACTATTATGGTAGTAAGGTTTTTTGTAAGCCCTCCAGTAGAAAATTTATCGCCAACCACTTGTAGCTGCATTTAAGAGATAGTTCACCTTAGGTTAACGTGTTTACCATTTAACATTAGTAGAGATCTTCGTCAAACGCGTAAATAATAAAAAAACACTCCTCTAGTAATCGAGGGCTTAACAAGCAATTATTATGGTATGAGGATTAGTATATTAAGCGAAAATAAAACAATTTGCTTTGTTACGACAATCATGATGTATTTGTGTTTTATTCATATAATTAATTCATTTCACAATTTTTCAATTGATTATATAAGACAGTACATTTCAAGGACAGGTAGAGTTTATATAAACGCCTTACAACTATATATATGAATGACATTGTAACTTTGAGATTATACTTACATTTAATTATAGAAAACATTAAAATATTATTCCACTGGGAAACAAATACCATGAACAATTTAATCACAAGTTACCGTATTTTATAAATAAAAAGGAATGCATAATACAGTCACGCGATATCACAGAAATAATCTATATAAACAGCAATTCGTTGAAATTTGAGTATTTTTAAGTCTATGAAACATTGGATATGCCTTAATTTAAATTAGTTGTTCCATTTTTACGTAGATTCTTTCAAATTTAGATACTGATAATTTTGATTTCAATTATATATGCATGTTAAACTTGTTTATATCTACTTCAGTAGTCGTGCCACGCAGTTTTATTCGTTTGTTGGTTGGAAATTCGGAATCATGTATAAAAAAAGAAACAGAGAAAAGACGGTCGGAAAATAAATCTCGACAATAGCGCCACATACCCCGTTTAAATATAGTCAAGAATCATCCAAATGACCCCTTAAGAACAAGAAAAGATGTTATCAAAATCGATAAAACTATTTAAAACAATGAAGTTACTAATACAGGCACAAGGAGTTTTATATGTACTATACATTATTAGTTAAAGCTTATGGTACATTATTTTACTTAAAATATATTTCTGCATTGAAATTTCAGAGTAGAACTATGATTTATTAAATTATAATTGGGGTTCACCTCTTACTTATATTTTCTCATTTCAATACCACCATAATTAAAGTTCATGATGAAATACAGGACTGAAAGACAGGAGTTTTTGTGAAAGTTTAGCCTGTCTGAATTCGTCAACCCCATATCTTGTAATATAGATGGCATCTTACATAACATAGTTCGGTGTTTGTGCGGAAGTAGATGGGGAGATGAGACCTTAGAAAGTAAACTAGGTAGTTACCATCTTCTTTTGTAACTTTAAAATGGTTATAACAGAGTTGTTTTATATATCTCAATGTTTTATTATCATTTCTCTGTCAGACAAGATCGTAAAAACCCTTATCAGGTAAGATCTCATTATGTTATCGGATATTACTATAAAAGATATATATATTTTCATTATTTATTCACTTTTAAAAATTACGACAAGATTTATGTTTTAAATATCAAAAGTAGATATGAACAAGCAAGCAACACTCCCATTCACGCTGACAATACTAAGTAGAATTTATTTTATTAACTCAAAATTAAACTGTATATTTAAATCTACATAAAAATGTACAACCATGATTCCAAAATATCCCTCTTTATTTCTATTATATTACCGTACTTTTACAGCCATAAAGCATATTTTATTATATTTAAAAAACATTAATATTATATCGATGTATTCAATTATTGTACAATCGTTAGATTATTGAGAGGAAGAACCCAGTAAGTATATCGTAATTCGACGTCACTTTTAAATCATGTTTCCAACTTACCCACATATGACAATATGTAATGCATCGTTTGTGTGACATCAAATTAAGATATATATTTATTAATAGATATCGTACCCAATTAATGTTTAAGTATACTTTTGTTTTAGAATATATTAATCTTAAATCTCATATATAATTAAAGCAGATACTGTTAGTGATAACGTTTAATACACTGGACATCAAATATATTTCATACATAATAAACACCGCGTATCTCATTCACATTATAAATGGAATGTCACAGTGTAACACAGAAACTTTAAACCTACCCATTCTCAGGCGTATTCACTCAATACATTTTTTTTTAGATAAATAAGTCTTTCTTTTGATATAAGTTAAATTTTAAAGTGATCACAATAATATATTTATATTATATTATTACATATATTAAATAAATTATTATTGTTTTTTTAGTACTAAATTATTAGTAAATGATTGAACTTTACATATATTTAATAAAAATACACGAGATTCAAACATAACCAAGCTGTCACACAAAGGTACCATAATACTGAGGTAACAGAACTTTAAAACGCAAAAAAAAATCTTAACCAACACGTGTAAATCTAAATATACGAATCATATAATACCAAAGATACTGGACAATTATGTTAGCTTTAGATATCTCAGTTATAGAAAAAAAAAAATTTATAATCTGTCAAAGCGACAAGCTTAAATTAAATTTTTTGTTAATTTTTTACCTATAGCAGGTTAATGTTCGGTGACATAAGCGTATATAATTGGACAAATACTTATCGAAAACGGCCATCTTTGATGGTATACGACTCGTATAAAACATTACTTAAAATATCTTATACAGAAATATTTAAGAACACAGATTAAGTACAATCGAAGATTCTTTATTTGTAAATAAATTTCATTCCTAATATAATATTTTTATGATATTAGTTCAATATTCTAAATTCTTTTGAGTAAAGTAAATTCGAATAAAGTTTAAATATTATATATTGTCCCAATCGTTGATTTAAATTTTTAGTTTTAGCCAAAAGTTCATAATAACATTTGTAAAAAGTGATATACTACACCTTTCTAGAACTAAATACCACCATAAATTCCTCTATGATCAGATGAGTATACAGGTAACCAGAATTATTTAAATGTAAGACAGAGATTAACAGTTTTATAATATAGAGTAAGGTTAATTAACTACTATTTATTACTATGAGAATATTGTCGATTGGGATTTTCTCTCCACACTAACTAGTATTGAATATCAATGGCATTTTTTTAAACAACTATATTAAACATGTGATACATTGCAATACTGTTTGTAATTACTTCATCTTATACCTAAGAATTCTTATGATTGTAAAGAATAAATACTTATTGAGATAAAGAATCCTTGTAAATCCAGTTTTACACAAAATATACACCACATTTTTATATTTTAACATGCGTTGAGAGTTGAGAGTTAACTTGATAAAATTTAGAATAATTCTTAACAAGAGTGAGTACAAACCGTGTTCACGCGATAAGTCTACTCGTTACATAACTCGTATAGACGGAACTATAGGTAACGAGCCTTAGCCATCTTATCAAACCGTTTATAAAGCGAACAACGTTACGTATAATACAATAGAAATTATAACATCTATTAAGTGCATTTACCCGGCACATAAAATTGTAACAACTGTTGTAGAGCTTATATTTTGTATAAAACTGTAACAACGTATAATACCTACAAAGTATTCAATAGTTAATACGATCCCATTTAAAATAATATTTTGTTACGACATGCAAAATATTTAGGGCGGCTTTCATTTTCGGTGGATTTAATAAATAAGTAGCCTACTTTGTAAATGTTAAATTAAATAAAAAAAAGATGTTCTTATAAAAAAAGCAAATAAACATTAGGATTTATAAATAAATATTGAATATTATTTACTGTATAAATAATATTAATACTATATCTCATAATATATCAGTCTCATGACAATAAAATAATTAAGATACACAAGTATATCTAATATCTATCGCATAGAAGTTAAGTATGTCTGTAATTACCAAATATCTGCAAAAAAATTTATAAATGTAAAGCTATATTATCAAAAATAATATAACTAGTAGAAATCAAGATTAACATGGATATTTTTACTTGAGTTATTAAACTTTGTTATATTTGATGTTCAGATTAACGCGTACCAAATCGCGAACGATTGCTAGTAAATATACTTGTGTACTAAAAAATGATTCCTCTAACCCGTGGCCCGCGATGACATACATGAAATTTTTTTTATAAAAATGTAATATGTGATAAGATTACGTTGGGAAAAATTTTATTTTCTTGCCAAAATGAATTTTGCAATATATTTCGTTTGTGTATTAATATGATAAGAAAAGGTAAACTTTGATCATTTGTTCCTTATATTACATAGAACATTAAGTAGAACGTTTTTTTTTTTATATTCTATCATATCTGCGTATTATAAACATATTTTATTTTAAATTCTATATCGTAGCTGACGAGGGATCGCGGGCAATGCTATATCGGCATATATAGGCAACGGTGTACCGTACAAATATATTGTACTTAATCAAAAAAAATCCATGGAATCCAACTTAATGACATCAAAATTAATACTCACGAGACTGGGTATAGGAATCAACTCAATGACAAAATAATAAAATAACAACCTGCACAACATAACTCGGATGTTATGAAAAATTAAAACTACAAATAATAAATCACTGAGAGGCACATATAAAAAGCACATTAGCAACTCATTAATGCTAAAACACACTTTCAACCATAAATGAGATCAACTTTTCGAGTATATAATTTTATATAATTATTTAATTCTTATATTAAGAGACTCATGGCGAGATTACATCAAAATACTGTTTCGCGAGGAACTTGGATTATAGATGGCCTCATTGTAACATTCGAAAAACAGCTTAGTGAAACATTTTTAATACCCTATAATAATACTTAAAATACACCAATCCCTTTAATATTTTTTATGTAAAGAGTATATTATTATCAATCCACGAGCGCGATAAAATTATTAATGAATGCTCTGAAAACTTATGTTATCCTGCAGCATGCAATTATATCATTCGTTTGAAATGAAACACTAACTTTAAAGTAGCCATTTTGTATGCATTGTTTACACACTAGACAATAATTGAAAATGTTAACCCACCATTATTATAATCATATTTTATTTTACACGTGAATACAAAATGGTGGCTTGAAAATAAATAACCTCACAAATTCATACGCATAATACTGATCAATCTCACCCGGGACTTTACTAACAAGATTCATACAACCGTAATAAATACTCATAGAAATGTTTCACACAAACATACAATCATACAACATTCGGTGTCGGAAGAATATGGCGGGAAGATACCTTGTTCATACTTGAGGTTTATTATAGACCCGTAAAAACACATACACAGAAGTTATGCTAAGGAAAAGAATAGAAGAGTCTTATGTCATCTCCTATAAGACGGAAACCAAGTAAACACATTACCAATATTGGGATAACACATACATCACCAGTGTCATATTTATATAAGTATGAACTTCATCAGACTTATTATCGAAGTATGATGTCAAATTAAGATGTTGTTTACACTGTGATGTGTCCTCAACGTATATTTGTGCACTCTGTCATTCGTGAACTTTGAAATCAAAAAGAGTTCTGTTTTCACGAGCAACCGGTCAGTTCTACAGACTGACATAATAGTAATGAAGAAGCACATTCTATTTACCAGTTTAGGTATGTATTAGAAAGTGTTTCGAGACTTCTACCAACACCGAGTGTGGGAAGTCTTATGTAGGTTATATCTTAGCTGCCACCACGAAGGCGCTTCAAACGCTCCTTCTCGAGCTGATCTACTGGTGGCTCGCGCTCGAACGAAGCAACTTCCAAAGCTAGAGCAATATATTTTACGCCTGCATTAATTGATATACAAAACTCGATTTTACGTTAACATTGCGTAATGAGGCCGAAAAGATTCCATATGTATTTGCACTATGAAAAGATAACATTAATTCGTATTTTTGCATTGAATGGCCATCATTGCATGCAAATGTTTTTGTCAGAGGGTTTATGAAGATGCATATGGGGTTTTTTCAACCTCCAATAGTAAAACAATGTTTACTAATTTACACAATTAACTGACGATGTGATCGAAATGTAACAAGCAGAATTTCATCCAAATAAGTTGTTTTTATTCGTGTTTGGACATACAACCTTTAATATATATCCAAATAATATAAATAGAACCATAAAGTAATAAGGTGTTAAAAATTTACAATATTCGAAACATGTTACCAAAATTAAAAGAAAAATTACGTGTTGATAGAAGATATATTTTATTTGTGTTTAGTTTAGTAGTGTTGTAGTTTACCTTAATTGTGAGTTCTATTATTTAAAATTCGTCTAGAACATAAGAAACATGATGTATTATAATTTGAACGTAATTTGAATATTATTCATTTATAAAACAGTAGTAGAAAGTCTTTAAGGAAATGGCAGCAGTATATATATATAGCTGTCGTCAATTAGACATAGATGAGGAGGGCTGGGAAAGTTTGAAATCAAACAAATGGTAACATGAAGGAAGAAAACATGTTATGATGTATATACTAACGTGAGAACAGGGGTAAGAAATAGAATATGGATCTTACCGTATTCAGTAAGTGTCGGTCTATCATTGAGGTATCTCCAGACAGGTAGATGCGGTGCTGGGAGCGCGTGTGCAGGACTCTCGTCAGTAGTAAGCCTGCGTCCGGCCAACTGCGTACTAACATGTCTGCTAAGCAGTGTGCACTTCTCAAAGTTCACACGGTTGCTCGATAACCTGTGAAAGGTTTTTCTCCTACTAGAAAAAGCACTTAAATCTTAACCTCTCGGCTGATATTTTAAGACCCAGATCTCTCAGAATGGCGGATCATGTTTTATTTTTTAATTACATAAATATATAAATTTCATGGTTTAGTAAAAAGAGTTCATATTCAATTTAAAAATACATTTTACATAACAACTATGATGTTATGACTTATAATTTATTTTACTTTACACAGTTATTTTAGTAAATCTAGGTTTTAAAGTTTATACTGCCTAAAGTCTAATGATTTCTGCCTTTTGGGATCTACATTCGTTTGTATAAAGGTTTATGGTTTTTTGGACAGTCCAATGGTTAAAGATCAACTGATGATTTCCGTGACGTGGCCACACAGGTATACATGTCATCAATGCAATGCTCTATATCTTAAAATCAGCGCATGAACCTCATTGCATTAGTAATAGAAGTTTAATAATAATTAAAAAAAAAACTTGAATATACTCTTACTCCCATATGTAATTAAACGCAATTATTTTGTAAAGGAAACATTCTCATTGAATTCAATACGTTATTTTTACTGAACGAGGGTAAGCTTGTATTAAGATGAGGCACTAATTTTGAAATTAACTTATGCTCGTATTGATTGAAAAAAAAAAACTTTAATATAATGTTCCAAGGTAATGCTTTATCAGAAGTAGTTTGTATTAAAATCATAACGGACACTTGGGGAAAAATGTTTATTCTCAAAATGTATTTTCAAATTGATTTCTGATTTTGATAACATTATTTACCTTGATACGGAAACACAAAGAATCACAAATTACGTGTTAATTGGTAACACTAATCGCCTTATGATAATTATACTAAATTATAAATAACATTAATATAAAACGGACCTGTGCTTTTATTAATAAGCCTATTAGTAAGCCTATTTTGCAATGTATGTAATATACCAATTACATATGGAAAAAAGCCACTTGTTGATTGATATCTACTGATATTGCATCTTTGAAGTTGTTTGAACTTTTCATTGGACATAAGTTTTATTACCGTGCACTATATTTTACATTTGTTTAAAGATACGAGAATATCATGAACTTAATCTTCTAGTGGTTCATTACTACCATTGTGGAGTAGGTGATTATATTACTAGATCCTTGGGATAATTTCAAGGCACTAACAAGATGGAGGGTGTCTTCTCAAAAGTGTTTGTATGATATTTTTGTGGCAAGTCAGAATCCATGGCTTGTGGATCCGTGTATTATTTACCATCCACTTCCCTTGTGCACAATACCCGAACTATATTATGTAAAACACTACCAATATTACAAAATATAGAGCCATATAGCACAAGATTATGAGTAAAATATAAAATCCACTTCATGACATTCTAAGATAACGCCAAAAGCTAACTTGTAAATATATTCTGAGTGGTACGTCTTTTCAGTATTTACTTAATCAAAAACCGGTATAATTGAAATCGTTTGGTAGAATTAGACATTATAATAGGAAAACAATTACTTAGACGGTGACCCTTGATTAGCGAAGTGAAGGTCCCGGCACGTGACTGTCAGTAAGGGTACAGCCGTCTCGGTTGGTGCTGCGGCCAACGCGGCTCTATACCTGAAAGGTATGAGGTACGACGATTTGAGATAAACGTATTCCTATATCACATATATCATCATCTTCTTACTCTTATCCCACCTAAGCAGGGTTGGCACAACATGTTTTCCTTCTCCGCTATCGCCTATCAGATGTCATCTCAGTATACACAACCTTTACAAACATCATTTTTCACACAATCCATCCATACCTTTCTCGGTCTACCTCTACTCCTATATCTATCATACTCAAAACTTTTCTAATAACATATTCTTCATCTCTTCTCATGACATACCCATACCATGCTAACCTATTACTCCTCAACTTCTCAGTTACTGGTGTTATTTTCAAACTTCCTCTGATATTTTCATCCCTAATCTTATCTATTCTATTCCACAAATAAGTCGTTACACTTCAAAATAAGTTAAATAAATTTTTAATTGGTTCTATAACATATACCTAAAAAAATTTAACATTTCCAGTATTTAAATGTCGAGAACGAAGTTCAAATTTTGCCCTTAACAAGGTTTTTGTTTTTTTTTTAATCTTCACATTTTACATGTATAAAATTTTAAGATCTTCAAAAATAACGTATAAAAATATTACGAAAGGTTAAAATTGAATTTTACTCATTTTGAAATACTACTACACACTAAAACTACAATACTAAAAGTCAATGACTTTTTAAATCCTATCAATAATTTAATATCTGACTGTCTATTAAATTTAACATGATATTTTAGCAATTAAATCTATTTTCATGGTACATGTCTAATATATGACTGTTTATGATTATAATCAATTACAAAAATCCATCAAATAGAATGAGCTTATTAACATGTGTAATCAATTATGGTTACTACACGTCAATGTGCAACATTTATTAATTATTAATAATGATTGTTAATTATATATAGTAGTAGTCAATAAATTCCAGAAGGAAGTGCAAGATGACATAATATTGGATTCGTGTCTAAGATAATTAAGTTGCATTGTATGTAGATATTTGTTGATACGTGTGGTTATGTCTACGTTATTATCTTAACAAAAAAAAATATATACAGAGAAAAACGACATTTAGAAAAGATTGAAAACAAAAATATATTTTGCTTACAAAATTAATTTACTTCTCTTGCGCAACACACTGTTTGCCCCACTATGGCACGGCAAGAAAATGCACATCGCTGAAAACAGTGCTTATAAAAATCGTAGTTGCTTAAAACATAAGACTACCGTGAATTTTTTTTTTTTTTTTGATAATAAGACCAAATGTTTCAGAGAGAAAACTTAAGGAAAAAATCAGATTCTATCCCGTAATTCTTACGAGATGCGTGCACAATAGCAGACCTCAATCACTTTTTGTAATATATAGATATATACAGCGTTTACCTCGCATGATTTCCAGTTGGTTCTACACAAAGTTCCAACTGACGTAACTGCTGACCGCAAACGGGAGATGTCCGCGTCCACTGAAATCAAAAACTTATTTTACAGATGTGACAACCAACAGACATTCATAATAAACACGACTCACGTTTCATATCAAAATAATAAAATAGTTACAAGAACTTCTAATACTTTCACTTGATACTAAGTTATGTGATAAGAATATTGAAGACTCAAGATTAAGTACTTATCACTGGTACAGGTCAGATATGGGATCAGCCCCCGCAACAGTGTTCTTTTAGGTCTACTATCTCATTAAGTACAATTTAATTCAAAACCTTCAATATTCCTAAAATAATATTTTTTTTTTATTTTATTAAATAAATAAGGTAGGAAAAATGTATAGTATATTTATATTATATATTAGACAGTTCCACTAAATCAGGTTATAGATTTTTTCACTGGCAATTCCCAATGCAAAAGTAGACATTTTAATTCTGAATGAAATTGTACTAGACTACAACCTGAAAAACTATGCATAAATTACAACAAGACATAATCAAAAATTATAGCATATAACAATGTAGTGGATAATTGTTAACAAACCATTTATTACATGTCATCTTGCCTTTATATTGAACTGAAGAAATATTTATATTATCACTATTAACTTACAGTTTTCTTTAATCTGGATATTGGTGCCATATTGAGTGCACTTATTATTGCCATGAGGGAATTGAAATTACCAAGGTTGAAACACTCCCTGGCTGTCATCACCCACTGTTCTATTATTCGGGCTCGTAGTTTGCTCTTGATTGCCTGAACATCAAAAATAAAAAAGGAACTTAAGATGTAGACAAAATACGATTTCTATGTCTTGTAATTATATACTATTGTACCAATCATCATGATTATTATCATTACGTCCATGCCCGAAATACCTATTCTCAACTAAATCTTGCTCTATAGTCGAAACATGAACCTTATTAGAAAAAGGTAAACTTACCTTCAAAATATCAGTGGCAACCAAATAACTAAGCCTGTTGAACCAATCGGCGTAGGCTTCTAGATTCCTTGTGGTTTTTGCTTCAATGTGGTGTAAGTTAATAGCACAAGTAGACGTCGACTGCTGCGGCTGTGCTGGTGCAAATGTTTGAACAAACTCTTCGGGACCCACAAACGATAATTTATGCAACTCGAGTATAGTTAGCTGGTTAGCCAATTCAACTGGTGTCAATCCAAGTGTTAATATGTCTCCCTAGAAATACACAGAAAGAAGAAATAATACACAATATACAATTTTTACTTGATAAGTAAATACAGTAATACCTGTGCTAATTGGTCCATTGATGACACTGGTGGTACTAGTGTCAATGTTTCTTCATATTGTTCAAGAGCAGTAAGTTTGCCTAGAAGCCTTTCTAGTGTTGTAGACATTTCAATGCGCACTGATGACATGTGGTCTGTGGCACACCTAAGTAATAAAATCAATATGGAATATGGTTAATATAAAAATTAATGAGACACATATTGAAAATAATGTACACATATAATGTCATTTACAAACCTTTGGGTGATGCTTCGGACAAGAGCCATAACTCTGTCATCTCGAAAATCATATGGAAACATGGTGGTCCATTGATTTAATACTCTTACCAAAGCTATCATATCATTCAATTCTTTTTCAGGCAAATCTTTCACTTCCCCTTTACCCTATAAAATAAATGTAGCCAATCAGAAAATTTCAGTAGCTGACATTGTAATCATTTAATTAACAATATACTTACTATTTTATCATAGTTCTTGAAATATCGCTTGCACAGCTTACCCAGCAGTTCATGAGGTTTCATAAAAAGTCGTGAACACAATAAGAATGTAAATGTGAACGATTTATTCGCTCCTGGTCTGAGCATATCGACCAGGGCCTCCAATGTCGCACTGACTATTTGACCATCTCTGTACTCAATGTCTGGTTTGTCTGTTGTACGATTAATATACGGAAGTGTTGCTACGGTCTTCACCCCAGGAGCAATAACAGCTGATAACTAAATTTAAGATATATTAATAAACATTCTTATTATGATTATAGTTAATAAAACAAATCAACACAGTAGTCCGGTGAAGCTGTAAAGACCTTGCCAGGTCAATAGCGTATTCAGTTCGAGAAAAAAAAAAAAAAAAAAACAAATCAACATTTATATATTTACCTGAGATGCTTCAAGTTTCTGTGCTGCAATCAAATTTATGCCTCCATTCATAACAATCTGTTTGCATGAATTACCTCTGATCATTGAATAGTAGTCATCATTCTGAAAAAAGTATTATATTTGATATTCTAATATCATAACATAGAAATATTAGAGACTATTCAAACTTTACATATATTTTTCCATATTTTACTTATGTACGAACTCATTATGTCTTGGACAAATAGAGTAGTATCCCAGAATAAAACAATGTAACAGATACATTGTAAGTTGTTATTTAATTATATTAGATGGAATGTCTTCTAAAACAATATTAGATCTATTACATCCTTCCATTATTCTGAGAGCATGTTTAGCTAAATTCCTTGGTATATAGTTAATAACTGAACAGTTTTTTTTATATATTATAAAAAACTATAAAATAATTGTGTTTCTCTTTTGAATTTTTAAATTGTTTATAGTGTAAATGATAACATTTAAATTTTAGAAATTGTTTATTAAAATTATTAACATTAATTTGATTTTTATATCTATTAGCACTCAGAGTAATAATCATATACATTTGTATAAAGTCTAGTAATCAATCAAATGTATAAAGATCTACAAAATATCAATATTACATATACACAGAGCCCTGTACTACGCAACGCAAGTCTGATACCAGCCACACAAGCGCAATACGACCGGTCAGGCTTAATAGCAATTTCAGGTGGTAGAGCCATGTTGAAGCTATAACTGGTTTCAGCATGAATGGGTCGGCTCATCCGAAGTAGTAGCACCCTCTCACAGAAAATCGACGTGAAGTAACAGTGGTTGCATTGTTGCGTTTCGTTCGGTCAGTGAGAGTGCCGGAGACCCACTTCCCCTCATCCCTCTGAACACAGGCTGGCAACGTACTTGCAACTCCTCTGGTGTTGCTGATGTGAATGGATGGCGGTGATCACTTAATATCAGATTAGCCGCCTGTGCGTTTGCCTCCTATATGATATTTAAAAAAAATAGCATGTCATGACGCAAAATTATAAATTTATCTCCTGCTAAAAATACCACTCAACAGGCCTAATAAAAGATTTCAATTCAAACAATTTTATAATTACTTTCATATTATAATAATGAAGTATTACAAGAAATTACATATGTATAGTACCTATTTAGATAAAGCACATAAATATTTAAGTATTGCGTTATACAATTCTGTTATGAAATGTGAATTCTAAATAAATAACATAGTATGTCATTTAAAGAATGAATTTTACTATTTATGCCCTTGGTCTAATATTTCTAAATGCACTTTCTTATTATGTAATAATGTAATTTGGCATATTAACACTTATAGCTATTATTAAAATGTATCTTGATGTAATTGTTATGTCTGTAAGAAGACATTAATCTGAATTAATAAATGACGTAATATGTTACTGAAATTTTAAGAAGCAAATACATCTGGTTTTATGTTTAATTTTTAGTTAAGTTTATTTTTTACTCAGAAAAAACATCAGTAAATATACTTCATTAATTTGTTCTTTAATTAATTAACTCACATTGACATTTTCAAAGAGAGTTGTAAACACAACAAGAACTTTTAAGAAAATAAACAAATTGCCATTAATTTTTAATGCCCTTACATCTTGTATCAGACTAATATATTTATTTCTTGGATATGTTAATCTCTTTTCTTCCGTTCTGGGATCAAAAGAAAATTATAACTAGCAGTTTGTGAGAATTATAACTTACATCATAATATGATAGACCAGTTCCATGTATTAGTGCTTCTTGTGGTGGTAGCGGTGGTGCATGATCATTTGGTGCTACAGGCACTGATGCCTGTTGTGTTGTCGCTGAGGGCACTTTTATATTGCAACCACTACATGAAGCTTCACTCAGTTTACTCGCGTAATAATACATAGCCATTCAATTCCTCTTAGCAAATTACACTATTTGCTTCAGATGAAGCTAACTTTTTATGTTTATCTCAAGGAGCCCATTGAAACTATAAATAATAAGAATAAAGGGCATTTGTATAAATTTACTATGAATAAAAATTAACAGATATTTTACATTAATCACTTTCACACTGTGAAAAGGTTAATTCACTAAAGTGTAGACTGTCAATGGTTCGATAGTCCATTAGCCTCTTCTTCGTCAACTTAGAATTTAGTGATATACAGATTAAAACATCTGCATTGCAATAGATATATTTCTATTTTGTTTGCAATAAACTAGAAGAGTCTTCCTTTAATTCCAAGTTTTTAGAAACATAAATATTTAGGCATACCCTTCCCAATTAAGAAGTAAAATGGAGAACTATATTACAAGAAATAATATCACTTGCTTTCTTCAGACTAATTTAGTTAAACATTAAAGAAAAATTCAAATGTATTTCACTTCCTATATTACATTAGGAATATCACACTAACCTTGATAATGGACATAGATATGTCACATTTAAGATACTTATCAATATCAATACATCTTTGGGATCATAAGGATCTTCTCTTACTTTATAAATTAAACAAATTATATTTAGTTTTCTTCAAACACAAAAATGTTAGGAATAAATGAAATAAAGTGAACATAGAGTGAAAACAAGTTGATTAATAATTATGATCATTGTTACATTTTATCTCAGTTAACAAAGTATGACACTTCTATTATCAGGTATTAGTGTAATTTAGAAGCACAGCCTATTTTCCAAACTTGTACATAACATTTATCTGTTACATTATTTTCTAATAATACATCCTTCCCACTGAGGACCAAAGCCCTGTGTTTATAATTACAAACATACATTTACATACATACAACTGATGCAAAGTACACCGAGATTCAAAACGATCTTTGTTGATCACACAAATAATAACAACTAATACAACACAATAACAACAAATAATAATTGTCCTGTATGGGATTCCATTTGTTTAAATTGCTGCACTATTTTGTGAAATTAATTCCAATTATGTCCAATATCTACATCCTTTTCTGATTGTACTCTAGTAGTCATGGACTTTGCAATCAAAGTAGGAACATTGACACTGTTAAGACATTGGTGACCAGTAATAACTTAGTTATCTCATACACTTGCAATATATACTTAAATTTATAAAACCCAGGTTGACAGAGAATATAACAAAGGCTTTGCACATCATGTTTAGTTGTGCTGTACTGTTTTTGAAAATAAAACTATTTTCTTTTTATTTTTAACCTGGCTGTGCCCAACTTCGTCCACCTGGAACTCTTATGTAAAAACCAGCAATTTATGAAGTCATATGAATGTATTAAGTCCATTTACTTATCTAATTTTGACTCAAAATCGAAAAAATACAAACACATTAGATTTGTAGTCCTACTATATGTATAGATACATTTTATTACAAGATTTTTGGGTTTATTTTAGAGTTTATAAATAATAATGTATTAGTGGCTCGCCTTAATGTATATGTACGATTTATGTTTATGTATTATCAACTTAGTAATATTCATTTGCGAAAACATTATTAAAAACGAAATATATTCACGTTTTATTACTACCCCACAAATTTTAGTAATTTACACGAGAACACTGTCATGTTATCTATAAGTCAAAACAATGAACTACGCCTAGTGTTATTTTTTTACCTTAAAAAAAATTGAATTAATAGATAAAAATTATTTTTTGTGTCTTGATTTCATACCGTTGATATCTCTTATACTTTATTGTCGAAAGCGAAAGGTGAAAGTCGCTTATAGTTAAAATAAAAAAATACCTTTTCCATATCACGTAGTGTAATGAGATTTTAATTAAACACTTTAAACATAGCAAAACCTTCACTGGTTAATAAATATATGTTGTTTTGATATACATTTACTAACGAAAATTTAAGCACTCAATAGCGCCAATCAAGCATCGCGATATCAAATCACAGAATAATATTACTCCTAGCGGAGTATCAAATACACCCAAACAGTATTACCAGCTTAAAATATCTTAAGAGGTTTCACTAGAATTGATAAAATTATAATAAAAGATCTGAAATAGAATCTGGAATTGAAATTACCGCAAAATCTATTTGAAATATTAATAATGTGTTGTAGTTGTAAATGTGATGTAGCAATTACTTTATTACAGCGTAATTTGAATAAATTAAAATAGGTACACAATTATTGACTTTTATTCTATATTCCTTTATAATCTTTAGATTTAGTTCATAATAACAGAAATATCAATTAAATCTTGGCTTTATCAATAGAAACGATTAACTACTATCTCTAAACCCTACGTCCCTACAAGTATAACAATAAAATAGTCTTCACCACGACACTTAACCGTAGATAAGTATTTTATATTTTCCCCTAAGTGTTCTTAATTTCATCTCACTCTACAATGAAATTTTGATGATAACCTGGTATTTTCTTACTCGTAACGACAACGTAGCGCGGCCTTTTGATCACTCAGACTCGTTTTCTTCAATTCGAGACTCAGGCTTCTGAATAAGCTGAAGCTTTAAAATAAATTTGAGATCCGAGGGAAAATTTTCTAGATACTGTTCAATACTACTGGGTGGCAATTTAAAAAATGTATAAAATAAAACTATTGTCGTAAAATACATTCTGGTCAACAGACAAGGGAGGATTTTAGATATTGACAAAATAATTACTGTTTAAGTGTTATTATTCCTTCCATCAACTTTAGCCATTGACTTTAATCTTAATTTAAAAATATTTTATGAACTAAAAGATTTAAACCAAATAAAAAAGATTTCATTCTTGGACAACGATATTTTATAATTTAAAAATATGAAAGGAGAAAGAGCAGGGAGATATTATAATAGAAATAAAAAAATAATTCTTTTTTTAAGCCTTACCACATAGTCTACATGTACTATAGTAAATATGTAATGCAGAAATAAATAAAAATTGATGTGGGGTACATAACTGTATATCTTTATCTAAGAGGAAGTTTAGGTTTTTGGCGGGGGCTTGCTCTGTCGTGTGGTGGGTTTTGGTCTTGTTTGAATTCATAAGAATTTTATTGCTATCTTTTCTTATTTGTCTCACTTGTCATGCATATGCGTAGATCACAGTGAACAATTCTCTTGTTATCTTGGATGGGGATATCTTAAAGCCCTAACATAGCCTCCTACGTGCTTTGGTGTATGAATAAATAATTATAATATTTATTATAATATAATAAATTTATTATAATTTCGGAGTTCCTCAAACTTACCTTGAAAGAATATACAGAAACAATTAAACATTACATAATTTACACATACACAATATACATACATATACACCAAAATTAGATTTTAGTGATACTAATAGTGTTATAATGAAAGTGAAAATAAAAAATCAGAACATTAAAAAGGTTTTTATGTTTTCCGCGTATTTTCGAATAAATAGTTAAATAAAAAGCCTCTGGTAACACATATTACTTGTCTATAGTACTGTGTGGCTACATTGAATAACTGAATACAAAATATTTATATTATTGCTCTTACTTCTTCCGTTGGTAGGGCGATTAATTCGTACAAAAAAATTACAAGGTGATGCACAAATTAAAACTTGGTATTCTTTCGTAACTTTAAAAGCATACTGAGCTATCGTATGTTTTTTAGTCATTGTAGGGGACAAGCGCAAGCTTTTCTTAAATTTGCTTCGATCAGCAATCGTGATCTTTGGATGGTTTTAAAAGTATACGTTATAGCTGACTGGTGACGAGATAACTTACACTTTGAATATCTATTCTAATTTAGGAAACCCAGAGCTATATAGAATATTGTAAACGCTTTTGCGCATCGTATTTAATCGTGCCTTATAATAAAAAAAATATATAACATATTTTTTAACATTTAAGTTTTTATAACAAAAGTAGTTATCAATTATTTTTTAAACTGGGGCCGGACTTGGTATCGAAATAAACTCAGCCATTTGTTAATTAGCATAAAAATTAAAAGTTACCACTCAACTATATCTATCACTGCAGCGTTTTTTGGTTTGTATACCTATTAAAATTTAAAGTGATTATAGGTCTTGATTTAGTAGTCTAAAATAAGTAAGTTTTACCTACAAATAAACTTGTAATTCATCATACACCCCCCCTCCCCCTCCAATAGTAGTGTAGTGGCACGTATATATCTCACAAAGTATATTTTATTTACTATACATATTTATCACGCAATTATTCGTATAAATTCATTACCTACATACCATTGCTGTTCGCTCGGACAACCGATTGAAGATAGTATAATATTTAAAAAGTATAAATTTTTAATAGGAACGAACGTGTATTAATAGCAATTTTTTTAACAAAAAGAAATAACAGTAAGGTACATATACAAGGAATCGTAATTTATAGAAATCTTTATATTTAACTGATGCTGTAATGTAAACAGACATAACAACTAATACTTTTATAAAATATTAGTTCTTGTTATTGATCAGTCAGAAATATTATGAGAAAATTTTAAATATCTCGAAAACGGTTATTTGTTACTTAAAAATAAAGTAAATCCCTCTCCTTCCTTTATGAATATTGGTGTCTAAGGTAAGTGTTTTACCTCAGGAAGATACTTCCAAGTTCGTAGTAATAGTAGTAGATAATACAGAAGAACCATTTTCAATTACATACTAACCTATCCCTAGTGTAGGCTGTCAAATTATCTTAAAGTAGGTATAAGAGAATACATGAGAGAATAGTATATAATTAGTAACCACAGAGTATATAGTCCACGTCAAAGTTTATGACTGCTCTATGACCAATAGTCTGTGATCGGAGAGACGCGGACAGTGTTGCCGTTTTAGCGACTTCTTTTTTCAATCTACCGACTTACAAATTTTTTTTTTCTCGAACTGACTACACTGTTTGCCTTACTAGGCCTTCACAGCTTCACCGGACTACTAAGGCGAGCGCTTAAGGCACTCAGCCGATTTTGTTTAAGTAATATGCTCAAGGGTGCACGGCACACCTCGGCTTGGACTGTTACCAGAAATAGCCCGATCTGACCTAGCTAAACTATGCTAAGCTATACATGTAATCATCTTTGAATCATACAATTAAAATTGCATGATTCAGAAACACAACATGTAAATCGAAAAGAAACAAACTAAATTACTCGATTTAGTTCGAATAAGGGAAAAAAGTAAACCCTTCCACCAGTTTGTGTAAAGGTGCATGTCTGAATATTTGTGTGTGTGTATAATCGTTGTGGTGTGTACTGTATCGCGATAGCAACATCTTTGTGATCACCCTGGTAATCTCGAGCAAAGATGCTGCCATGATGACGCGACGTATGTGCGGCAGTAAAACGTGAGGGTCCTGCCTCGTGACGTACGAGAGAGGGGTTCGCGACGTGGTCGGCCACGTGAATTGAAAAGATCGAATTTACAGATTAAACAAACGGCGCCGGCGCCGGTATCTAAAAATAGAAATAACGACATTGTTTATCGATTTTAGGGCAAGATAGATATAAACACGCGAGTTTACTCTATCTTATATTGAGGAAAATTATTATTATTTCAAGACGGCGGCGCGCGCGAGCCTTTGAATGGTAGCTGGGATGGCGGGAATCTTCGCGATCGCACGAATAGGGCCCTGTTTTGGATCGTTTGCTACTTCATCGTACGCGGAGATCTCAGAGATCTGGAGACTTCTGGAAGACGGTGCTGACCAGTCCATACCAGATAATTTGTAGGAGAGGGCGGGGTCGGCCTGTGAAGGCTTAGCCGTCTGAGGACGAGGAGCAGGCTGGGGCGCGATCTTGGGGGCCCACGGGGCCTGAGGGGCCCGTGTGGGGCGGAGGGGCGCGCAGGCGCGGGTGCGGGAGCTACCGGTGCACGGGATGTGCTCGGCAAGTTAGGGAAGGCCTCTCAAGAGTTGAGAGGCTTACCGACTTACAAAAAAATATCGACTGCTAGCGACTAATTGAATATTGAAAATATTTAAGTATTTTAGTACAAATTTCTAGTAACAATATGAGTTGCTGATGTTGTTTTTGGAATTTCCCTACCAGAATGATGATCGATCTCGTGGTCGACTAGAATAAAACAACAAGAAAAGTTATAACGTGACTAAAAGTTGTTATAACTAATCCAACTAAAGCCTTTTGTTGGTTTTATTACAGTGAAATATTCGCAATACCATATTTTTTACCAAGAAATATTATGAAACATTTAACGACTTCTGGCGGATTTTTTAATTATGTATTTATCAAAATCTAGCGACTTTTTAAATGACGCCTGGAGACTTTTTTATTTCTTAAACAGCAACACTGGACGCGGAAGGCGTGAAGAGCAATCTCGGATTCTCGCGCTCTTCTTCGTCCCTCTTGCACCCACGATAACGATTTTAACGTGTTTTGCTGTCAGCGCTAGTTACAGTAGGTACACTCACAGAGTACCTTATATAAAGGTACACTCGCATTCAAAATAAAAAATGTTATTTACATAGAAAGCGTTGCCCTAGTATGAATAAATGTGCATTTCAAATTCCCAGTCCGTTAGTGGTATCCGCTGCAAAATACGAAACCGTACTTAATGCAGCTCGCTACAAAAGACGCCAACGACATATTTTTACCGATCCTCCCGATGAAATAACGGGAGCGAACGATCAGTACCAGCCTGTCTCTCCAAAACAGAGCGTGTTCACGCCCACGCCCGCGTAACCACAGATCACGCCGCCGTGGTCTGGGGGTAAATTTCGCTCCCGCACACCAGATTAGGCCCCCCTCGGCAGCGACTCAAGCCTAGGTCCGTTCCCTCGGTGTGGAGCCTTTGAGTGCGCTGCTCGCGCGATACAGTGACACAAAAATTTACATCACTGCTACAACACTACACGATCACCCCCACACACGTGCACGCCTATACGCTTACACATGGAAGTGGAAGGGTTTTATTTTTTTCCCTTATCAAACTGAAAAAACTCTAATTTTCCGATAAAAAAATATATGGAGGGGTTGTTGAGGCGTGTATGCTTGGTACACATATGCGTCTCAACAACTCAAACATATATGAATAATTAGCTAGGTTAGCTAAGTCAGGTCGCGAGTTTGCATGTAACAGGCAACAGCCAAGCCGAGGTGTGCCGTGAACCCTTGAGCTAGTTGAATAGCTAGTAAAAATTCAAATTATTTATTTAATACGAATGCAATTCATTTACAATAACGCTATTACAAGAACACACTTAATACTTACACAATATATGCTACAAGATATTATTATATTATACCCTACAAATAGAAAAAAATACTGTTTAAGGCGGATCATGCAATTAAAGTACGTGATCAAATAAAACTCACCATTCAGATGATTAAATCTCATCTGAAGTTAATTATAATTGAAAAATACGTAATGCGACGAACTGTTAATATTCTAGCTTGCCTATTACTCTATTGTTCCGTTACTATTGTTCATTTCTTTTTTTTTCTCAAACTATGTTATTGACCTATCAAGGTCTTAACAGCTTCACCGGACTACAATTGTTCATTTCTACTTTTGACCGTTATTCTGTTACTCCAGAAATAATTTAATTTTTATTGTCTGTTCGTTTTTGTGTCTAATCCTTTGCAAATATTATATATGTATGTACATCTCGTATGTATGCATGTTCGCTCAATTTAAGTGATTGGATTTTCGTAAATTTTGGGTTGTAAGGGGTGTCTTAAGACTCGAACACCCAAGCCAACCTCACCTGCACGTGGTGCAACCCTGCTGAATAACGAACGAGGCAATGGCGAAAGCGGGGTGGTAGGGTTTTATAGCCCGACTGGGTCGTAACCACCGTGTATATGGCGAAAAAACCCGTCATAGTGACTCGCTTCTGCGCGTCGCGTTTCGGGATCAGCCTGTGCATATCCAGTACCGGGTGACTTTCGTAATTATGGCCGGCATGACAGCGGCGACCGGCGATGGATTATCTGTCTCTCGGTGGTTGCCGATGTTTTTGGATTGTATTATGCTTAACATCAGGCATTATGCAGTCACTATGTCGTGCTTCAATAATAAAAAAAAAGCTATCAAAGACAACACAAGTTTCAGCCAGTCCACGTAAAAGACGACATTCTTAAAATTATAAAGTGACACTTAACTCATTATATTTTATTAAAAAAAAATCTCATTTTAAAAGGAACGAATACATCAAATCATTTTCATTAGGTTCTTAATAATTCGGAAATATGCAAATTTTTTATTATTATACATCTATATTTAGATACCTGTTATATATGTATTTGATACATCCGTTTTCGTTGATTTTATTTTCATTTAGTAGGATTGATGTTAGTGTGAATAGGGAATTTTATAAACATGTAATAGCCCATAATGGTGCAACCTCCAGCGGTTATTTTTAATCTTCCAAGGAAAGAGGTTACGACGATGAGGAGTACACACAAATATTCCATAATTGATTTTATCTGTTTCCGTGGAAACAGATTTCATTGCCGTTTGTTTATTCACTGGTCTGAGCGTAGACTGTCACTTTTATTCGAATGGGATAAGTATTCCTTGAAACATAATGAATGATTTCGTGAAACGCAAAAACACTCCTGTAACGTTACCAGCAATCGAAACTTTGCAACGTAATGTGAAAAAAGTACCTTCATATTATGTTAGGTAAGACTCTGTCTTCGGTGTAACGACCACATATACCTTATGAGCCTAGCAGCTTCAAACTTTTACATGTCTATCTTTACCATTAATCCAGCCATAGGAGAATATATGTTCCAAGAAGAAGAAAAATTGTTTCTTTTTTATATATCATATAAAAGACAAGCGAACAGGCGGGTCACCTGATGCTAAGTGATCACTGGCGTCCATAGACACTAATAACGCCAGGGGAGTCGCAAGTGCGTTGCCAACCTGTGTTTCAGGATGTACGAATGTGAATAAGGGAAGAGGGAGCGGAGAGGAGATGGAGGGAAGTGGGAGTGGGTCTCCGGCGGTGTCACTAACCGAACGAAACGCAACAATTCAAGCACTGTTACTTTACATCGGTTTTCTGTAAGAGGGTAGTACTACCCCGGACGAGCCGACCTATTCATGCTGAAACCATTTTTAGAATAAACGTGGCGCTACCACCTACAGATTGTACGAAAATTTTTCGTAACGGATACCCATTATAGAATTTAAGAAAATGATGAAGTTGAAAATGTGCTTAAAAGTATATTGATTTATATTATTCTTACAGAAAGCCAAGAGACATCCCTTTTCATTTACCACACAAGAAATTATTAGAAAAAATAGATTTCATCAAAACGCCGGCAGAACCATTGGTAAATTTCCGTGTATTTAATTCAGGTATTTGACTATCTATTAGCTTAGTTTACCGCAATCGTGGACGTTCTCGTGATCCTTGACTAGCCTACAAATACCGAGAGCGGAGTGGCTCAGCATTCGTATTAGTGTAAACCGCCGTTATTAGCATCCACGATGCAAACTGATCACATTAGTTGGCATAGACGCTTACATTTCTCGCATTTCGGGTACGTAGAAATTGTGATTTTAATATTTGCTGCAACCCAAATATATTAGTTTTCATAGAATTTTACAATGCATATGGTAAATTGCGTTTTATGTCACAGCGTTTGCGTTTCAATATGTTTTACTTAAAAACGGGCTATTTATACTCTTCTATAGATACTAATTTAATATTTTGTGCAGACTGGATTCGGAGCAGCTCAGGAGGAAAGGCGTAAGAAAGAAAGCAAACAACTTCCAAAGCTCGATCCCATTAACTTAGAAGAGAGTCTAGGTAAGTAAAAATAAATATATTTTATAAAATATTGAAATATATATAGGACTAATATTCTCTTAATTCGATGTAATATTTTTGCGATATTAAGCGAATTAGATTCCATGCTACACATAAAATATAATACATTAATACGTATGAATAACTAAATTTGTATTCTGTACAACTAAATTCCAAGCGATAAAACGTTTTAGCAGGAATTGCAGATAATATTAACTACTAGCTTCTGTCCGCGACTTAGTCCGTGTGGAATAGTTATTTTGGGCTACCGCAAACATGTAATCCGGTGAAGCTGTTAAGACCTTCCTAGGTCAATAGCGCCGTCAGCTCGAGAGAAAAAAGGAAAAGCTACCGATAACAGACGGCGAAAGCTTTAAAAAAAAAACTCGATTCCGAAATATTCTTCATTGGTGCTCCGTCCATTTAGATCTTAGCGTGATGACATATGGGGTATATCCTAGAAAAATAAGCTATGTAAAACGGAAATATTTTTTCAAATAGGACCAGTAGTTCTTGAGATTAGCGCGTACAACCAAGCAAACAAACAAACCCCTCCGGCTTTATAATATTGGTATAGATTACTACTCTTCTCTCGTACTTAACACGAGCCCTCATTTAAATTACAATAACTTTTGATAGAATGTACCGATTTTAATGAAACAAAAACTAAGTTATCTTCTAGGCCATGCTTAATACTTAAGCTGTCATAAGTGTTCATACAAACAGACAGACAGACATATCTAAAAATAATTAAAATTTATTTTGTTACTCATTCTTAGACACCTGCAAAAATTTTTTTTCATGGAAACCGAGAAACTACAGCCGCGTCATATTTTCATTCTTATTATACATATAAATATAGTTGATATATATAATATTTATATTAAATGTAGGTAACCGTAAAGAAAAGAAGAAAAAGATTAAAATTCGTGAATCGAGAAGCAGTTTAGAACAGAACAAAGAAGAGTTTACATTTGACCCGTTGAAAGTGAAGCCGGTTGTTGCATCGCAGAAGGATGTGATAGATTACGTGAGAAGCAACCCATCATGTGGATTCCTCTACATGATATATGCTGTACATCCACAGAATGTTTACTTTACTCCGTATTATCTCAAGTAAGTTTATTAACAATCCATAATAATATTATAAATGCGAATATGTGTCTATTTGTTTGTTACGCTCTCACGTATTACCGAAATATTTTATTGACGATGGCGGTACTTTTCGGAAATCCATCCTAAAGTATTACAGTGGTTCAGTTGCAAGTCTACCTGATTTAGCATTCCACCACAAAAAAAATTGGTTGTCTGTAAAGTCAGTTAACGGACGATAATTTGACGTGATAATGACTCGGATGCATCGGCCGATGAAGTGGAAAAGAGATAGATGCGTCACAAGCCGAGCGCTTAGGCCGATCGCATTTCTTATTCCACGCTCTTGCTTGCACGCTCGGCGCAGGTGAAATGTGACAATGAGTCATGCATTTTCGTCCATGCAGTCGGCGTTCATCGATTTATAAGACGTTATCACATCAAAAATGGTAAGGTTAATTGTACATTAACAAGAGTGAAACCGCAGACAAAAATAAAAGCCAGTATAAAGTAATATAAATAATAAGTTATGCTGCTTGTTTTTATGTGCAAGTAATATAAGCAAGTATTCCCCTGTAGAGACTATTTAAATGCGTTTTACTTTTTTTTCTAGTTTTTTAGAAAGATTTGTGGCTCCGCACGCCTGTTTACTTTGATGATAATTGACTTATAGTCGTATAGACGTGTATATGTGTTAATATTTTCCAAGATTAGATATCTATCATACCAATTATCATGAACGGTGACCAGTTATTCTGAATTTGATGTACTGCAGCGCCATCTAATAGCGAGTTATAATAAAAATTGACAACGTCAAAAAACTTCACCATAAAAGATAATATGTTTCGACTTATAACTTTTTTTTTTTTTCGACGTGACTACGCTATTGACCCATCAAGGTCTTAACAGCTTCACCGGACTACTAAGGCGAGCGCTTAAGGCACTCAGCCGATTTTATTTTGGCAACAAGCTCAAGGGTGCACGGCACACCTCGGCTTGGCTGTTGTCTGTTGCATGCAAAATCGCGACCTATCTTAGCTAACCTATAAGCTAACTATTCATATATGTATGAGTTGTTGAAACGTATATGTGTACCAAGCATATACGCCTCAACAACTCCTCCATATATTTATTATCGGAAAATTGAGAGTTTTTCAGTTCGATAAGGGAAAAAAAAGTAAACCCTTCCACTTTCATGTGTAAGCGTGTAGGCATGCACGTGTGTGGAGGTAATCGTGTAGTGTTGTAGCGGTGATGTATATTTGTGTGTCACCGTATCGCGCAAGCAACGTACTCAAGGGCTCCCTACTGAGGGATCGAACCTAGGCATGAGCCGCTGCCGTGGGAGGCCCAATCGACCTATAACATAATACAAATAATCTATAACCAACAACGAAACCTAAGTAACCTAACATTTTTGTTCTTTATTAAGAGTTTCCAACATCACTTAACGTTCTTTTTCATTAGACATATTAAAGTATAAACTTTCTTTATCGTCAATATTTTGTGTAGTAATTGAGACCAAAATTTCTAGAGACAAGAGACATGGCGCCCATGCTCTTAGCAATTAACAACAGTGGTTGCAAAATAATTGTCAGCACCTCAAAGATTTAGCCAGAGCGTTTTCTAAAGATAACATAAACAATAGTACATACTGTAATGTACACTGACGTCGAAATTATTAATATAGAATCTATTAATGATATCATAAATATCCTATAAATATCATCATAAAATCATAACAGAGAATTCCCGGTATAAAGAGTGGGTCGATGTATGAGTTTTAAGGTACACCAACCAAATTGTATTAATTTCTACGTTATAGGCAGTCTATCGGTGTCACTATCGACGTTACAAAGACTTTACCCTGTAGTATAGAAGAATTATTATAAATTTTGAATCAAAACCAAAAAATACTTATTTAGGCCCTAAGAAGGCACTTATAAACGTCAAAACTGCCACATACATGCCACAAACGTTTTAGTGGATGCACAGAGATGAGTCAATTCCAGACATCACCATCGTTCACATATTAATCTACTCTATAATAGCCTGTGACCACCATAACCCGTTTAACATGGCGCTTAAATTCACAATCCGGCAAATCGGTAATATCCTTTGGGACTTTGTTGTAAAACCTAACAAATACTATTCCCTAGAAAACTGTTTCTAGTTTCACTAAGTTTGAAACATGGGACAAGCAGTTTATAATAAGTATATAATAAAAGTAGATTCGTTGATGTAAATAACAAATTAATGTTATATAGAGTTGTACCATACGAACAAATCGATCGGAAAAATTACTTAACGATAAGTCCTTGCGGTGTTACTCACTACACAAACGAGATGGTCTTCACAAAGCTACCTGAATGGGAACAGGAATATACGATATTCGTCAAGTTAACTGATGTAAGAATTATGATTTATTATTATTATCTCTAAATTTCAATTGAAATATTTTGTAGCGATATACTAAAGCACACATAATTATATTCCTACCTCAATCGAATTCCTCTTTATTACACTGTAAGATAGATAGAACCCGCCTTATTATCTACACATGATCATCAGGTATTTACTTGGATAACAATAAATAAGAATATATTCATCTGCCAATTTTTTCTAATAAATAGATGTTAATTTTTTTCGGCCCTTGAGATAATTAGGTCACATATTAAGTACCTATTTTTTTAATTGATTTAGAACCACAAATGACCACTTGGCAACCCCTTAGAATATTGCGACTCTTTAACCATTCAACCTGTATATATGGATGACTTTCTACAAGTTAATTTACTCTATAGAGCTTAATAGTAATAAAGGCTCGCGCCACCCAATAGTACGATGTAGTAGAAAGTTGACTAAATTTGTATGATGTATATTCCACATTCATTATTATACTATATACATATCTTATTATCATACCCATTAAATTCATTTATTTTAGTAATACATATTTTATTATTAATATTCCCAGAGTTTAATTTTTTTTTACTCAAGTTAATATTGTTCTTATTATTCACCCTGTGGCTTAACTTCGTCAGTCACCGTAAATTTCAAATATATATGGGATATAATATTATGACATGATAAACTCATTTAAATTTTTAAGTTACAAGTATATTTAAATGTTCATATTAGTTGATGTGCTTATATTTAATTATTATAATAAATCAAAAACACTATGTATATTATTACCTAGGTACCAATATTGGTACTAAAAAGACCCTGTAGCTACCGCTGAAAGGAACGAAATATTATCTCTTCTAATCCATTAAGGCTATTAATATTAGAGAACCTTATTTCAAAATGTTATTGGTAAAAAAATATCAACTCATAATAATTAATACAGAAACTCGTCAATTTCAGATAAAGTTTTTCAAAGTATATAGATATTGGAAAGCGTTCTACGTCTGGAGAAAGTCGATTTTATTCAGAAAGTATAGTAAGACTCGAACGAAACTAAGTAAAAATTTATTCATACTTACACCGACGCTGGGCAAAGCTTTGCTCAACATCCAAGCGATGTGTTGTGATATGTACATGAAGACATTCGCTGATTTATCCAGGGACATGGACACGGCGTTCTTTTATTTCATAGAAGTTCTGGTTAGAACATTTTATTTATTATTAGCGGGCCCGCCGGACGTTGCCCCATCCTGACGATGAAAAAAACTTTGACAAGTTATATACCTAAACCTTTCTGATGAATCACTATATGTACTGGTGAAAAGCAAATGAAAATCCGTTCAGTAGTTTTTGAGTTTTTCACGAACAGACAGACTTTTCTAAGTGGTAGAGCCACGTTGAAACTATTACTGGTTTCAGCATGAATGGGTCGGCTCGTTCGGGGTAATACCACACTCTCAAAGAAAATCGTCTGAAGTAAGTGTTTGAATTATTGCGTTTCGTTCGGTCAGAGAAAGCGCCGGAGACCCACTTCCCTTGCCCTTCCATCTCCTCTCCCCCTCCCCCTTACCGTCTGCGACTCTCCAGGTGTTGCTAGTGTCTATGGACGGCGGTGATCACTTACCATCAATAGTGACCCTCCTGTTAGTCTGCCTCCTATGATATAAAAAAAGACAGACGGCAAAGGCAATGGCAAAGGACTTTGTTTTATAATATGTAGTAATATTTTCTATATTATATACTAGTCACAACTCTATATATTTTAATACAAGATAAAACGTAGAAAAATATACTACTTAAGACTTCTTAAATTTTTAGATTAATCCAATAATTAAGTTACATTTATTTAAGGGCCAATCAGCACTGACGAAATATATAAAAATAACATTTTCATGATTCATTTTTCATAGAACATTAAAATATTTTTCCTTTTTAATATTTTTAGTTGGCCTATAATTTAGATTTTAGACAAATAACAATGCTTGTTTAAATTATAAATAAAGGTGAAAATGTCTGTTGTTTGTTGGAAGTAGTTAGTCTTCGTACTGAAGAAACCGATCCCGATTACACTTTTACGTGGGGATAGTGAACTTATGAGAGTATACACTTTTCTAGAGGCTAAGTATAAATTAAGGGCGTTAAAAGAGTTGTATAAGTTAAACAACAATAGTATAGTATAGGTATTACAATTAAAAGATAAGAAAAAGCTAATAATCAATCCAGAGAAATGCAAACTAGCATGAAACAACAGAATAGTCAATAGGATATTATAGTAGTAGCGGTTAGCAATTGAATTAGTTTCAAACCAACTTCTTTATTACCGATTTTCTTTTGAGGAATAATTCTTCCTCAATGTTCCCTTCTCTCAGGGAGAGTATATGATAAATAAGAAAAATATATTTATGAATAAAAAAAAATGTTTAATCGGTTAAATATTTCTTGGTGCGTAATTAAAAAGGCTTGGTAAAAAGGACGTAAAAATATGTCTGGAGAATAGGAAGAAACATTGCTTTTGTAGTATATAAGACTGTTATGGAGTTGTAGATGATACGTGCTGAATACATACGAGATAAGCTATGGGAATTCCGAGCAGTGGTGCTTGAAATAATAACACAGGCCTGTCACAGTGCCCTTTACCAGAAAGGTTTCGTATTCGATGATCGGAACATACCGCCGTTTCAAATTATTAGAGGAAAGCCCATCGGAGGGATGTCTTATACAGAAAAGGCAAATAAAAGGAAATACTGTGAAAGGATAGCTTGGTAATACTTCTGCATTATTATTATTAACGTGAAGTTTTTTTATCTAGCATTTGTCAAAATTATTTCACCTCAACTGTAGCTAAACACAATATAATCTAAACATATTGCAAATGCTAGACAAGTCAGGTTAATATGTCCGCTAACGTTTACTATGTGCCAGTAAAGTTGATTTAGGTCTATCAGAATCTTGGACTGATAAGCACAATATTACAACATAGAGTGGTATTCTCTTCTAAATTGTAGAAGTGTCACTACTAAGCACTAGATGATGTTTATTATTATGGTTACATAACTCCTAACGATTATTTACAGGAAGGTGATAATAAGCATTTTCATTTTTCCAGTTTCATAAAATTAACCGATTATATGACTAATTATATGTTATATCGTTTAACTGAGCGATCCAATAGTATGTTAGCGGATATGTTCCGTATTCATGTTAGTTTTACACCCGACAAAAAGTTATTGGAAGGAACGGAAGTTGATGAGATACTTGAAGTTTTACCAAGAACTACTGAAACTTGCAAGGTATGATCTACGTATAACCTTAATATATCCGATATAATAATCTAAATGGATCCAGCTATATTCAGTTCAGATAGTAGACAGGTGGTGAGTCGTTTAGCGTGTTTTTGATTTTTTTAATGGTTCTGAATTACCGGTAATGGAAAGCACAAGGATGATACCCTAGTATAGTAATAGACTACAGTCTAAGGCTCATCTAGCTTGTTATAAATAATCATCATTATATACAAACTAAAATTCCTAATATACAGTGATAGTGATACCTTTATTTGAAATTAACAGAATCGTGTTTCGTTACGAAAAAATATAAAACACGAATTTAGGATTATACACTTCCTGCCAAAAATTTTTATTCTCCAGCCAACTGACTGCATAGAGTAGTGTGTAGTTAGTGAGCGTAACGACTAAAGCAGCCCTACCAGAGCATCACCTGATATCTGACCATATAAAAATATTATAACTGGCAAAAACCAACACAATGTTTATTAAATGTAAAATATGTTTACATTCTAAGGAGGCTCTAGGTTTTTCTATATGCTAACAACATCAAATATTTTACAAAAAGGTCAGACATCTGGGAAGCCCTCACATAATTTGCTTTACTTAGACATAATACAGGCAACGCAGTTTCTTTTCTTATCTTCTGCAGTCAACCCCAAAAGAGCATTTATAGAAATATACGTGAAGCTTTTATACATTATTTACATGTTTATTTCAGTGGGCATTGTTTCAAATAGATGCATATGTAAGACCCGATGGATATGTCGAACTCAATCCTAGTGAGCAAATAGTGTCTACGTACATGGAAAGAATAACAAGTTACTGGGATGAATATGTCCGTACATTTCATAATTTCCTTAATGACGGTACTCTACAGATATTTGTCCAACCAACTATAATGGGGAAACAGGTGGAATGGTCGGCTGGAACATCGCCCAACTTATATTTCCTCATGAATCAGGATAAGAAAATGTTGGAGGATATTAATTTCATACCGTATGCAATCAAGAACGGATTTGATAGTGTGTGGTTGTTTCTTGGACGGATGAAAAGTTTCGTGGATAGTTTTAAAGAAGCCCATGAAATGGACATTGAATTGATTAAAAACGAAAGAGATGTGAATGAATTCAGAAGACTTTGTGATAAACTAGTAAAGCAAATGGAAGTTATAGAAGACGTTGTCAGCTATCAGCCTTTGGGTCTTCTGTTTCTGTGTCTGTGTCCTTTCCAGGAGCTATTTAGGCCTCAACCAAGGAGGTTGTTCGACGTAATTCTTACTACAACACCCGAGTAAGTAGCTTGAATACATCTTATCAGAATAAATGAAAGGAATCGCCAGTTAAAATTATTTCTTTATTTGCAGAATTGGTCGCGGTTGTATCGATGAGATATTAGCTGGAGTTCATGACATTACGGAAGACATAACTAAAGAGCCAAAGTCGGCTGGTGAATTGGTAACTTTTAATTTTATGCTTGATGGACTGGAGTCTCGTGTTGCCTTTCTTGAAGAGCGTTTGGAATATCTCCGAGAGCTTTATGATCTAATGGGAGAGTATAACATTCCAATACCACCTGATGATATAACTGAGTATTTAGGTAATTGATTTTGAAGAATTTCAATACCTTGAATGAATAATCATTTATATTTACAATAAAATACTTCTATATCCCTTTGCTATTCGATTTTGCGAGAGAGAAAGATAGAGAAAAGTACTTAGAATTAGAGGAATTAATCAAAAATACTAAGAATTAAAACAATATAAGACAATTTTCATGTTTTAAACACGCTTCAGCGATCGGTATAAATGATGCCTTTTCTAGCTCACAGTAATAATGTTAAACTATAGTAATTAAGCGGTCAATAATATTCCATTTGAAAAGTGATTTATAGAAGTAAAAGAAAATAATTAACCAACATAAATATATTGGTCATTTGAATTTATAATATTTCTAGCATCATTCGTATAACATATAAATAAAAATATTTGTCACCCTGTAGTCTACTAATATGTTCATGTATTATATTATTAGGTTTAAGTATTGCTCTTGGCACCTTACGAACCAACGTGGACGCTCAAATAGAAACCCGTAGTAAATTGGCTGGATTGTTTGCAAGTCAGATCGGCAGAGACATTATGGATCTCATGTTAGATATCAACAAGTTAAGAGATGAAGTTCTTGTACGTATGTGATGGATATGATTCCAAATTTGTTTACTATATTTAACTTAGTTTTTAGTTTTCTAGTAACTACTAATAAGGTCAGATGTTCTTAAAATTAATTGCAGAGTATCATTCGTCATGCACGACTAGCTAATATTTTCCCACGAGTCGATGGTATTTCAATAAATATATATCATTTAAATATCCAACCGTCTTTTTTTAATATTCATGTTTTCATATAATATTCACGTCTAATCTAATGCATTTGTATTTCGATATTAGATGTATTTTTAAAAGAGGAGATGTAAAGTGTAATTATTATTTTGTTTTTTTATTTTAAATTTTTAAGAAGTTTAATTTAGTACACTAAAGGACTTCCTCTATGTCCAATTCTTGTTTTTTGATGTGTTCACGTGATATTTTTAAGCCCAATACGAGTACAATTTGATTTATATTATTCAGCAACCATGGCTCTACGATGAAAAATCTGACGTTGATAAAGTGATGGAAACATTAAATGATCTCTTGAATAAATTAATGGATTGTCTCGCGAGAGAAAAACAGATAAGAGAATGGCAGAAAATATTTAAGGTTCGTTTTCTGGGAAATTATTTACTATTTGATTTATGATTAAGACTTAATGTATTGCGTTTCGAGTCTAGTTAGTATATGGTTGACAATCTTGTTATTGTTAGAATTTGCGAATCAATGTGGTGTCCATAATAATCTGTATTATTTAAAAATATCGTCGATGTCGTAATTTCGTAAATTTGCCAGGGCACTGCAAATAGCTTCTACCAGACGATAAATATAACAATTATTACAGCAGATTAGAAACGACATACACTCTTAGACTATGCAGTCGTTTCCTTTTAATTGTATCGATACTATAAAAGAAATATATAAGTCAATTATAGTTCCGATCGTGTTATCAAATTACACTGTGAGAGATATCAAATTGCTAGTGAAATATGAATGAAAAATGTTCTAAAATCTATCTAATCTAATATAATAATCCTATCAACAGTTGTTGTTTATTACAGATCCCACCTGCAAGGTTAGAACAACTCGATGAAGCCATAAATGATGTCAAACTTAGACAACTACTTTGGAAATCTTCTAAAGAATGGAAAGATTTGTTTAAGTCATGGTAATTGCTAATTATATCAATAATTATGTAATAAAATGCGATGAAGGGTCTGAAGACTGAGGGGTCGAAAAATATAATTTATAAATTATTTGAAATACAGACATAGATATGGTATATTTACACAGTAAAAACCTGCGTTTTGGTAGTTCATAGAACTCCTTGATCAAGTATCTTAATCAATCTTAATATATATCTTTTGTTATTAGGTACGAAGCATCATTCAATACATTAGATATAGATGAGATACAGACATTAACGATTAACTATGGTAAAGTCTTCAATCAGCTAGACAAGGGATTGCCCGCAAATAAAATAATTCCGAAGTGTAAAGAAACGATTGACGTTATAAAAGAAAAGGCAAGTAGAGACACTGAACTAAAATTAATTTTTATATTATTATAAAAGTCAAAGCACCGTACTATTGCAATTTAAGGATAAATCATTTAAGATGCGGTGATGTAAGAAGCGCTTGAACTTAATTCTTAGGATTCCTCTTCAACTAGTTTTTAACAGATAGCAAATCACATAATATATTTAAATTGTAACATCAATTTGAGAGGCATTAGTTTGAGAATAAAGATTTATAGAAGAAACAAATAACTATTTGTTTCAATAGATTCCGGTGTTATCGTATCTACGAAGTCCTGCGTTAAAACCGCGCCACTGGGTGAAGATTGAGGAAATCCTCCACACACGATTTATGCCTGATATGGTACTAAACCTTCAAGTGTTTGAAGATTTGAACGCTTTCCAATATGCTGAGCAGTTGATGGAAGTAGCCGGGCAAGCTAGTTCTGAAGCTGGACTTGAAGCATTGTTGAAAAAGGTAGATGCAATATCATAGTCCACAAATTATTAAGCAATATTTTTATTCGCAATGTAATTATTGGTATGACCATGGATACTTATACACTGTAATAAATATATTTAAGTTGTTGTATAAAATACGTAATTATTTGTGTAACAAGTATTACATTCTCCTTATCTTACCGTACTATTACTATACTTTATTATTTTTTACTGTTGTGACCTTGTTTAGTTTTGTACGAATTCCATCAAAGTAAGAGGTTTCCATTTTAATAATATTGTGAATCTGATCTTTTTCAGGTTTGCTTACACCAGTGAACATCATTATAATATACTGGCTTCTATAAATCCAGATACTAAGTTAGAATACTTGTGTTAACTAATGTAAAATTTATTTGTCTTTCAAAAGGTGGAAGAAATATGGGCAGCACTCGAATTTCCAATTATTTTGCATAAGGATGCACGAGATGTATTCGTATTGGGTGGTTTGGACGAGATTCAAGCAAGTGTAGATGAAAGCAATATCCATATCAGTACCATACTTAGCTCTAGAAACTGTGGCCCCATTAAGAGTAGGGTCGAAGAATGGGCTAAGAATTTGGAGCTGTTCGCTAGAACTTTGGTAAGTGTTCGAAACGATATATAACTAGTAAATAACCGCTACTTTGTTGGCATTGCTTATTACTTTACAATATATTTTGTGCACAGAGGAAAAACGTAAGTGCAACACTTTTTTTTTCTCGAACTGACTACGCTATTGACCTAGCAAGGTCTTTACAGCTTCACCGGACTACTAAGGCGAGCGCTTAAGGCACTCAGCCGATTAAACTATGCTAAGCTATACATGTATCCATTTTTGGATCATACAATTAAAATTGCATGATACAAAAACACAGCATGTAATTCGAAAAGAGGAAAACTAAATCTACTCAATTCAGTTCGATAAGGGAAAAAAGTTAACAAAAACAACCCTTCCACCAGATGTGTAAGGTGCGTGTCTGATTAACTGTGTATGTGTAAAATCGATGTAGGTGTATACTGTATCGCGAGACAATATCTTTGCGTCTACCTGAGTAGCCACGGACAAAAACATTGCCAAGATTACGCGAACAAACAATGTGCGGGTCTAGAAACGAGAGCTCTCTGCCTGTGACGCACGAGACAGAGATTCGCGATGTGGCCGGCCACAGGAAAAATTTAATGAGATCGAATTTACAATTTAAACGAACGACGCCGGCGTCGGGATCTAAAAATAGAAAAGTGATATTATTATTTGACGATTTTAGGGGAAGATAGACGTAAACACGTGAGTTTACTTACTTACTTATGCGGCGGCTCAACGGTGACGCCGGAGAGGCCGCAGAGGGTCGAAAGATTGAAGATTTTCTTGCCCTCGACGGAGCGCTCAAGAATAACGAGCACCATGTCGTAGGGCAAGTGATTTCGCGCAGATCGCATGCGGTGGACTTCTTTGACCGGGAACCTCTGTTCCCTGAGGTCTTCGTGGATATCATCCACAAGAATCTGGGCGGGGACTCTGCGTATTACTACGCGTAACATGCGCTTTTCTTCGAGTGCATATGTGAAATATGCGATTTTCTTGACACGCAGAAGGCGCGTAAGATCGCAATGGGCGTCTAAGGAACTAACCTTTACCTGGATGCCCGTTCGGGTACTCACGGCAGAGGTTACTGGGATCTCGGCCTCCTTCAGGAGGTCGAATATATCGAGCCAGGACGCCTTGTCCTGGATCGTGACGGGTGGAGGGGGGCGGGGCTTCTTACTCGAAGCTGCGGGACTCGCAGCTTTCGAGGGAGCCGGAACGGAGGGCGTGGGTGACGTCTTTGACACTTTCGCGCCATCGACGTTTGAGATCTTCGAGGGCTTAGGGCCCTCGGTATCGGAGGCTGAGTTTGCGCGCTTCTTGCGCGGTTTGGACTTGCGGGAGACGACGGTGAAGCCGTCGTTCCCGGCGGGGGGATCTTGCTCCATGTCGGAGTATTCCTCGTCCGAAGAACGAGAAGAGGTAGGGGCAGGGAGGGTGCTCTCGGAGGACTGAGAGTCCTTCAAGAGGGCTGCGAAGATGTTCTTATCATGACCATCTTGCGCAGCAGTGATGATGGACGGGATTGGACTGCCCTTGAGGAATTCGGCCGTTTCGGTACCGAAGCGGTCGTATTCGGACATTAACTCGGGACTAATTGCAGCGACGAACTTCTGAAAACGCGCGAGTTCGCGCTCTCCGGAAGTCGGATTGGCCATAGCGGGGCCTGAGGAGGAGGGGTGCGGGGCAGGGGAAGACATTTGAAACCTCCCTGCCAGAGGGGCAGGGGGGCGCGTCTTTTTGAATTTAACGGACTCCGGAGTCCGGGCCAAAAGGAAACTGTGGGCGAAGTGCAATGCCTCACAGGGGACCTACAGTGCCTGTACTTGAGAGCCAACTCCTTCTAGGTTTGACGTGTTTACCATCTTAGACTACGTCATCAGATGCGATTGTGGTCAAACGCTAGAACTTACAAATTTGTGCAACATACTGCGATGACAATAACGCCTAAAAAAATCCACGTAACCAAGTAAGAATAATTAGAATTAACTCTCAATTAACTCGTGTTCTGGTATAGTGAACCATGATTTAGCTTTGATCATGTGATATTAGTGTATCTACTTCAAACACAATTTCATCATGAATGAATAAATAACATACGTTTATTAAAATTAGTTTTCAAATCAGCGTAAAGTTCTGTAGACTAATAGTTATTCCACTTCCGAGGCAGCAGAATTAAAAAATAAGCTATCGTATAACAGCAGCATATTCAATAACAAACGCTTTGGTCGTTCAAAGTCTTCTGAGGTACAATTTTATCAAATGATCATGACACATGCGGAACAATATAAGTATAAAAGTATAAAATTATTTACCAGCTGGTATTATTATCGATTGCGGTGTTTACAGGAAGAATGGTACACTTGTCAACAGACATGGATTTACTTAGAAGTTATTTTCTCCGCTCCTGATATACAAAGACAGTTGCCGAACGAGACTCGACTGTTCACTATTGTTGACAAATCATGGAAAGATATTATGCGTAAAGTAGCTAAGGTTATTATTCAATATGTTTGATATAATCACATAATTTTTTGTTACTATTAAAACTAATCGCCAATCAAGCCCCCAATTAGAAAATACATTTACGTAGATAAAGCGATGGTAAAATTAAAATTTACTTTATATTGTACATATGTGTCCTTCTATAGTAGAGCAGGTATTAAAATAAAATCTGAGACTATTCGATATTCGAGATAGAACTTATTTTATCACATTATCAAGTAAAACGAGTTTTTCCAGTAGTTAATTTATAATGCTAAGCTATAAATTAGCGTATCATATAAATGATATAATATAAAGCATACTAACAACTCGACCACAGCTACTATAAAATCACATACTTATTAATTTACTTACAATGCCGGATGTGAAGAAGCAATATTGGTCAAGGAACATATAATATATGAATTAAAAATGTAGTTATTTACGCGGTAAATATAATGATAGATATACACAGAAAGTTTGCATTTTATGTATATACGTCTATGTAACAGGTTCCTTTGGCCATGCCAGCTGCAACACAACCGAAACTTTATGAGGAATTTGTGAGAAATAACGAGATGCTCGATCAGATAATGAAATGTCTCGAAGCATACCTGGAGACGAAACGCGTTGCTTTCCCTAGATTCTTTTTCTTGTCAAACGACGAATTATTGGAGATTTTAGCTCAGGTCACGATTTTTTTATACTTAGTTTTTACGCTTTATAAACCGATAAATATATAGTCGTGTATCTTTCATACCATATGGAATATACTCCTTGATGTATCCATCAACAGCAAACACCGTCACCTTTGAGCACGGGAAGGAATATACCTCGCAAAACCAAATTTAAATTTAAATATACGGTTATAAGGCATACAGTGTAACTGGGCAGAAAAATTTAGCATATAAGTATAGGGGAGGTTTAGCACGGTCCTTTTTGAAAAAAGATTTGCGTTGACGTCTATTAATCGATGATCTTCGAGTGTTTCTATTGCTTTCTTAGCAGAGTTGTACTAGCTGGACCTCTGTTATGTAAGCTCTTCCCACTTGTCTCGGTATCTATGTTCTACATGTGCAATTTACATTATAAATAGCACATACATGTACCTTAATAAATATAACATAACGTAATTAATTTCCTGAATGTAACTGACAGACTCGCAACCCACATGCAGTGCAACCACATTTACGTAAATGTTTCGACGCCATCGCAAAGCTCGAATTTGGAGTTAAACTACCTGAAAGTGAAATGGAAATAACCGAAGATGGGACATTAGTAGAGAAGGAAATGTCTTTTCTTACCAGAGATATGTTGCAAGCGAAACTTGCTAAATCAGCTAAAGCAGAAGATCTCACGACAGATATTATTGCTATGCTGTCACCTGAAGGAGAAAGAGTCAACCTTGGCAAGGTTTGATGTTACCTAACTAAAATTTAAAATTCTTTCATTGATAGTAAGTGGTTGAATGATTTTACTTGATAAAATGCATTAGCATTACATAAATGTATTAGGGATGACGTTAAACCCAATAACACTATAACTAAAGATAGGTTACCTACATGATATTTTGACAAAACAAATGTCACGATAACGCACACATACGTAAGTAACGTAAGTATGACGCCACTGACTGTCTTTGATAAAATGTGGAAGTAAGACGACATATTCTCAATATCGGTTGTGAAAAAGAAATGGTTATATGTTTTTTATTGTTGAGCGGATTGGCAGTCGTCAAAAATAAGTTAACTAACAAAGTTTTAACAAGGCGCTATCGAAGCGCTTATTACATGTCTATACAGTTATAATATCATCGTGTTAAGCCCCTATTCGTTTTGGGGGCCTTTCAAGTATTACGTAAGAAGAATTTTTGTAATTTTGGACCACCCCTCCCTCTCTTCAGCAAAAGTAAGCAATGCTCTTACCACCCTCTCCAATCATGGTATAAACATTTGTATAAGTGTTTTCAATATGTTCTGGTTAAATTAATTATATTTTATTATAAACATTGATGACGTAATTGCCACCAAGACCCGCCATCCCCTAAGTTATCAAAAAAATCAAAGACCCCATACCCCCATGAGTGCTTCATTATAACTTGCACGACCTCTTAACGTTAAGTAAATGTTCGTTATTTAACCATATACATTTAATAAAACAGGGGTTAAAAGCTCGGGGCAATGTAGAAGATTGGCTCGGAAAAGTTGAAGAAGCAATGTTCGCATCTGTAAAAAGGTCCATGAAACATGCACTGAGAGATTACATGACGCGTTCCCGGGTATTTTGGGTGGAGTTACATCCAAATCAGGTAAGAAACGTCTAATTTCTATGGTATTCCTTTAATCAAATTATAATTGTTATCATTAATAATTAGATTGCTTTTATATTTTATGAAATGGGAATTTAAAAAATCGAACATAGTTTATTTAATTTAGCCCCGGAGGAGGCGCTTATGGTCGTCAAAACTACAACCGCTTCTGTAAACAACCCAGTTATCGAGATAAACCAGCAAGAATCTCGATCTATTTTATCTTTTTATTATACGTTTTTTTACAAGGATGGATAGTTACATTCGTTTTTGGTAGATACAAAGAGAATACTGTTATTTCGAGCCGTGACCATCATTCAAATATTAATTCATTCAATATATAATAGTCTATAGTCATTAAAACCAGCTTGACATGGTGCCTGAATTCACTATGCGGCAAATCGGTAATTTGCTCTGGGACTTTATTATAAAACCTAACACTATTCAAATAAAATCCAAACCAAAACCTGTTTTTAATCTTAGTGACCCTGAAATATGGAATGACAAATTTGTTATTATTTCTAGCATTTAAATTATATTGGTATTTTAATTTGACTTAATTCTTCAAAAATATTTTTTTAGCATGCTATTAACCTATTCATCCTTGAGAATTTCCACAGGCTAAGATATCATAATCTAATCTAATACCTTTAAACGAGCAATTCTTGTATATTTTTATATTTGTATATATGGATCTCGAAAACGGCGTCATCTATTTCCGTGAAACTTAGTATGTAGGTAGTTTTTAGGACCATAAATCGATCTAGATTTTATAAACTTTTTTAACTGAGATTTCAGGCAATGAAAAAATATAGCTAGAATATGAAGTTAAATTTCGCTACCACTGTCAAAACAAAAATAGCTCAGATGGAAATTGGTAGATTCGAAAATCCTTGTAACCCCAGTTTGAATCCAAGTGACAGCAGCAAAAGAGAAATCTATTTTTTTTTGATAAATAATTCTAATTGTGTGAAGCAAACCTAACAGTTTATTTTAATTTAAAAATATTTTTAAAGAACCGAGCTAGGCTCGGTCGCCCACGTACTTAATTATAATATAAGAACTGTATTGTTGCATTAATAAAAAATAAATTCAATTCAAGATAGTTTTAACGGTATCACAAGTCATGTGGGCCAAAGGCGTCCATGAAGTCTTCGATTTAGAAATACCGTTACGTATCGACACATCTTTATTGGAATATGAAAAGAAATGTATCGTCGATTTGAATGATCTTGCTGCTTTGACTCGCAAAGATCTCACTCCACTTTTTAGAAAAGTTTTATGTGCTCTGATAACGATAGACGTGCACGCTAGAGACACTATAAGGCAAATGGTGGAGAAGCATGTCCAAAAACCGTTAGTATTATTTACTTATTCCGTAATAAAAATACCTACTCACAGACCTCAAACTTAATCTATACTATAATAAAACTAACAAGTCGAAATTTGTACATTAAATATTTTTTGAAAATTTTAATCAGGGTAGACTATGTTATCGATATAGAAGCCAAAAATAATCTTTTTACAATTTTTGTCTGTCTGTCTGTCTGTCTGTCTGTCTGTCTGTCTGTCCCTATTAACACGCATCACTCTGAAACTACTGAACCAATCTTGACGAAACTTGACATAGTGATAACTAATGTTACGAGATTACATCAAATATACTTTTTGTCCCATAAAACGCAAAGGGTTCTCCAGGATAAAGGATTAAAACCTAAAATCTAAACCCGTATTACTCTGAAAGTACTGAACCAATTATAACGAAACTCAACACAGTAATAACTGATATTACAAGGCTACATCCAGGATACTTTTTATCCCATAAAACGCAAGGGGTTCTGCAGGATAATGAAAAACAAAAATTTGTAGTTAACGTAACAAGACTTTTTTGCGACACCTTAGTACAAGAGCCGGCCACGTTTAAAGAACAAGAATTTTAGAATACCTGGTTCTTTAATATATCAATATAATTTTTTTTGTATCATACGAGGCAAACAAACAGGTGGGTCACGTGATGTAAGTGACCACCACCGTCTATAGACACAAGCAACACCAGGAGTGTCGCAAGTGTGTTGCCAACGAGTATATTGGGGGCCCTTACCCCTAAGGGAAGGCAAAGGAGGAAAGGAGAAGAGAGGTGGGCCTCCGGCACTCTCACTGACTAAACGAAACACTATAATGCAAGCACTGTTATTTCACGTCGTTTTTGTGTGAGACAGTGGTATTAGCCCGAAAGGACACTTGGTAGCAGGTTAACGTTGTATTTTCAATGCGCATTTTTATTTATGAATAGGTTTAGGAACATTTTTTTTTCAGTAACTTTTAAGCGCAAATAAAAGCATGAATTTATTATAGTCATTTATTATATTCTTTATAAACAATCATATATATACCCGCTGATATATCTTATATATAAAAATAATAAATTTCAAACCATTTTTTTTTTTCATAGCAAAGAACAAATTTCATTTTATTATTATTTTAAACATTATTGATATTAAGATTTTACCATATAGAATGAAACAACGATAAACGTAAATATATGCGTCGTCGAACATCAGGCTATACGAAACCGAAATACCTTGGCCCGGTGAGGTGAAATATCTCGGCGTCACTTTAGAAAAACACTTAAATTTCGATTCTCACACAGATATAGTGCGAAGCAAAGCCGCTATGGTCTTGGGTCGTCTCTATCATTTACTTTGTCATAAGAGTAAAATGTCCCCCAGACATAAACTCACTTTATATAAAACTTGCATCCGTCCGATTATGACGTACAGTTGTTCGGTCTTTGCACATGCGCAAAATCGTATTCAAAAGTTGCAGGTTCTTCAGAACCGAGCCCTACGTAAAATCACCGGTGCCCCATGTTACGTCCGGAATAAGGATCTCCACAGGGACCTGGAGATGCTTTCTGTCTGGGTGTATATAAAATCACTCATACGTATTTATTTCGAAAAAGCCGCGAATCATCCCAGCCTTTTAGTGGCATCCGCCGGGAACTATGAACCCGTACCCAACGCTGCGCAGTATAGAAGACAATCGCGACCCATTTTTACCGACCCTACTGATTCAATCACGTCACTGAACGATCAGTACCAGTCTGTCTCTTCAAACAGAGCGTGTTCACGCCCACACCCGCATAATCACAGATCACGTCGCCGTGGTCTGGGGTAAATTTCGCTCCCGCACACCAGATTAGGCCCCCTCGGCAACGGCTCAAGCCTAGGTCAGTTCCCTCGACGTGGAGGCCTTGAGTGCGCTGCTCACACGATACAGTGACACAAAACTTTACATCACTGCTACAACATCACACACATCACCTTAACACACGTGCACGCCTACACGCTTACATGCTGTTTTTGTTTTTCAGAGAAATAAACGACAAAAAGTTCTACCCTTATTTTTCCCTATCCTATCCTATACAGTTTAGAGAAATTTTTCCGACACAAAATACATATAGGAGTTATTGAGGCAGGCATGCTTGGTACACATGCATGTTTCAATAACTTATATACGTATATCTAGATAGCTTAGCTTAGGTTAGCTCAGATAGGTCGCGATTTTTGCACAAAACAGGCGACAGCCCAAGCGAAGGCATGCCGTGTACCCTTGAGTTGGTCGCCCAAACATCTCAAGTCGGTTGAGTGCCTTCAGCGCTCGCCTCAATAGTTCGGTGAAGCTGTAAAGACCTTTCCAGGTCAACAGCGTATACATTTCGAAAAAAAAAGCGTCGATAATATACGCTGCCACAATTATCGCTATCTTTATCGTGCAGCCAGTGCTGCACTAAACTATACCTATAGCTATATTCTATACACATATTATTTTTATAGCAATAAATCGATCTAAATATTGAGTTAATAAATGAATTAGTGTGAAAGATGAAATTTGTACTTATTTATATCTAAATATAGTAATAATTAAGTTACTGCTATTCTAACATGTGTTAAGATTACTTTTATTTTTATATCCAAAAAATTGCATCAAGCACATTATTGTCAATACCATAAATGTCTTTCAATAATAATTCCATTTTAATAACGTTTCAAAGTTAGTGAAAAAAAAAACATCCTAAAATTATTTTAAAATCAAAATATTTTTGTCTGTAAAGGTACGATATGCACAAATAAACGCAACTGGTACCGGCAGCCAGGTAGCCCGTTGTTCGGATGAATATAACATATAAAACAGGCTTGATTGATTCATACCGGTGTGGCCTCTGCCTATGTAGGTAATTTCGCCAATATCAAGTGTGACAAATACACGATATAAATTTAATGCCAGATATTTAGTGTAACGACGTAGAATAATCTACAATAGAAACATATTAATATGGCTAAATTACCAAAAGGTGATAGGTACTATGTTATGAGTGGTACAGAGATTATTTATAAAAATATATTTAAAAAAATTAAAATACGTTTTCGAAACAGTTTATAACATAGACTATACTACTACTAGACTATATTAGACTATATTAGACTATACTAGACTAACTTAGACAATAGTTTCAAGCAAGTCACAGTTGACGTTTCGGAGCGATGTTTGACGCTTCGATACGGTGTTCATATATTTTTCTTAAATACAATGGAGTATAAAAAGGTTTTAATACAAGTTGAAGATAGTTATGAGAAAGTAAGTGGTAGAGATGTTTATTTAGTTTATGTAGGTTAGTTTTTATCTTAATTGATCCTGGTAGATAATTTTTTCTTCTCGAAATGACTACGCTATTGACCGAGCAAGGTCTTAGCAGCTTTACCGGACTACAAACAACGGAGTGGTAATGCTACGAAAGGGTACTAGGCTTCTTTAAAAAAAAATCACATGTAATCCGTGGATAGTTTGGATTCACAATTGGAAACGGTAGTTTTGGCTGCAATCGGGAATCAGTTTTATTCAATTTTTTCATGTTTACAAATACAATTGAAACCAGTGATGATAACCAATTTAGTGCAGACGAAGTTGCACGGGTCAGCTAGTATTAAATAATTTTGTGTTAATTGTCAACAACGAGTTATTACTAAATAAAGTAATATTTATCGTCGTATTGTTTTTGGTTATCTTGGTTTATTTTATCCTTATATAACTCTTAAACCACATACACATTATGTATTATACTAGATATATATAGATAAATTGTATCACAACATATTGTAAACCAGGGCTGTCCAAACTAGATGGGACTCAGGACCAACAAAAATGACTGAGTACATTGGAGGGCCGCAAAATACTTAAAAAAAAAAATAAAATACAGGTATAATAAGTAAAATTATTTTATTATCTACTATCTCATTAATTTGTCTTCTACATTTCTGTTAATATCAACCTCAATATTAGTAGTAGCTAGACGCAGTGCATGTTTAAGTGAAGTACCTGTCAATGAAGTCCTGTATTTCGATTTTATAAGTTTGCCATGGTTTGGACAGCCCTGTTGTAAACAATGTAAATAATCATAATAATAAAATAATTATTTAAAATATAAACAAAGTCCTCTACCACTTTTGTCTGTCTGTCTGTTCGTGATAAACTTAAAAACTCCTGGACGGATTTTCATGCAGTTGTCACCAGTAGATAAAGTGATTCATCCGATATACGTAAAGTATATAATTTGTCATTTTTTTTATTGTCAAAGCGGATTAACGTCCGCCGGAATCGCTAGTACCGTATAATTAATTATATTTTAATATCAGAAATAAGATACATATTACATATTTTTGGATAATAAAATTACCCACTGTAACAAATTTAAAATAAAACTATAACAAATTTCACATGCAACTGTGTCGTTTGAAATGCATACGAGTATGCTTACTTAAATTCAAATTCTTCTATTTACAGAACTGACTTTGAATGGTTAAAAATGATCCGATACTATTGGGAAGAGGATATTGACAATTGTGTAGCTCGAATGGCAAGCGCATTGTATATTTACGGGCATGAGTATTTGGGTGCTGGAGGTAAATTGCAAATCTATACTAATATATAAAGCTGAAGAGTTTGTTTGTTTGTTTGGTTGAACGCGATAATCTCAAGAACTACAGAGATTAAAAGTTTCTTTTAGTGTTAGATAGCTCATTTATCGAGGATGGCTCTAGGCTACATATTATCACCTTAAAACCAAAAGTAGCTGAGCACTAATGAAGAATGTCTCAAAATCGGGCTATTTTGGAAGCTTCCGCTGCGTGTTAATGTCAGTATTATATGCGTTGCCATGGTAACGCGATAACATTCTATCAAAAATATTTTCATGGTTTATTTTGTATTCCTATTAAAAAAGTTTATTCTACGTTAGTTTTGTTTTCGATTTTTAATTATACGTGTTACGTTTATATCGCAAACATTTCTTAAGTTTATTTTGTGTTGTTATTCAGAAAGTTTAGTAGTAATAATATTCGTCCAATAAGACAGTCGAAGGAATTAATCCATACAGCCAATTCTGAAGTTGTCAATATAATTAGTTTTCTTCTATGTCCAAGTTAATGTAAAGGTATAAGCGCCGAATCCTCTACATAATATAACGTAATTTTTTATCTTCTTAATCTTCAAGACCATAGAATTAATGCTTCGTGGTTTTATTTTTCATTCATTTCACTTATGCAAAATAAACGAACGATATTATATAATACGCAACCAATTTCTACACGATATAGAATCATGTAACACAATATTATAAAAAAGATTTAAAATCCACTACATGATAGACTGAAATCCCGCCAAACACTCTTAAAAAACTCTATTCTACATTAGTTTTGTTGCCAATTTTTTATTTGTGATATATTACGTATTATAAAAGTAAAGTGAGTGTAATTTATATTAAAATAAATTATTTTTGGTGAATACAATCTGTGATGCTACAAACATCAACATTTTTTATAACTCTGTCGATATGTCTGTTTTTTTATTTGTTCCGGGTAATCACCGAAACGACTGGACCTATTTGAATGTTTTTTTTTTCTTATAAATGACTACGCTTAACAGCTTCACCGGACTACAAGTAATATTTGAACGGGAATTTTAC
>JACEII010000031.1:4315917-4338380 GCA_014332785.1 Antheraea mylitta | reverse complement strand
AAAAGTAAAGAAACCGTAAAGTTGTTTCGCGTTTCCAAAATTGCTGTTTTTAATAGTAAACCTGTAATATTGAATTGAAAAGTTTAATTATTAAGGTTTAATTTTAAAATCGTATACAGTGTGAGAGACCGGACCATCAGTGGTTGATATGCGACGGGCCAGTGGATGCGGTGTGGATAGAGAATATGAATACAGTGCTCGACGACAACAAAATGCTTTGTCTCTCCAACTCTGAACGTATAAAATTAACGCCTTATGTGCATATGCTTTTCGAGGTACGTAATGATGAGCAATCATTTTTTTTTTCGACTTGAAAACACTGTTGACCTGGAAAGGTCTTTACAGCTTCACCGAACTTTTGAGGCGAGCGCTGAAGGCACTCAGCCGATTTGGGATGTTTGAGCGACTAATTCAAGGGTGCACGGCACACCTCGGCTTGAGCTGTCGCCTGTTTAGTGCAAAAATCGCGTCCTATCTGAGATAACCTAAGCTAAGCTATCTACATATACGCATATGAGTTATTGAAATATGCATGTGTACCAAGCATGCGTGCCTCAACAACTCCTATATCTATTTTTTGTCGGAAAAAAGCCTCAAAACTATATAGGATAGGATAGGATAAGAAAAAATAAGAGTAGAACTCTTTGTCATTTATTTATCTGAAAAAGAAAAACAGCGTGTAAGCGTGGAGGCGTGCACGTATGTGTAGGTGATGTATGTGATGTTGTAACAGTGATATAAAGTTTTGTGTCACTGTATCGCGTGAGCAGCGTACTCAAGGGCTTCACACCGAGGGAAAGGACCTAGGCTTGGGCCGCTGCCGAGGGGAGACTAATCTGGTAAATGAGCAATCATAGTCTGCCATTGTAATAAGACATTATCAGACCCAGAGAAGTCATATATGAAACTGTTTGATTTGTCGACCTACGATGCTACCTTTATCTATTCTGCTATACGATGCTACCTTTATCTATTACCATTGTATAACAATTAAGCTTCACTTTTCATCGTTAGATTGAACCACGTTATTTATCAGGTTAAATACAGCGTGCTTAAACGGTCGAAAGTTATGGAATCGAATTAAATAAAATAAAATAAAAATTTCCGATATAGAACTTTTCACAGATATTGTTTCAGTAGGTAGGTAACTAAAACAAATCGTAAAGAATAAACAATTAAAATCTATTTGATCTATAATGAGTCCAGAAAAACCGGCTCGTCACTTTCTTTTATCGTAATAGCGACATAAGGCGGCTTTATTAAAGGAATTATTCGTGGTAATGTTGACAAATGGTATGGTACAATTTTGATTTCTGAAACAATCTATCAAGAGGGTTTGATAATTAATTAGACCTTTAAAAGAATCCAAGATTGCTTACTTGTCGTATATTATAAGAGCGGGCCCGATGGACGTTGTCCCGACCTGGTGATAATAAAAAATGTTAACAAAATATATACCTAAACCTTCCCCATGAATCACTTTATATGCTGTTGAAAGTCGCATAAAAATCCGTTCAGTAGTTGTTTTTGAGTTTGGCGCGGATAAACAGACAGACGTGGTAGAGGACTTTGTTATATAATATGTAGTGATAAGTCGATTAAATATATATAAAAACAGACTATCGGTGATCAATATTTATTATATCAGGTGGCAGATTTAGCCCAGGCCTCGCCTGCTACAGTGTCTCGTTGTGGTATGGTATACATAGATCCGAATGAAATGGGATACTTACCGTTTGTACGTTCGTGGATTGAAGGAGGAGTAGAAAGGAATCTATTTACCCAGGAGAATTCTGAACTCGTTTACGAATTATTCACGATGTTAGAAGCTGGAATAACGCACGTGACTAAGAAATGCTCTGTCGGTATTGACCAGGTAAAGCGAAATCGTTTGTGGAGATGCTTTATTTGCAGTTTTCAGTTGTCATAATACCACAATCTTACATAGCGAATTCATTTTTGTAAAGTATTTTATAATTAAGTTACTTTCTTGTTAAGTTTATATGTGTTATAATGTTACATTTCAAATATTATACAAGAACAAGGGAGGAAACAAGAACCTTATTTATTTTTCTGCGATATTTTTAATTAAGCAATTTTTTTATGTCAGGATGCAAACGAACAGTCTAGCAAGCTGATGTTAAGTGATAACCGCCGTCCATAGACACTAGCAACACCAAGGGACTTCCAAGTGCGTTACTAACCTGTGTTTGGGTGGTAGGTGGAAGGGTGGAGTGGGAGAAAGGGGGGAAGGAGAGGAGAGGGAAGGTGGACCTCTGGCGCTCTCACATTCATGCTGAAACCAGTAATAGCTTCAGCGTAGCTCTACATATACCGTTTGTTTTTATAATACTAAAAAAAGAATTCATACTCACATTCATATTATAAACGCAAAAAAGTTGGTTCGTTGCTTTTTACAATGTAATCTCTGAGACGATCGCAATTGAATTTGGTCATACACGTAGCCTTATACAATAAAATTAACATAGCCTATGTTTCGTACTTAGTATAACAACACCCAGATAAAATTGCAGATAAAGGTAATCTGTTATCGTTACAAGTGAACTAGTTAAAAATGAAATGTATCAGTAACGTGTTATTTGCATTTAATTAACAATTTAGGTAAACATTAGTAAAGTGTCAGCGTTATGTTCTCTATTGGGTGCGTTGCTCGCCGAACCTGGACACCGTTTCGAAGATAAGTCCGCCATTAAAGTGTATATAGCCCACTGCTTCATATTCTGCTATGTATGGTGCATTGGTGGGAATATTTTTGAAACAAATAGAAAAACTTTCGAGGAAGTTATTAAACGACAATTTGAGGGATACGAAGAAGCGGAATAGTAAGTTTCATTGTAACAAACCTAGTATTTATATTTCAAATTAATAACATTTATATTTCAAATTAAATAACATTTATATTTCAAATTAAATAACATTTATATTTCAAATTAAATAACACTTTTGTTATTATGTTATTTCCACAATATTTCATCGACCTCGGCAATAAACAATTGGAGATAAAATCGACCCTTAGCATCCATATCGTTTTTTATTACATTAGAATTCAGCTGGGCTAATCATAGCAAACTAAGCTTAAATTTGAATAAAGATTCATATTGTAGAAATGACATTGGTACAAAACAAGAATCAATGGCATAAATGAGGTAGTACGAGGATAGTTGTTCTTCTAGTTAAAATTGCTCAAAATTATGTGGACTCTCCACACTTACTTTCTAAAATTAATCTGAGAATACCTAACAGGATTAATATCCTTTTGTCTTAATAGACAGCCTATATATTTAGACATCCCACAGTTTGCATCTAATTATGGATAGAATTCTTTCTTTATTCGTGCTGCAAACATATTAAATGATTTGGTAGTCCAGCCATAGTACGATTTCTTTACATCTACAACGCAACACTTCAAAAATACTATGGCGAATGCGTGGTTTGATGGGTCTCAAACTTACTTCAAGTTCTCTTTGGATTTAAATACTTTATATTTATTTAAGTTTGTATTACTTATTCATTATTTTGGTTTTTTCAAACGAACTAGCCATTTCCTAGAATACTATATGCGAAAACATATAACTGGTGTATAGAGTCTATTTGGTTTAAATACTTGTAATAAATCACTGTTTGTTTTCCGAAAAATAAAATAAAATAAAAATAATATAGGAGCTGTCGATAACTATGATGATACAGCATGTTTAAAAAACATTTTCAAAATCGTTACTTTTACAGTTTCCCGCAAGGCTTTAACTTTTTCGACATGTTCATGGACACGAGTCAGCGAAAGCTTAAAGTGTGGGCTGAGATAATTCCAGAGTTTATTTATGATTGCAATAAACCATTTTTTGAAACTCTCGTCCCAACAATAGACACTGTTCGTTATGGTTACCTGTTCAATAAATTTCTAGGAGTCGGAAAACCTGTCATGTTTACTGGAAATACAGGCAAGTTATGAGCTTAATATTTGGCCCGGCAAACTAATAACTATCTAACAGAATTATCTGGTTACGTGTTCGCGATTCCTTTCTTGGGCAATTGAATAAGTTATATTGTGTAAACTTATACAAGTCATCGTCTTTCAATGAAAAAAAAGTCAAACGTAATCAAATGAATGACTACACCGTCTTCTATCATATCATAATATAGGTAACAAAATACTTAACAATACAATGAATATATTGTGTGAATATGAGCTCAATAGTTAGAGTTATTTTGAAATAACGTGATGAAAACACATACACCAATAACTATAGTCGCAAAGGTACATGTATGGATTTACGATTGAATATATCCAAGAGAATATCGGTTTATTACGATGTTTTCTTCTAAAGATAATCGATAGTGATACTAAATAAAGAAATAAATACCAATATTATTTCCTTGCGTATGTTTATTTTATTACAGACCGCATCAATCTTTTTAGCCGCTCTAAACACAGCCGTAAGTTCGACCTTGAACGTAGAGTTAGTTAGATGTTAGAGTTTAATACAAAGTTATATTTTATCTCTAACTTATCTGAAAGTTATTGTATAATATGTATTTATACCTAAATTTGTACTTTTCGTAACTATATTCAAATCAGTCTAAAAATTTGCTGGGGAATATGTGTTTTATTATTGCTATTTTGTGGTGAGATAGTGTATGTACCTTTCTTCCTTTTAAATGGGTGCGTCGCAATGTGTTTGAAATTATTGTCATTAGGTATAAAAGTTTTCAAACCTGGGTACTATAAGGGGCTAATATTGGAACGCACCATTTAATATAATGGCAAGGACCCACATTCCCAACAAATTTTGTCACTAGATTACCTTTAGAAATCACTGGTTCAAGGGTAGTTTAAATAATCAAATATATATAAGTATATGGTCTTTCCACACGATGTAATATGGTTACGTCCCTTTCTTAATCAAGTTTTCATATACCAGTGTGAAGTAGAAAAAATACTGGATGAATTATAATTCTGATAAGTTAATTTCCTTTGAATTCTAATATTCGATTTACGATTAGTCCTAATTCATATAGTTCTGATCAACCAAAGAGGGAAATTATTTATAGCATGGTTTCTCCCTCGCACTTGTAATACTGAATTCATTTTAGGTGTTGGTAAAACTTGTATAGCAGTAGAAATGCTCAATAAGATGTCCAGTTCTGGTTACTACATACCAGTGATACTTAATTTCTCCGCACAAACAAGCAGCACTCGCACGCAGGTAAATAAAAATTACAATTTATATTTTTTATAATTAATTTTTAATAATTTATATTTTTTATAGTTATTTGGTATTAATATACCTATATTAATTAATATTTTTATAATAATCAATATCAAGTAGTTCGAGCCATTTTCTACCATTCTTCTTTTTTTCACAGCCTTGATACCAAGCTAAGATAGGTCGCGAGTTTGCATGTAACCGGCAACAGCCAAGCCGAGGTGTGCGTGCACCCTTGAGCTAGTTGCCCAAATAAAATCGGCTAAGTACCTTAAGCGCTCGCCTTAGTAGTTCGGTGAAGCTAGGTCAATAGCGTAGTCAGTTCGAGAAAAAAAATTCTTCAGTGTGGAATAGTTACTTTGGGCTAACGCTAACACGCAGCGAAAGCTCTCGAAAGAAAAAAAATACCCCAATTTTGAAACATTCTTCATTGGTGGTCCGCTCCTATTAGTCTTAGCGTGATATTATAAAGTCTTCCTTGATAAATGAGCTATCTAACACTGAAAGAATTTTTGAAATCTGACTAGTCGTTCCTGAGATTAGGGCGTTCAACATAATAAATCAGCTTTATAATATTATTATAGATACTTTGATTGGTAGATAGTATCGCGAATATTTATGAACACGAATGTTTACTTCTATGTGTCTAGCAGTCATGAAAATATTTTTTTTTTTATTTATTTCGATTACATTATCATCGTGTAAGGTCGATTAGAGATGTTATCTGACTTAATGGTACGTAACGGTACTTAATTGTATATTTTAGGAAGTGATAGAATTACGTTTGGATAAGAGACCAAGGAAAGCTATAGGTGCACCTTTCGGTAAGAAAGTGATAATATTTATTGATGATGTGAATATGCCTCGCCTGGATGTATACGGAGCTCAACCCACCATAGAACTTTTAAGGTGATTATTTTATCTATTTTATATATTTACATATTTCCGACGAGATCTTAAAGTGAAAAAGTATATTAATACCGTTATCATATCGTTTATTACCGGTGTGCATTACGTTTAATAGAGATATTATGGTATTTAAGTTTAGTGCCTACACAAATCTAATCGATTCTAAGTGTCCATCGATGAATAATGTAATTTATGAAGTACATAACAATTTTCTTTTCATATTGACAGACAATTCCTAGATTACGGTGGCGTTTACGATCGTGATAAGTTGTACTGGAAAGATATATTGGATGTGGTAATATCGTGCGCGTGCGCACCGCCTGGCGGCGGTCGGAATCCTCTCACGGCGCGTTTTGTCAGACATTTCGCAATGTTTCATTTGTCCGCTCCAAGTGCTCAAGCCATGAATACAATATTCAAGGTCAATTATCGTTCATATATCTCCATCTATTTATATTTTTTCTAATAACCTAATAGTTAAACATACCGTATTTGTAACCTAGGGCTATAAAAACTATAACAATTTATGGTCATAATTAGAATTGGCGACAGTAAACGAAGTTGATAGGTGGTAGACCCACGCTGAAGCTACTATTGGTTTCAGCATGAATGGGCCAGTTCGCCCGTGGTAGTACCTCCCGAACCACATTGCATTGTTGCTTTTCGTTCAATCACTCTCCTCTTGTCTTTTCCCTTCCTCCCCCTCATTTTCTCCTTTCCCCCCAAACACAGGCTGGCAACAAACCTGCGACTCCCGTGTTGTTGCTAGTGTCTATGGACGGTGGTTATCGCTTCACATCAGCTGACTAGCCTGTCTTTTTGCCTCCTATGATATAAAAAAAAATCTATCTATCGATGAATATCCGATACACTACTATTGAGCTATATTTATTTTTGTGTAGAAACTATTGACGAGCATTAGCGTTAAAACTAATTTTTCTTTGAATATTTTCTAAAAATAAATAATTAATCGTTTTGAATCAGATTATTCGTTTGTAAAATCCTTACTTTATGGGAATGTAAAATGATGATGGTTTTAGTGGTAACAACAATGAGCCGGAGCTTCTGGTAAATGAAAAATCTTGATGAAACCATATCAAGATGGCCGATGGTAGAGCATTTTTCAAACTTCGAGTTGAAAATGTGGTGATACATTTTCTTACCTACTTTGCTTACCTATAACTGTTTTCTGGCAATTATGTCGATGAGCCAATTATTCTCTACATGTAGCATGTTATCTTCTTAGACCATATCAATATTTAATATCAAGTGGTGATAATGTGGTCGAATTTTCCAAACTAAAAAAACAACAATAATTATTAGAAGCTACGTTCACATACATAATTATAGGATATACGTTAAACTGAATTGAATTTTATTTATCTATCTACTATATATGAACAATTTATGTTGCAGCATTTTAGTCTGCGTTCTCTTTATCTATGTATTTGTTAGGCGATAAACGTTATATTATTTCAAAATGTCGTTTATATTCTCAGGCAATTTTAAAAGGTCATATGGAGGATTTCGTTCCTGAAGTATCATCCCTCGGTGAGCCGATAGTGAACGCCGCTGTGGAAGTTTACCTAAAGATCTGCAATGAACTATTGCCAACTCCAGCAAAATCGCACTACGTTTTCAACCTGAGAGACTTGTCCAAATCCATACAAGGTGTTCTACAGGCAGATGCGGCATGTATGCGATCACCGCAAGCAATGCTAAGGTAAATATTCTCTATGGGCAATAATACACAGAGCAAAAAAATGAAGAATGATTAGTCTATGGTAATTCGTTCGATCGCTACACTGGGGGCCTAACCAAGTTGCTTATCGACAACCACTAACGCAAATAGAAGACAGAATAATGTATAGAGATGATATATCTGAACGCTATATCACGTGGTATAGGCCCCCCTGGATAGATTCACACCAATAGCCCTTAATAGTATAGAAATACCCACAATGACATGATTTATCAAGTTTTTTAACAGAAAATTCATGATAATTGAGAAATTCGAATCTACGTTGATCAATGCAGTTTTTAAACATAATAAAACAAACCTTGCTTAGCAAGTTCCTCTCTTGAATTAACCTTCACTTAAGTAAAATTACTTAGTGTAAAAAATGCATTAGGAATATATATTAAAAAGATACTTTTTCATATAATTTTCTTTTGTAAATCGAAACCAACGTTACATGCATCGCATTCATCATTTTCATTCCAGATTATTCTATCACGAATGCCTGCGCGTGTTCCATGACCGTTTGATAAACATTCAAGACAAGAGTTATTTCTACCAATTGATGTCTAATGTGTGTCAGAAGTATTTCCAGCATCCGATATTAGATATACCTGAAGATCCAACCATTGAACCTCCACCATTGCTCCTTTGGGGTGATTTTTTAAACTCTGCTATACCAAAGGAAAATAGAAATTATCAAGAAATACCAGACATGCAGAAACTTATGGTGATTTTAAAGGTGTGTCGTAAAATCCCTAATTAAGTTTCTCCAATTAAATTGTTTATGTAAACTCTTATTATCATGATAATACTTGTAACTGACATATTTGTACAAACGTAAATAAAAAAAATCGTGAACATCAATATTAGTCATTATTTTTTTCTCTCGAACTGACTACGGTATTGACTTAGCAAGATCCTAAGAGCTTCACCGGAATACATTAATCATTACTCTCTATAGACCAATTACATTTAATTAATACATATTAAATAAGTGTAGGAAAATATGGTAAGTTTTGATATAAAGTAAATATAAATTAAAGCCCAGATTCATAGAACAAAATTGACTGTGAATCCAAGTTATGCGGAAATCTTCATAGAACGATAACATAACAAGGCATTGTTTTAAAGGAATACCTAGACGAGTACAACTCAACAGCGCGAGCAGAGATGCATCTAGTTCTATTTCAAGATGCAATAGAACATATAGTGAGAGCTGCAAGAGTATTTCGTGCTGAACGGGGCCACTGCCTCATGGTAGGACCTGGCGGGTCTGGAAGGAGAAGTGTCGCGACACTCGCTGGTCATGTTAACGAATGCAAGTTAGTAAGACAGCATTATTAATTAAATCAAAAAAATTGGTCCAGTCCCTTAAACAAATGTTTTAACAAAGAATGCCAATCTTACACCAGTTGCAAAAGTTTGTTTATCAAATGTCGCCTAACACGCGGCGTTCTAACGTATTCATAAGAAGTAAAAATATATTTAGGACTATTTAAATTTGTTTGTATGAGTTCAATACATAATTTGATGTGTTAGGTGTATGGGAATGGAACTGAAACGTAACTACGATACGCCCGAATTTCATGATGACCTACGTAAAATGTATATACGAGCTGGTGTGAACAACAAAGATACTGTGTTCCTCTTCACCGACACGCAGATTAATAAAGAAGAATTTTTGGAAGACATTAATAACATGTTGAACTCGGGTAAGTGGATTTTCATAACTTTCATTTAAATTATTTGAGTGTCTAATAATCGGATCTTATTTATTTTACTCATAGTCTAGGTTTAAACATCTCAGATAATTGGCAAATAGTATAATACACATAAATGTTCTAAGCAAAATTTTATCTTGTTATTAATCTCATGCTCAATAAGATTTATATCCAGTTTGGATGGAAATTGTCTAATAACATATCAGGCATTGGAGCTAGCCTCAACTGAACTTGACACATTATACTAATGTGTACGCAAGATGATTTAATAGAATGACACACAATCACTAGGCTTGACATCGTTTAAAAACAACAATCTTGGACACAATATTCTGTTTTATTTAAGCGTAAATGATAATTATACTTTGTGAAAAGAAGTTTTTAGTTTTCATGGATTTCCAATGCAGATGCTAGATCTATCGTGGTAAAGGGCGAAGATCAAAGGGTAATAACTTATCATCTAACTCTATCTTTAAGGATTCGCTACTGATACGTATAAACACTCATCCCCATTACTAACACTGAAAACTTACTAAGTACATTTTAGATGTTCTCACCAGTATTCTTTTAAATTATTACTATACTTGGATAGCCAAGATATGTTACTGTATTTAGGTATTTTGCTGATAAATCTTCGTTCCTAGCTTAGTCTCGTTCTTACTTCTACAGCATACAAATTGAGCACATAGCCATATTTGACTAGTTCGTTTGTAAAATAGTAACCGTTATGTGGTCTTTGAAGATGTTCAATTTCTACAGTGAACTTTACCAGTTAAGATATTACTGAGTTCTGATATTGTCGTCTATTATTCTAGCGTATACGGTTTCATTGAAATCATAACTTATATATATTCAGAGATTAACGGAAATAACCATAATTTTATCATAGGTGAAGTACCGAATCTCTTCGAAGGTGATTTGTATGAACAAGTACAATCTGGTTGCCGTGAAGAAGCAAGTAAATCTGGTATCAATCCGTCCGATCGTGACGCCGTCTATTATTTCTTTATAAATCACGTGCGAGCGAAACTACACCTGTGTATCTGTATGAGTCCCGTCGGGGAAGCGTTCAGGTATTTTAGTCATTTATTTTTTACTAGTCGTGGCTTCGTTTGCTTTGTCTATTATCTCAATAATATATCTTATGGACGGAGGAAAGAATATAAAGGACATCGCAACTTGCCCGACTTCTCCACAGCAAGAGAATCTATCTATCCCCTAATGCGGGTAGTATTTATAAAAATCGATCTTTCCTAAATTTTTCATATTATTATATTAAGTTATTGTGATTGTATTATATAAAGCTCAAGGGTCTAAAAGACAAAACTAAAACAATGATAGAAATATGTCCAAGAAATTTTTCGTTTTGCGGACAACAGAATATCTCTAAGCATTTTATTTATAAGTGAATCAATTGCACGTAGAGTATAATTATTTACAATGGTGTAAGGAGCTTGTGTAACTAGATGAGATATAATGGTAATTTACAATAAAAACGGTGAAAAGAAAAATATATTATATAATAATTATTCTAGTCATAATCACGTGCCAAAATGAACGTTTTGTTAGAATATATCATATACATATTATACCATGTATTATTAAAGTCGATTATGTCTTTAATGAATGATGTTACTCAATAGAATACACAACCCACAGCAATAAAGATTAAGGCAATATTGTTGTTTATAGGAAATGAAAAATAAATTAAATATAATATCAGAGAAAACTTCCAAAATAACGTAAGAGTTAACAATACAATAAATATAAAACTAGCATAAAATGTCACACAATTGAACAACCTTTTGTACAAACCTTTCTATAAAAGGCCAGTTACGATTAACTATAAACAATATCCCTTGGTATATTGTTTTTAGACGACGGTGTCGTATGTTTCCATCGCTTGTGAATTGCTGCACAATAGACTGGTTTACGAAGTGGCCTCCTGAAGCGTTAATGTCAGTCGCACAACAGTGTCTCCAGCCAATGGGTAACCATGAAACAATTGAAAAAGCTTCCACATTGTGCGTCACGATGCATGAGGTTCGACAACGTTTTTGTTATAAATACCAATTAGATTATCTTTTAGCTTCCATCAAGCAGTTCTGCCATATCGTTTACCACATTAATTGATATAATATTTTTGTTAATCTGTAGAAGATCTTTTTAAACTATCTTTTTGGTTAAGGGTTGGATCGCAATTAATTTATTTGTTGTATATTTTCATATCAAAGTGATATATTTTCATTTTAAGTAATTGTTTACAATTCGCAGAGAAATATCAAATGATTATTTATATAATATGTGCACATTTAAACAAAGTAGAATATACATTTTTTTAATAGAAAATTTCTCGGCTCACATCATACTTGCGATATACGCAACAATGATCGTATAAAATGATTCAACAGCGCTTGAACAAATAAAAATAATAATATTAATAATAACGTATTTTCTGGCGTTCATTATTACTAAGCATTTACTGGAACTAATCAGCTGTTTGATATTGAAATGCAACTAACCAAAGAGAAATTATTTTGGTAAGTTTATCAACATGTACATAATGGAATCGGCCCAGTCAGATACAGGTCGAATGCTACTATAACGGGTGTTATACTTATAATATGGTAGTAGTGATTCATTCAAACATGATTACCGTGTCTTACCATCATCCGTACATGATTAACTTACTTAATATCATTCTATTTCAGTTCACTTATGAATTAATATTAAACAATTTTACTTCATATAGGATGTTGATGTTATGACTGATCGATTGTTTCAAGAAATGAGGAGATATTTTTACACTACTCCGAGTAGCTATTTGGATTTATTGAAGCTATACCTTGATTTACTAGATAGAAAACAGCAGCAAATTATACGCGGTAGGGAAAGAATATCTTGTGGACTCCAGGTGAGACGCTACGTCTCTATAACAATTACTTATATAATCTGTAAATAAAACTTTTCTCCAACGGTAATATTCGATAAGATAACTTTTTGCTTTTAACAAAGAATGCTAATTTTATTAATAACGCTATACAGAAACTATACGAAACATACGACGTAGTAGGAGTCATGGAACAACAAGTACGGGAAATGGAACCTATTCTGGCTCGAAAGGCAGACGAAAGTATAGCTTTAGTCAATAGGCTCAAAGTGGAACAGAAAGCTGCTGATGAAGTTAAACATGCTGTGATGAAGGACGAAGCTGAAGCAAAGGTATGGAATGCTATACAAAAGATGTTTAAAGTAATAACACTTGATTTTGTATTGTGGTTTGTGTACTCTAGGACTAACAGTATAGTGTATATGGTAAGATACTAAAAGATATAATTATTTTCAATCCAAGTAGAATTTCTCTAGCATAATTAAATTTGTTTATTTGTGAAGATCAAAGCTGAGGAAGTAAAAGCAATAGCTGACGAAGCTAAAGCAGATTTAGCACTGGCAATGCCTGCAATGGAAGCAGCGCAGAACGCCCTAAAAGCACTAAACAAAGCAGACATCAATGAACTAAAAGCGTTCCAAAAACCTCCAACTTTGGTGCGTTTTGTCATGGAACCTGTGTGCATTTTGTTGGGAACCAAGTTAGTTCGAAAGTTTTAACTGATTTATTATCCCGATAATTTCTCGCATAACATCACATTCTAATATCACATCATAATCATATAATAATTTACACAATTTAGACTCCGCTAAAGATAGCTTCAGATACTAAGTTACAATGAAAAATTAAATTATATATTCAATTTGAATGAATGGCAATGTTATTATATTTCTAAATATTACACAGTAATATAGAACATTGAAAATTTTGCTAAAGTTAAATACGAAAACGCATGAAAATCACAATAAGAAATTATGGAAAAGTATTTTAATAACATCAAACTTTAACATTATGTTTTCTTTATCAGACCAGACTGGGATTCAACGAAGAAGCTATTGGCTGATGTAAATTTTATTGGAAAATTACAAGACTACGATAAAGATCATATACCAGATGCAATACTTAAAAAGATTAAAGTGTACCTCACGCATAAAGATTTCAATCCCGATACAGTAATCAAAGTATCAAAGGTCAAGTATTTTTTTATCAAAGCCTCCAAATCATCAATGTTTCTATAGTAATTTTTCCAATATTCACTCCTTCAAATCTTTATAAATAACACTTAATCAAATTCAGGTATGCCGTTCAATGGTTTTATGGGTTCAGGCCATCGATATGTATGCAAAAGTATTTAGAGTTGTTGAACCAAAAATCATCAAGTAAGCCTTGTTTTTCGTCTTAATAGAATCAAAATGTAGTAAATGCATGATCCTAAATAGATTTTTATTACAGGCATAAAGAAGCTGCCGCTGTATTGAAGAGCGTTATGGCAGTACTAAGAGCTAAACAAAAAGAAGTTGAAGCCATAGAAGCACAACTAGCTAAGATGCTTGATGAATTGAAGGTACGGATGGGACGGTATTCAAATAATTTACTTGATATTTAACTCTGGTGAGGCGTTTAGTCTACGTCAACTATTTCAATCATGCATTATATTAACGTATTATTTTTGTATAACGTCACTTTAGATTTTGATAAAATTGAAGCTAATATTATATTAGTGGTTAAACCTGTTTGAATATTTGCTTTAAAATCGGTGTCAACATTACTAAGCACATTGAAAATTGGTTTACTTTATGGAACTTATGTATTCAATTGCACTAGATTATGTATTATATTGCAAAGTTTCTCATAATAAGAGTCTCATGACAAACTATAACAATAACATCAAAAGACATTTACAAATCTTGCTTAGACAGTTGAAGAGGAACGCATAAGATTACAAGCAGACGTCGATTTAGCTGCTGCACGTTTGTTTCGTGCTGGTAAACTGACACAAGCTTTAGCTGATGAAAAGACGCGATGGGAAGAGAGCGTTAAGGTAAGGTTTAGAAGGTACAATAGAAAACATATGACTAATATTTATACTGATCAGTTGATATTGCATCAATCATATTTGAGTTTTAGATCACACTACCTTTTAAAACCTCGGTTGACCAACAATAATAAGTTTGATATTTTACTTCCTTCCTACTCATGCTACCTAATAAAAGTGATTCCAGAAATGTAGTACTGGTGGTTTTATTTATGTGGTAGTGAATAAATAATAAAGGAATAATAAAAATAATGAGCGTTAGTGTTGAACAAAAAGATTGCAGATTTCGTTTCCTCATTGAGCAAACTTATGAAACATAAATATAGTTATCAATTTATACTTTTGGCCACTTAATAAATTTATATAAAAAATTGAAAACTTGACTATATTTTATGGCTTCCTATAAGATATTCGTTCATATTTCACAAGACTATATATGTTTTTATTTAATTGTTCTATTCACAAATTCGACTTTAAAATATGTTAACGTAATACAGTCAGCAACCGAGAAACTGCGCTGCACGACCGGTGACATCCTTATTGCATCCGGATGTATTGCTTACTTCGGAGCGTTTCCTTCACACTACAGACGGGAGCTCGAAGTCAAATGGATTGAAAAGTGCTCTCTATTAGAAATACCCTCGTCTGCCAGTTTTGAGTGAGGATTATTTTTAATCTCTCATCATAGCGCATCTGTATTTGTTTTAGATGTTTAATATTTTAAATCCATCATAAGATCAATTAAACCCTAAAATAGTGTTAGGTTCGACTTCGATAGCATCATTCTTACTTTGATCCCATACTCACAATGAGAGCAGTACATTGTACTAAGTAAAGAGTTTGGACAATAACGCACAACAACATACGAGCCATTCCAAATTGAATCTTAGGAGAAGCAATCCCATATTGGCTGATCTCAGTTCAAATTGTGGTTCTTTTGGAATTGGTTATAAATACTGTCTGTTTAAAAATACGCCTGTACTACTTCATACTATTAGATAACAAAAAGCGAAGAGTTGATGCATCTTGGCAGAAATAACTAATCTAATACTTGTTTTGTTTAGGTTAATAACAGTAATGGCGGACTCATACACGGTTCGCACTTGGAATGCCCAAGGGCTGCCTCGAGATTCAATCTCGACAGAGAATGGTATTCTAGTAACCAGGGCTGGAAGGTGGCCACTGACCATTGATCCGCAGGAACAGGTAAAACCATTTGCATAAGTCGAACTAAGATGATTTAAACGCTGATGTAAAATATATCAAAGACGATGTATACTGTGCTCTTCCCACGCAGAATCCACTCAGAATTAACTCACTTTCACCATAAACATCTGTGTCGGTGTATTTATATTTAGGTCTGAAATATTACCAAATGGTTCGTACGAATATCACCAAAGCCTCTCACAGACTACGCATTACTTGCTTCTCGTTCTAAATCAATTAACAAATAGGTGCATAATATTTGACCTAATTATCTCAAGAAACGCAACACTGATATACACTCAACATCAACTGATTAACGCAAAAACCAATTGGTGTAATAAATAAATCAAGCCCTGCTACGCAGTCCGGCCCTCCTCCCACACCTCGACCCGCGCACCGCTTCCCATTGTTCGACCGTGCGAAATTCTCACAATAATCAGTTACATAATGATTAACCTTGAAAAGCGCCCTTTGAATTTTGGTTATTAAAACTAGATGTGATTTTCTTAAGTTTAAAAGTATTGTTCCCACACTTTAAAAAGTTTTAAAACAAACTTTAACTGAGGTTCATTTTGTTGGTTATTATTATTTATTTTGATATTATTATTTTGTATGTTAAATGTGACCATGAACTACCCCATAATTGAAGGCTTTAAAGTTAAAACAGTAACCTGGTATATATCGCTTCACACTAGGCTAACAGATGGATAAAAAACATGGAACGTGAAAATGGTCTACAAATAACAAAACTGAATGACACTTCCTATCTACGTGTTCTTGAGAACTGTATACGACTCGGTTGGCCGATGCTTATCGAAGATCTGGGGGAAACTCTAGAAGCGACACTTTCACCAGTTCTGCTGAAGCAAACATTTCTTCAGGTAAGCTATCTTTATCATAGTCCAAAATTTCAGATCTGTTTTTGAGAACATTTTATAACTATGCAGTAATATATAGGATATATAGTAACTTATAAAGTCTTCATTTAAAACAAAAATGGAATAACGAACGAGACACGCGAAAAACAAAATGTTTGTTTCCTAATAGATTAACGCATAAGATAAGCTTCATTATTTATTTAGCATTTCAGTTGTGGTTAAAAATTCGTTTTACAAATTTTAAACTACGTATCTAGTAATCATGCATAAATAATATTTAGTTATATATATTTGTATAATAAACGGTATATATCATTCAGGATTAGTTAGTTCTATAAATCTAGTAACATAATTTTTCTTTTAACGTCGATCTAACTTGGATCTAATGTTACAAGCTTTATGAAAACACCAAATAATTATAGAGATAACAACGACTATTAAAGATAATATTACGTTAAAACTGGATATATCTCATCAATATATCACAACTGAAAAATCGTAGTATCGTGTACAGTCATCATTTTGGAGAGTTTACTTGAAATATAGAGGTACACTAGTTTTGTTGTAACATACAATACGACATAAACTATTCTCAGTAATATAATAACAATAACATTGTCAGGGTGGTCGTCTGCTTATACGTTTAGGCGACAGCGACATCGAATACGACTCTAATTTTCGCTTGTACTTGACGACTAAATTGGCAAACCCTCATTACCTACCGGAGATTTGTATTCAAGTTACACTAGTCAACTTCACTGTGGCGCTTTCGGGGCTAGAAGATCAGTTGCTGGCGTAAGTGTTATTATTTTTCTTTACCGCACTAATGACTTTTTCCAGCAACAGTAACAAACCTTATTTGGTACAAATAAAATAGGTCTTTACCTATGAAATTGCCGTTGTAGATCAGTGCAAGACACGTCTCGACGCGTACTTCGCGCTGGCGATCATTGAGTTCGTGGGGCACCCATTTGCAAGCTTTTTTACCTTGCCAATTTGACGCAAATGGACCAAAATTGTTTTGACGCTAACGACGAAAGTTGCTGCTAATTCAGCCGTAGACTGTGTATCATCAGCTTCCACAATCGCCTTTAATTCGTCATTGTCGACCAAAGTCTTCGGACGACCGCGATATTCATTTGTCAGGTCGAAATTTCCAGAACGGAAGCGAGCAAACCAATAACAAGTAGTGCGTTGGTTTGTAGTGTTAGCTCCGTAAACGTCGTTGATGTTGCGTGCTGCTTGTGCCGCGTTGCTGCCACGACGGTACTCATATATCATAATTACTAGAATTTTAACGTATCCATGATGACAAAAAAGATTGAAATGCGATGAAAATGTAACACTAATCAATAAACAAATGACTATTGGCGTTATTTCGAACTTGCCACTTTGATCTAAAATATCTGGCGTTTGGTTAGGAATGACAAATTCGAACTTAGGCTTATGTATATGCGTTTTTTATTTTTTTATTTTAGTGATTCGTTTATTTTTGCACCATTTTATTATTCTTTGGTATCGTTGTTATAACAAAATCGATAACTTAAAATATCACTTTATTTACGAATACTAGTTCTACTGTGGCACCAACCCACATGAAACAGTTCGAAGGAATAATCCTGTGTATGGCAAAGCTAATATAAAGCTACTTTTATGATTCAGTTTTCGTTCTGGAAATTTCAATTGTTTTAAAAATTGATTTGGACCTAATAATGTCCTGCCACTGTGCGCGCATCACTCAACAAACAACATTAAGTACAAAGTTTTAAAAATTTTACTTCTTAGAACCTTGGTCCTTTTCTAAATAAAAATAAGAAATATAAAAAGCGGACGAAATAATAAGTATCAACTAGTATTATATACCATACGATTACAGAATTTGCAGTTTTATTACAGAAGATGCAGTTGTTGGGTTTATAGATATTGTGACTAAAAAACTAGATGAGAAATATAAATGCCTAGATTTGGATATTTCAAAGGCTTTTGATCCTGTAGATATCCCTACTCTGTTATATAAGATGGAAAAGATAGGTGTGCGTGGAAATACCCTTAGTATTTTCAGGGACTATCTTGCGGATCGAACTGAAAGAGTTTTTTTTTTTTAACTTTATTTTTGGCAATCAATCTTTCCGATTATTACTGCCATTCTCACGTAGTCAATAATATCACAAACTTCGTGTGATCATTCCAATATTAAGCATCGTGTGAAACCATATTCTAACAAGATGGTGGATCCCTTGCTAGAACCTTCCAGGGAGTTTTTGTGGCATCTCAGAATTTCATGCTCCGTGTTATTATTTTCCATTCACTTCACTTATGCATAATAAACTAACTATATTACGTAAAACACCACCAAATTTACACAATATATAGTCAAATAACACAAGATTATGAATAAAATATAAAATCCACTACATGACAGACTAAAATCCCGCCAAAAACAGAAAAGAGTTGTTATTGATAAATACAAAAGCTCTGAAGAGTACATCTCGTTTGGAGTTCCCCAGCGTAGCATCCTGGGTCCTATACTTTTTTTAATTTATATTAATGATCTGTGCCGGTTAAATGTTCCAAATTGTCATATATTCACGTTTGCAGACGATACTGCTTTGTTAGTCTATGGAACTTCTTGGTCCAAAGAGTCATCTAATGCCGAGTCTGTCCTTAAACTTGTAATGGCATGGCTTTCAGAAAATTCACTTACGCTAAATGTTAGTAAGACAAAATATGTAGCCTTCAACTTGAGTTCCTTAACCCGTCCTCTTGAAAATTCACTATGTATTAAAAGTCACACGTGCTCATTAGGAACTATATGCAATTGTCCTCCAGCATTGGAAAGGACAAACGTGATAAAATATTTAGGAGTTCATGTTGATGAATTCCAAAGATGGAACTCTCAGATAATTACTTTGGTCAATCGAACGCGGAAATTAATATATATATTCAAAAAATTAAGAGCTGATTACTGATTACCAAACTCTCAAGACTGTTTACTTTTCGTTATGCCAGTCACTGTTATCATACTGCATTCCAGTTTGGGGTGGTGCTTCAAAGTCTAAATTTTTTGCACTAGAAAGAGATCAAAGAGCTGTTCTAAAAGTACTGTTATCTAGACCAAGACTTTATCCAACTAAAAACTATATTCAAGAGTGTCAAGTCCTATCGGTTAGACAGCTTTTTATACTTAAAGCTACCATCCGCAAGCATTCAACACTGACAGTAGACTCTGTAAACAATTTAAATCATCGATATAAAACTGTATCTTTAGTCCCAAAGCACCGAACAACTTGTGCTGAAAAACAATATTATATACTAAGTTCTAGACTAATTAACAAGATTAACAGATTGTTAGATATTACACATTTAAACAAGTATAGATGTAAAATGAAGATTGATTCTTGGCTTCAAAACTTAGATTACGATGAAACGGAAAAAATATTACTGGCAGATATATAAAGAGTAGTAACTGTCAAGACTTAATTTCTCACACAGGTATCATTAATTAGGGATCATTAGTTTGAATGATTTGATGGAATAATTACTTTATAGAATAAGATCTCTTTTACATAATTTAACATAAAATATATTTTAGCACTAATTCTTAAGTATATTTAGATTGTTTTTAACATGCATTTGTTTTTGTATATAGCTTTGTAAAATATTTTATCCACTGCGGTTGTGTAACGTGACCATGAATAGTGTCATAATGTGTACTGCCACCTGAGACACAGGATTATCTAGTTTAGGTTGCAGCGGTCATATGCAGAATCCATCATTTTATTTATCTACCTTTTGATAGTTTTTGCGATTCATAATTCTAGTTTGATAAGTTGCATAATATTTTTTTTTTTGGAATTTTTATGATTTATTGTGTGTTGATGTTTTAGGATATTGTATATTACTGTAATAATCTAGTATTACTTGTAAAATAATAAAACAGCACCGTATTGTATTGTATAGCATACTTTTAAATGCAAAAATGTATGTTTATGAGCAATAAATGTTTAAATGTTTAAAGATTTAAAGAAAGATTAAAGATTAATACAATAAGACAACTTGCGCCTAGTAGTTAAATCTAGTTTTACTCTTATCTTCAATATGCTAATGCTAATGCTAATGTTAGAATCTATAGAACAATTTTAAATCTGGATGTATAATTAAGTTTGTTACAAACTATGGTAAAAATCTATCAGTTGGATATTTCGAGCGAAATACAAATTTTACAAAAATGCAACACATTAAGTAATATAAATATTTCAGTAAAAACAATCACTATACTCATACATTTTAAAACAAAGTCATCTGTTACGTCTATCTGTCTGTCTGTTCGGAATAAACTCAAAAACTAATAAACGCATTTTCATACGGTCTTCACCAGTAGATAAAGTGATTTATGAGGAAGGTTTAGGTTGTATAATTTTTCAAGGTTTTTTTAATATCAGAGGGGGGCCTTGTCCGCCGGGCTCGCTAGTTTAAATATATCGTAATGTATAATAATAGGTACATCAAACTCTGGTAATAAAAAAAAGTTAGGATAGCTAACGAGGCTGTATTAAATAACGTATAAAAATGTTTCACGTAGTACACTTGCGTAATTAATATTTTTCTGTATGTAGAAATGATTTCATATTTCGATTTTACAGCGATGTTGTTAGGTTAGAACGGCCTGATCTTGAAATTTTACGAACAGACCTTATAGTTCGTATAAACACTGACAAGGCGTCATTACTCGAAATAGAGGATAAAATATTGCGTCTCTTGTACGCATCTTCCGGTAACATTCTAGACGATGAGGAACTTATCGAGACGCTAAACGAAAGTAAGGTAATTACTTAATAATTATGAAAACAGCAAATTGTTCAAGTTGGACCTCAAAAAACTTATAGAGATGTTTGACGTATTTACTGTGTTGAGGGACTCATGTTTGATCCTAACTCTGTAAGCCTACAAAAGGGAGTAGGATTTACTTACAGATGTTGCAACATATCTATACATATTTATGTTTGAACTTGGTAGTACGCGGTATCCAGACATGGGACCAATTGAACCATGTTTGTAAATAATCTGTAATTGTGATATGTTTGTTGACACCGCATTTTGCCCGTGTTCATCTCTGCTCGTGTACACTACCCAGTTACTCAATGCTTTACACCATACTGACTAGTCCTAACTAATATTATATTATTATAAAATTAACCTGCAATTTGACCAGTTGAATTCAAAGAGCATTAAATATTATAATAATGGTTATATGTTATAATACAATTGTTGAATGTAGGATAAAAAGGGCAATTGGAACGTATTTACTTTGATTATAGGAGTATACCCTTTGACAAGAGAACCCTAATAAAGTTCAAACTTAAAAAATCAATGAACTATGGTCGAATGTCGACCACTGGGCGCCCACTAGTAAACTTTAACTAAGCCAAATATCAAGTTAACTCGTTTACGCAGTTCGCTTAAAAGGGGTACAAAGTTTTTGGTTCACGTCTTAATATATAGATAATTGCGTATGTGTATCTTTTTGTTACGCTTTCATATATAACTACTCATTCGATAATTATGAAACTTTGCATACATGTTGTTAGGAGTAACGAAAAGGATATAGATAGTAAGTACCTTTCACTAAAAAAAAAATGGTTCTGAAGGAATAAGTCAAATGTAGGTATGAAAGGTATGTAGGTAAGTAGGTGAATGAAAGGTAATTATATAAACACATTAAAGCACATATTAATACTAGAGTCATTCTACTGATTAGCCAAGATATGAGATATAAATGTGAAGTTTTGATGTCTAACAGAAGAAATGGTATAATTAGGATAAATATGGAAATGAAAGATGCATGATATTACTCTCGC
>JACEII010000031.1:4243082-4315517 GCA_014332785.1 Antheraea mylitta | reverse complement strand
GAGGAAACCGAGGCGACAGAGATAAACATATCAGCCGCCCGAGAGAAGTATCGAAGTGTTGCTACGCGGGGTGCGGTTCTGTATTTTGCGGTTGCACAGCTTGCGGACATTGATCCGATGTATCAATTTTCCTTGAAGTATTTTAACCAGGTCAGTTTTTACTTATTTATATAAAAAATCCTCAAATTCTAATTAAGCAGATTCATGATCAAAAATACCTTACTCAATATTGTTCCTAAAAAGAAACTTATAAACATGAAAACTACTAATGATTGAGAAAACAATTCAGTCAACGAAAAGAACTAGCAAAAACTCTATCTGACTTATCTTTTTACTATACGTATATTTATAATACACTGATCTTACAATCGTTTTTAGCCGATGTACAGAGAGATGTGTTAATTCTAAACATCACCATCGTTCACATATTAATCCACCATGTACTTTTTGTACCATGTATCTTTTGGTACCAAAACCCGCTTGATATGGTGCACTTACAATTCACTTGTACTTGTCCGCTTGTAGGTAGTAGAGCCACGCTGAAGCTATTACTGGTTTCAGCATGAATGGGTCGGCTCACCCGGGGTAGTACCACCCTCTCGCAGAAAACCGACGTGAAGTAACAATGCTTGTTGCGTTTCGTTCGATCAGTGAGAGCACTGGAAGGACACCTCCCCTCCCCTCCCATCCTCCCTCTTTCCTCCTCTACTCTCCCTTCCCTATTCCCTCCTCCCCCTAACATAGGCTGACAACGTACTTGTGACATATCGGTAATATCTTTTGAGACTGTGTTGTGAAACGTAACACTGTTACCTACAACTATTACTGGTTTTATTGAGTCTAAAACATGGGATAACCAGTTTGTCATCTTTTCTAATATTTAAGTCATGTTGGTCTTTTACGAAATCAAGCTTTTCAAAGCATCTAATTATGTATAGTGATACCGATTCCCTAAAGCTTAGGCTTTAAAATACTCGCTCATCAGTGTTCCGCTCTAAAATTTGTTGGCAACACTCAGATAGTACGTAAACCGTTTCAACTCAGTTCCCAGTGGCTATTGGTCACCTCCCATTAACAGTAATTACAGTTGAGCCTGATTGCAAATGGTATAAGTGACAATTCAGCATTCAGTGTACTGTAAGCTGGAGTGCTACATCCTCCCATTAAAAGAGTTAATCAAATTCTAAAAAACTAGTCCATCCTTATTAAATCTAATTAATGTTCTGGTCATTATTGGTAGTGATCATTAAATTTTACTATTATTAGTTTCATAACATATTCGTGAACCAAGAGATTGTTCTCGGGTACATTTTCCCATTAATTATTAACTGTATACCTTTTGCAGATCTTCAATTTAGTTACAGAGAAAAGTGAAAAATGTGACGTCTTAGACACAAGATTAGATATATTACATCGCGAGATCACCTTAAACGTTTATCGCAATATATCCCGAGGTCTTTTCGAGAAACATAAGCTAGTGTTTAGTTTCTTACTTAATATGAGTATATATCTTAATGCCGGATTGGTTACCGCGGATCAGTGGAACTTTATTTTACGAGGAGCAGCCGGTACTAAAGTTGTAAGTACATTCGTTGACTGAGACAGGGACTTTAAAAAAAATGATATTAGTATTATTTGAACCATAAACATCAGAACTCTAGATTAAAGGAAGGCAATTGTATAATTGTACAATATTCACGCCAGAGGTCAAAGTATGAACAAATATTGTAGACGTTAGGATCGTAAAGTATGACGAATTGAGAAACTCAACAACGGTAAGATAAGATATCTTCCCATTTTTTTTTTATCGACAACAATAAAGCTTATCGATAGTGATCAAATAGAAAATAAAAAAAATCGCCTAACAAACGAAGAAGAAAAAGATACTAAGCTGTATTATCTTCAGTTTAGGCCGGCAACCCACATGCAACTCTCCAGCTCTCCCGCTAAAATATTAAAAAAAAAAACTTATTTATTTCTACTAGTGGTCGTCCAATGTTCGTAATTTGAACTTCATAATAATTTTTCTTTTCAATTTCGATTTTATAACTCTGTGATTATCGTGTTCCGACACCTTGTGTTTCGCAAAAAATATCGCAATGGAAAATTGTGCTGAGGTTCTTTCTAAGGTAGCTAAGGTGGCTAGCTAACACCTTGAAGTTGAGATTCCGTCGCCAAGCATCTGTTTGTATGTTCCGACAGCTACACTTAAGAGGAAGACCTCCTCTAGATTTAACTTGTTTACCATCTTAAACCACATGGATCTTTTTAGGTAGTAGAACCACGCTGACGGTATAACACCCACGTGAAGAAACAGTGCTTGCATCGTCGCATTTCGTTCGGTCAGTGAGAGGTGGAGGCTCATCTCCCCTCTCCTTTCCTCTCCCTTTCTCTCCATTTCCCCAAACACAGGCTGGCAATGCACTTGCGACTCCCCTGGTGTTGCTAATATCTATGGACGGCTGTGATCGCTTAACTCGTGACCCGCCTGTTCTTTTGCCTTCTATATGACATAAAAAACATGGTCAATTCCATCAGATTACATTGTGGTAGAGTGTTAAAACCTATATTTTATAAAAAAACGATACATATTTTTAAATAATTCTAAGCTAGTTATCAACATGATATAATGTATTCCTTTTTCTTCTTCTTCCTAGCGTTTCCTCAGCTTGGTGCCAAAGTTCACTTTCCTATTTGATTTTCTTTTATTGTAATTTATTCTTTATTAAACAAAAAATCTGTATAGGTACCATCTAAAAAACCTTCAGTTGAAACACTAACGGATCAAATGTGGCTGACTGTTAACCATTTGGAAGAGACGGACGCCAGGTTCGCTGGTCTAGTGGACGACTGCCTTTGCAAGATATCTATTACCGTCGGCTCCTTCAGTGTGGTTTGTTATTACCTAACCATTACTTAGTTAGTTGATCAGTTTTGATTAGTTTATTGATGTTTGTTGAGATGTTTTTTATTGTTGAGAAAACTTACTTTAGAAAAGGATTAGCACCCATTTATCTTGTTATAGTTGTACTATTTCAGAGATCTTCCGCGGGTAAACGGAACTCACTCATGAATGGGTCATCGCACCGAATGAACAATAAAGAAAGTATATGAGACAAACATTCACTTTTATTTATATATGGTATAGATAGACAAATATTTCAATACATTTGATTTGGCTTGTCTGGAAGAGTGAGATGACCGGCTAAGATCGGCTTGCTTCGTTTTTGTAGAGCGTTCTCTCTATCGCATAGATAGACAAAGATACCGCTATAGGAAACTCTACTTTTCTAACTACGTCCCTCTTCTTCCCCAAGTGTCAAATCAATATTCAGGTACTGTACCTGTATTGCACCGCGACTTAATTATTACTGTTACACCTACAAGAATACCTCTGTTAGATATTCTCAATAATATGTGACGCTGATAGAAGAGCATAATAATAGTTAGCCCATGTAATACTGTGAAAAAGGCACTATATAGTACACTAAAAGTCTCAACAAACTTGGTTCAGTCGTTTGGCAGATAATTTCGAACAAATAACAGAAATATGTTAACAGGTAACTGATTGAGTGCAAAATATGCAATAGAATTGTTTTTCATATGAATGTCAGCTTTTGGACTAGTTTTTAGAACTGTAATCTTTTATGCATGTCTCGTGTAACGCTAAATTGTAGATGATGTACTGTATGATCTGTTCCCCAGGACATCCATGTTGATGTAAAAAATAAAAAACCAGCAAAGGTCAACTGGAATGAGCTATTGAATCCCTTCGAGAAATTAATGTTAATTAAATGTTTGAAAGAAGAAAAGCTGGTCTTTGCGATCGCTCAGTACGTCAGCATTAGCCTCGGATCTGTATTCATAGAGAGTCCTACGGTGCAGTTGAATACATTGTAATTATATTTCTAATATTTTCAACATATTTTATTATAATTGATACATATGTAAATATCATAGAATTACTACAGTAATGTAAGCGGTAATTTATTATATTCTTTTTTTTTTCAAATACCTAGAGAACGCCAATTGATTTTGGTGGGCTCAATGCATCATACAAACCCAAAAATTATTTTGACGTTCTATAGTCGTTCTATCTTTGTTTATTACTTTACTATTCAACTACTTCTGTTTATTTTTAGTTTTTACTTTTATTTTGTTACTTCAGTAAAAAATTAATTTTATTGTCTGGTTATTTTTGTCTGTAATTCTTTGCAAATATTCTATATGAATTTACATCTAGTATGTGTATATAGGTATATGCGCTTTATTCAAATAAACAAGTTTTCATAAATTAGCTGTCAAAGGGTCTACAATACTATACAAACGGAGTCATTGCGTATGATATCGAACAAGCTTAAAGATGAATAAATGCTAATTTTAAATTCCTATGATAATATTTTCGCCAAAAAGTTTAAGGCTGACTGCATTAAGAAATAAGATCGTCTTATGGCACTTTTTGCTCAACTTCTGTTCTCATATGATACCTAATCAAAAAATGTGTTAGAATTACTTCGTTAAAGACAGACTACAATATTTTCGATTTTTCTCCATTTTTTGTTTTTATTACATATGCCTCAGTACCTTGCAGCAGAAACATTGTTAAATTGTATAAGCAACGAACTGAAGCGACTTTACTACGATACTTCTTTTTATACGTTAATTACCTTAAAATTTCATTAATGCTTATATCTGATTTGAAGGTAATAGAAAATACTCAATGATTTACAATTAATTCTCAGTTGCATTGAAAAAATCGACTGACACTTCGGTTTTTCAAATTTCACGTCCAGTAGTACAGATTTTGTTTTTGACTTTGTAATTGCTTCGTATCCATATGCATAATAATTTAAATCGTTATGACTCTAGATACGCCGACACGGCAAACGTTATTCCGCTTATTTTCATCTTGAGCACGGGTTCGGATCCGTTCGGGGCCTTCCAGAAGTTCGCCACTGAGATGGGCATGCGAGATCGAGTGCGCTCTATATCTTTGGGTCAAGGACAAGGCCCTGTCGCTGAGAAAATGATCAACATTGCTAAACCTAAAGGAGATTGGATCTTCCTACAGGTGTGTTATACTTTATGTTTGAAATTGTTATATAGAAATACTAAAACGCTTTAAAGGCAACTTTATAAATGAAAAAAGTAGATGCTAGTTCAGTTTATCTTGATATGAATATTCCCTTCTCATTCCACCAAAATATCTACGAGTATAAGGTAAATTTCGATAGCATACATCCTATGTTTGGTAAATTCATGAAATATTTTTGAATTTCTTTTGTATTCATTTCTAAAAATCGTAAATTAAAACTGATAACATTCAAAAATGTGGCGTAGATAAAACGATAACATTCACTAAAAAATATTTAAACAACATAGATCAATAAAGATTCATCTCGAATCTCGATCAAACTCGAATGAGAATATAATATAAAAGAAAACGAAAGATGTGATGTATATGCATATGCATACGAAACGTATGCAGAATTATGCAAGAGAGACGTAATAAATGTGTCGCTTGAAGTTAAATGGGTCTTTACCTCAGCATAAGACTTGCAAGTGCAAAAATTTACAGCACTGATATTCTGACAAGGCCTGTATAATTGAGTACTGCCTATACTCTAAACATACACGACAAAGTTACAGATTACTTATACAAAATTGCAAAGGTACATATAATTTGCAAATAATCTCACATTAACTCAAAAATCACATTGATGAACCAGTCTGGTTACATTTATTAATTTATTTAGCCTAATACGAGGTTTGCCATAATAATAAATAGTTTTTTTTTTATTATTTTGCTTTGAGACTAGAACAATAATTTGTTATAGAGTTACGAATGAGACGATATATGACATTCCAACACTTATAGGCCGCGTATATAAATTGTATATCGGTTGGAGTAGCGAGTACCAGATTTTGGAGTAAAAATTAAATCCACACGTAAGGGAAGTGGTCCTGGAAAATGCGCATTAAGTAATATTAATTCATAGATGTTCTTGCCATTTATTATTACATTATCATACAGGTTTAAAGAAGTGATTAAAAATCCGGAAAAGACTGTTTTCAAAATATCATTTGAATATAACAAAAATTGTGCCTTTTGTTATTTTAATAAGTTAGTTTAATTTTAAAAATCCGTTCACAGAACTGCCATTTGGCTGCGTCCTGGATGTTAAGCCTCGAGCTAATTGTAGCTAATTTAGGCAGTGAGCAGAGTACACCACATGCAGACTTTCGGCTCTACTTAAGTTCTATGCCCACGCCAAAATTCCCCGTTTCCGTCCTACAAAACTCTGTTAAAGTCACAAACGAACCGCCAAAAGGTCTTAAAGCCAACGTAAAAAGAGCTCTAATTGAAATGGAAGAGGACTTTTTTGAAAATCACGGTATCTACTTACCCTATCCTATCAATACATATAATAAGAATGTAAATATAACGCGTCTATACTTTCTATATCTTTGAAAAAAAAAATTGTTGCAAGTATCTAGGAATAAATAATAAAAAATACATTTTAATCAATTTTGGTAATGGCTGTATGTGTGTTTCGATAAACACGCATCACTGCTAAAATACTGTGTTTATGGTAAAAACCTCTTTAAGAAAATCATAAAGCATATCTTCGAGTAACGTTTATTCTTTCTTTCATTAAGATCGGTTTGGTCTGTCAAAAGTTATTGTACTTTTAATGACAACGCGACTTAAGTTCGAGAGAAAAGTAGATATGTAAATGGACTTAATACATTCAGATGACTTTATTAATTTTTTTTTATATAAGGCTTCACGTGAGCAAAGTCGCGGGTACAGCTAGTCTATATATGAACGCGTTAAAATTATAGTATAAATGTGGGATAAATCATTTATTATGAAATAGCCTGAAAGACGACGAAACGTTGTGTCATATCTCGGTGGTGGCTGGCAGGCCCTTCCCATTAGATCGAGTCGAACAGCAATTTAAGGATTTTATAATTCCAGTTCTGGGTCAAGACTGGCGGTGTATGCTATTCGGTATATGTATGTTCCATGCCATTATACAAGAGCGCAAGAAGTTCGGTCCTCTAGGGTGGAACATAACTTACGAATTCAACAATAGTGATCGAGAATGTGCCCTGCTCAATTTACAAATGTTTTGTGAAGGTGGCCACATACCATGGGATGCTTTAGAATATATAACAAGTAAGCCAGTTTTGATGACTTATAAAAGATAATAAGCTCAATTACGTTCCTATTTCGATGAACGTCGAATACTATTAGGTACTACGTTATAACGTAATCATGAAATCACAATTACGCACGCATTATAATGTCCGTCATTCATACGGTATTTCTCAAAACTCTTGGGCCAATAGTAATACATATAAAACTTCATGGACTTAAAGCCAATCAAACAAATACTTGGCAAAACGATGCGCATTATTTTAATATATCATGACTAAGACGCTTTGATAAGGCGTGCGTAGGCGAAAGTAAAGACATGACAACGTTATTACACAGCCTAATATAACATAATATCAAATTTAATGTACTAATGATCGCTTGTTTATAGCAAATTAATAGTCATTTATTGATAAAAGTAAAAATTATACTTATCGAAAAGTTTATTTATTATATTTTAAAAACTTGACTGCCAGAAGATTTTTCACGAAACTGATTTCGGAAGCCATTTTGTTTTAATTACATTATGTTACTAAAAATGGTGATTATAAAAGATATAAATAATCACAAAGTTAAAAAGATGTTGTTTTAGGTAGAAAAACATTGTACAAATTATCTCGTAGTTATGCTTGAAACTTGGTAGTTATATTTGAAAACTGGAAGCCAAATCTGTTTTTTTCTTTCCGGAAGCATCCAATCTATATTTGCACTAGTATATTACGACTTTTGCTCGTAGCTATGTAAATACGGAAACAAAGTAAAGAACAAAGTAGCTGGTAATGGACCTCGTGGGCAAGTTCACCAGCTAGGATATATCTCGTTGTTGACAGTCAATGTATTAATTAACCTGGTCTATTTCTTTTTTTAACATAAATGTTACGGATAATTAGATGTTTCTCGAAGTTTTATAACGGTCTATTAAAACGACGATAAATCATTTTGTCAGTATGGTGATTTACTATTAATCCTTTTTGATTTTTAATAATTTATAAATTCGTAAGAACGTCTGCCTATACCGGTTATCTTCAATAAAATTATTGCTTAACATCAAGCAATATTGTGCTTAGACAAATAAACTTATAAGGCAAAAATGTTCCTACTAGTAAGAGTTAGGATATGCGTTTGAAAATTCTACAAATTATTTCAAATTGAGATTGCTTGTTGTTAGTGCGATTTTGATGAAGGTTTTGTTGATGATCGGGCTTATTTGTTACCCACACAGTTGGTTAGCTACCACCCTATTGCTTAAAATATCATGCTATGTATCGATCAATGTGAAACCAAATCTTCACTTCATATAAATAACAAATACTATATGGTAAATAATATTAATTTTATTATAATATTAAAATCTTCAAATAAAGAACTATGACACTCTGTGACGATATCTTAGGATTACTATCTCTGGATTAAAATTGAGTCAACAAGATTTTTTGTAGCAAAATCTTTAAATGCCTTATTATAGCGCTGACATCAGTTGACATTTTTTTTTTATATATCATAGGAGGCAAACGAGCATATGGGTCACTTGATGTTAAGTGATCACCACCGTCCATAGACAGGAGGACTCGCGAGTGCGTTGCCAGCCTGTTTTGGGGGTGGGTAGGAAGGGAAGGAGGAAGGAAAAAGGAGAGGAGGAAGGTGACCAAAGGTGGGCCTCCGACGCTCTCCCTGACCTAACGAAACGCAACATTGCAGGCACTGTTACTTCACGTCGGTTTTATGCGAGAGGATGGTACTACTACCCCGGTCGAGCCGACCCATTCATGGTTAAACCATTAATAGCTTCAGCGTGACTCTGCCACTACAAATGTGGTTCTTATCATTATTTACAACCACAGCAGTAAAATTTTAACACCGTATAGGTCAAATAACATACGGGGGTCGAGTCACTGATATGTGGGATCAGAGATGTTTGACAACAATCTTGAAGATATTCTTTTCCCCACCCATATTGGAGGAAGGGTACACTTACTCCAGTTCTGGGAAATATTACTGTCCGACGGCTGAAAAACTGGATATATTCCGTGAATACATCGAAACATTGCCAATGAACGAAAATCCTGAGGTCTTTGGGATGCACGAGAATGCAAACATTGCTTTCGAGGTATAATATACTAAGGCATAATCCACCATACAATTTTCAGTCAGTCAAAATAAAGTATATGTAAAATACTTGTAAAGTAAGAAAATATTACTGATATACATCAATAAAAAGAGATGTAATCTTCTAAATAATTATTAAACCGAGCGGAAACAGCCTTATATATAAATAGATTAGCGAGCCCGGTCGACGTTGTTCCGCCCTGATTATAAAGAGAGATCCTTAATCAATCATATATCAAAACCTATCTCATGAATCACTGTATCTACTGGTGAAAAGCGCATGCAAATCCGTTCAGTAGTTTTTGAGTTTGTTCGCGAACAAACTGACAGATTGACTCGGTAAGGGATTTTGCTTTATACTATGTAATGATAATAAAAACAGTCTTAAATAAAAGGCCACCAATAACCAATCCTATAGAAATTGATACCAATTTGTTAATGTTTTTTCTAGGTGTTATCATTGCTTATTGATAGTGGATGTAATATAACAACGCATTCCTCCACCGTTATGATCTTATTTATATATAGAATTTTTTTTCGATATAACTACGCTATTGACCCATCAAGGTCTTAACAGCTTCACCGGATTACTAAGGCAAGCGCTTAAGGCATTCAGCCGATATTATTTTGGCAACCAGCTCAAGGGTGCACGGCACACCTCGGCTTGGCTGTTGCTTGTTGCATGCAAAATCGCGACTTATCTAGCTAACCTAGCTATCTATTCATATATGTATGAGTTGTTGAAACGTATATGTGTACCAAGCATACACGCCTCAACAACTCCTCCATATATTTATTATCGGAAAATTGAGAGTTTTTCAGTTCGATAAGGGAAAAAAAAGTAATCCCTTCCACTTTCATGTATAAGCGTGTCGCCTACACGTGTGTGTGCGGGTGATCGTGTAGTGTTGTAGCGGTTATGTATATGTGTGTGTCACCGTATCGCGCAAGCAACGCACTTAAGGGCTCCCTACCGAGTGATCGAACCTAGGCTTGAGCCGCTGCCGTGGGAGGCCTAATCGGGTTATATATAGAAGCACTAGCCGCTCCATTAGGTACTGTAATTGTATTACTTTTTACAGAATAAGGAAACCAACACCTTAATACAGACTATAGTAGATGTACAGCCGCGTACAACTGGCGGTGCAGGCGGTGATACACCTGATCAAATAGTATGGCGTATTTGTGATCAAACACGAGCTTCTATCGTTACTAAAATAGACAAAAGTCTAATCAATACAGACTTATTGGTTCTCGACGATATGGGTCAATTGAATTCCCTAACCACGGTACTTTTACATGAAACCGATCGGTTCAACACGCTTCTCAAGCTTATTCATTCTTCTTTAAACGAACTGCAAAAAGCTATCAAGGTATGCTTTATTTATTGTTTCCCAAATTAAGCCAAAATATATCTAACAGAATCGAGAGTAAGAGTAGCTATAAAGATTACCTACATTTCTAACGCTGCGTTATCCAATGTACAGATTTATTTCACGACACGTCGCTACTACTCACCATTGCCCATAAATCACAAGTTAAACTTGAACATTGTATCACCTTTAATTAACAGTAAAAACATTTTGTATATACATAAAATCACATCACATAAAAAGTACTGGTTCGATTTCGGCTAAATTTGGTAATTATATTAGTTGTCGACAAGGACTTTGACCAAACATCTGTTATTGACTTTAAATTTGAATAAATATTAGAGATGTGCCGACTAATCGGTAAAGCCGACTACCCGGCTACTATCGTAGTCACCGATTAGTCGGCAAAAAACGCCGATTATCTGGATTATTTCTTTTTAGGTATTTCCCAGTATAAAGTATATAGAGGGAATTACATTCAATAATAACCTTGATTATTCATTAATATTTTTTATTTTATAATCAATCTTCCACATAACTTAATGTAAATCAAAGCAACTTTTTCTTTGATACCTAATCAATTTCTAAAATTACTTACTAGTAAAAAAAACATGTATTTGAGACAAAATTAGTGTCTTAATTAACATACAAATAACATAATAACTTTTATCCTGAATAAATATTTATAATAATTTCTTTTTATTTAAGAATTTATAGTAAGATTTTTTTATTAAGATAATAAGTCATATTGAAATAAGTTTGCATTATGCACAGTATAAAAATTGTCGAAAATTCCTAAATATTAACCACTTCACAAAAACAATGCGAAGTAAATAACAAGTTCGCAGGCGGCGGTTACGACTTAGGCGCCAAACAGCTAGAAACGGAGCGTCCCGGATACCCCCGAAAAGTTATAGGCTCGGCCGATTGATCGGCCTTTTTAGCACCGACTAATCGGCTAGTCAACCAGTCATAATCTCTAATAAATGTATAAAATTTCAGGGTATAGTAGTAATGTCCGAAGCATATGAAGAATTTTTTAATTCATTTTTAAACAATAGAGTTCCTGCGATGTGGCATAAAAAAGCATACAATTCCTTGAAATCTCTCGGAAGTTGGATTCACGATCTCATACTTAGGATCGATTTCGTTCAGGTATTAGATATTACTCAGTGATTCGCCACTTGCTCCTTGAATTCAAACCCAAAACTGATCTTGTAAACTGGAAGTGTTACGTCATATAATGAAAGACATGTTTCAAGATATTTAACATTTTATTACTAATACAATTTAATTATTCATATAGTAATTTAAAACACGTTAAATTGGTATATATATTTACATGTACGGAGTACAACAACTTCACTAAAGTTTGTCAGATTAATTCGATATAAATTATTCTTAAAATAATTTAAACATGTATTTTATTCCCGATGTAAGTTAACAGAAATATAGATTGTTGTTAAGTACGATTTTCGAGCAATAACCTTAATGAAAAATATGATATTGCAAGTAGTAAACTGATTATTTTTTTCAGAAATGGTTACTAGATGGTATACAACCCAGTAGTTGGGTATCGGGATTGTTTTTCCCGCAGGGACTTCTTACAGGATCCTTGCAATCGTACGCAAGGCGTTATCGAGTGCCGATTGACGCCCTTCAGTTCGATTTTCAACCGGTACCATACTTCATTTCCCAAGATGACGTATACAAACAGAATAAAAGAAAAACACAGGTGAAAATGATTTCACATATTTTATACACATTTATGCATCTTTAGTGCATTCGAAAAAGAATACTATAGATCGCACCGGTTTTATGCAGGTTCTTAGATAGTCATATGGTAGCGGTTTTAATTTCTAAATTTGTGTAATACAGTTTGGCTATGTACTTACGTTTTATTACTAAATACAATCTAAAATACTTCTATAACTCCCTGAAAGTTCTAACAGGAGGTACCGTTTTTTCAGAAAATTGAATCGTCACAAAACTTTTTAAAACGTATTAATTACTCAATACTGGCAGCAATAATCTACAATTAGTTGCCAAAGTAGAAAAAAATGGAAAATATTGTAATATGTTTTTTTCGAAGATGATAATAGTGATAAAACCCTGCCTCTACGATATCATAATTTTTCTTATCATTCCTATGATTCGGGTTTCTTCAGTTTTAATTGATGCTAGTAGTTGTAAACGTAAGCTTCTTTAGCATAATTTCCTTTTTGTCTTTTAATAGGATGGTGATCATAATGTTTATGGTACGTTGGAAGTACCGGAAAATGGCATAAATATTCATGGTCTATTCATTGACGCCGGGCGATGGGACGTTAAACAGAATTGTCTTGTAGATGCTCTGCCGGGTTTGTAACATCGATTACTCAACACTTTTAACCTCAGGTTTTCTTTAACATTTTAAGAGCTAGCATCCATTTGAAGCTCAGGATGGTGTCATAAACGGTTACGTCATCACTTAATAAGAAATCGTGACCTAACTTTTTCATGTCTATAAACGATAAATAAAAAACAACGATATCGATATACCGTACTTACTTGTGATAGTCGAAATAAACGGTCACATTAAATCCTATACTTATTGGCACATTTAAGGTTATTTTACAGAAAATATGGACGAGCGACAAAGATAATAAATGAAGCCAAAACCCAATTTTGAATCGTAAGTTTAGATAGTGTGGATATTTAATTATCGGTCTTGAAATATTAATGTAAAAAATGAATTAAGAATATAAGCGAAATATAACTATAGATTCACTAATTGGAAGGGAACTAACCATGTTTCTGCTTTTAAGTATTAGGTTAGAGTATTTCAATTTAGGGAGACACAGTATCGTTATGAATATTCAAGTCATGGAAATGTTGACCAGATTCACACCTCAAAATCTACAAATATCATATATCGATAAGAATATATAAATATTAATAAGATATTTTAGTAGAAATATTCGACTCTTTGATAGCACTATTTCAAATATAGGTCAAACGAATCCACCGCTGCCTGTGGTATGGTTTTATCCCGTTATGGCGTTGCCGAAACCTGATCCCCGATATCAAGCACCTTTATATAAGACTTCGGAAAGAGCGGGAATTCTTTCGACGACAGGTCACAGCACTAACTTCGTGTTATCGGTCCTATTACCTAGTTACATGCCATCGGATTTCTGGATAATACGCGGTACAGCACTCCTCACACAAATAACAGATTAAACTTTGTATTGTAAAGACATTATATTTATATAGTATCCATATAAACAGCGCACTATTATTAGCTATTCTATTACATTACACGGTACAATTTTGTAAGGTGGTGTCACAACATACAAATACTTATCGCACCATGTTCCTTTTGGAGTAAACAACAAAAATGGAACACTTCTTTATTTTCTTTACACTGCAGTATTTTCTTGTAATCTTGGTCTTAAATGTTACAAAATATTACATATTATACTATTATAATATATTCATGGCATACTATAATATTAAATGGATTATAATAATTAACATCTATAAAAATTTAACTAAAACACGATTAACATTGTTAGTAGTGAACAGATTTAAGATTTTTTGTATTTGTGCTTGAATAATAAGGCCTTATGGATATAAGAGTTTATATTCATTCTATTATATATGTATAGGAAAATTCTCTAGTGTATTGTAAACTACAAATCCTGTTAAAAAATATATGCTATAGTAGAATGTGTACTTCATAAATATTTTCCTACGCTACCTATTCATCTATAATGCAACATCATACGATGTGAAGTGAATGCAAAAGATTCCATCGGTAGGAAACTAGGGATATTTTAGTAAATGTCAAAACAAATAGGTACCGAATGCAAATTCCTATGAAAATGTTATATTTCATCTGATTTGATATACTAGACTATTTAAATACAATTGCAACATTTATAACGCGATTTTTATCTTTATCTTTGTACATTTTAAATTACTCTACGAGGAACGCCACTCTGACAAAGACTGTTGTGGATTTCTGAGATATTTTTTATACATGTTTACGGTTCTTCCTTAATTATTATGTTCAAATTCTACATTTTTATTACAAAAGGAATGTCGTCTACTTTTATATACATGTAACATATATTTAGATAAACTATTTTGGTAAATTTCTAAAACGTCCAGATTTAGTAACTTGCATAAGATTTACGTTTATATAAACCAGTTAATATTATATAAAAAGTTAGTATTATATAAACCAAACCTACTATGTCGTGGTATCGAGCATTTAGAGGTTTGACATAAGTGGTTGTTTGAAACTTTAGAAAAAATAAATGCTTAAATACTTAAGCCTTGATATCAGTTCGTAAAAAACAAACTATTATCATTTTTTTACATTGTTTATTGCATACGAATATTAGAAATAGTGTAATTCGATTATAAGGAACCAAATCTTGTATACTACCTACCCACCTTTAAAATGTAACAAGCATATTTTTTCAAAATATAAATTGTAATTTCAACTTCTTCCAATATGTTTGTAATTGTGGTGATATTAAATTATGTAACAATTAATACTAACAATTTGTTTTTAAATGAATTTATTAAAACTTTAAAAACTGCTCTACTTGAAACATATAATAAGAAAAAACAATCGTATTAGGCGTGCAGTGCTTGGAGTCAGTTTTCACTATAAAATAATCTAACACCAAATCTTAATAATATAGTTTACGGTAGGTATTCGCTCAAATCTATGTATGAAATAGGTACATAGACTTGATATAGTCCGTTTGCAATTCGCTGGCCTATAGAAACATGCGTCTCCACCTGTCCCAACTCCACAAATCGTTGTCGATTTTGTTTACGTAATAAGGGTGATAACGCTAAATAATAGCCATTTTAAACATCAAGCATGCATAATGTTGCAAAACCGTGATGTGTTTCGATAAATCAAATTAAAAAAGCAGTATTGTTGAATGAAATAATATTAGGTCTTGACCTATGAAATTGCCGTTTTGTATGAAAAATTTAAACGAATTTTTTTCATGTACTTTTTTATTTGTATTAATCGAAGTAATCACCCATGCAATCAATGCATCTTTGCCAACGCAGTGGCAGTTTATTGATGCCCTTCTTAAAGAATTCAGCTGGACGGGAGGCAACAAATCTTTCAAAGGCATTTTGTACTGCCTTTTTTTTAATAATAGCACGGCAAAGTGTCTGCACTGCCGAGAGATACGTCATCCTTCGTCGGTCGTCGTCGTAAATGCCTCTTCAAGTTACGCTTGAAGGATCCCATATTATAGGAAGGAGGGAACATACTAGCCGGGAGATTGTTCCACAGCTTCACGGTACGGCAAAGATAGGATGTTGCGAACTTTTTAGTTCGTACCCATATAGGGTTTACCGTAAAACTGTGGCTCCGTAGTCCAGCGCGCGTGGAGAGAAGGAGAAGAAAAAGAAAAGGAGAAGAAGGGATTAAATTGAACAACTCTGCAGAACACTCGCCATAATACAGACGGTAGAACACGCTCAGTGAGGCAATATCCCTGCGCAGTTGAAGCGGCTCTATAAACTCTGTAATGTCTGCATCATTAACAATGCGGACAGCCCGTCTCTGCAACCTGTCCAAGGCATCCAATAGGTACTTGGCGGAACCGTCCCAAAGGTGCGAACAGTATTCCACGCAAAGCCGAACTTGTGCCTTGTAAAGAAGATATAACTGATCAGGCGTGAAAAACATTCGCACCTTGTTCAGAATTCCGAGTCTCCGAGATGCAGTGGAGATTACGCTTCCGATGTAGTCCCTGGGATTAAGGTCGCTGCGAATATCTACACCCAAGATATTGAGACTGTCTCGCATTGCGAGCGAGATGTTCTGAAGAGTAGGAAGGGGGGTAAATGGAGATGTCTTGCATGTAAACGCGCACACCTGTGTTTTGTTAGCATTAAACTTAACCAAATTACTTGCTCCCCATATTGATATGCGATGCAAGGATCGGTCGAGCTCAATGATAAGTTCCTGCCGTCTCTTTTCTGTTTCTTCCCGGCCGCAAGAAGGCTTGCTGTAATATAACTCATGGATGGTACTATCGTCTGCATAGCAATGAATACGGCCCAAAGGCAACATATCATTGATATGCAGAAGAAACAGAGTAGGTGAAAGTACAGAGCCTTGAGGAACTCCAGCGTTTACTGACATGAGCTGCGAATCACATCCTTCAACAAGAACACGAATTCTGCGCTCATGCAGAAAACTAGAGATCCACTTGCATAAATTGTCGGGGAGTCCGTACGCTAGAAGCTTGGAGAGAAGACCACGGTGCCAGACCCTATCAAAGGCTTTGGCAATGACGAGACTGATTGCCAAGGCCTCGCCGTGTTTGTCAATTGCCTCCCCCCAGCGATGCAGCATGTATGCCAGAAGATCACGCGTTGATCGGTTTTGGCGAAAGCCATATTGTCGATCATTAATCAATGAGTGATCCTCCAGATAGCGGACAAGCTGGGTGTTGATGATCCGCTCCATGATCTTGCACAACACTGAGATTACGGCAATTGGACGATAGTTATTAGGATCTGACCGGTCCCCCTTCTTCGGTAACGGTTGCACATTGGCCTCCCTCCAAGCCCGAGGCACGACACCAGAGATGTAAGACAGGCGGTACAAGCGCGTTAGTATTGGAGCTAACTCGGCTGCACATGTTTTTAAAACAACCGCTGGGATACCATCCGGACCACTAGACTTCCGGACATCGAGCGATCGCAGTTGCTTAAGAATGTCACGCTGCCTGAACCTTAATTCCGACATAGTGACACCGCAGCAAGGAACGGTAGGCGGTTGCGCGTTTCGATCGTCGAGCCAGGAATTAGCCGCAAAATGATTAGCTAATAATGTAGCCTTCTTTTGCGGTTCGTAGGCCAGTGTTCCATCAGAGTACCTCAGCGGTGGCAACATTGGATGACAAAAGTTGGCTTGCACAGCTTTGGCCAGACTCCAGTAGACTCGACTATTAGTCGGATAACCTACGAGTTCATGACCTAAGCGTGCAACGCGCTAAGCATCCGCTCTAATATAGGCCCTCTTACAGACTTTAGTGGCAGAGTTATAGGCTGATTTGAGGAAATGAATATTAGGATCCTTATTAGCGCGGCCCTTGATCCATTCGCGATACGCGGTTTGCTTCATACTAAAAGCATCAGCGCATTCCCGATTGTACCAAGGTCGTCCTTTGCGATTACCGACGATCTCAGATGAAGGAATATAATATTCCATTGCAAGTCTAATCTCGTCGGCAATCGCATCGGCAATCGCTGAAGGATCTTTTTCGTCAAAACACCGTTGCCGCCAAGGAATGGACGCGAAATAATCCCGCATTCAATCCCAATCTGCTGACGAGTAGTGCCATACCTTGCGCTTGATACTTACACTCGTTGGGGGTGGAGCGCGTGGTACAGAGGAAACAACTAGGCAGTGATCCGATGCGCCCAAGGGAGCATTGACTGACACATCATACCCAGTTGGATGACTCGTCAACAGAAGGTCCAGTAAAGAGGGCGCATGACCTGTGATATCAGGAATCCGGGTGTGCTGACTCACTAGTTGACTCGGGTCATGTGTTAAGGCGAATGCATGGGCAGTTCGTCCTGCATGGTCCGTCTTGGAGGAACCCAACCACATTTCGTGGTGTGCATTAAAGTCTCCCAAGTGCGAAATTGGTGGCCGCAGTGGGAAACTGCTCCTGTGCGTCATCTACTGCCCTACTCAAGTAATCAAAGAGCCGAGTAGTCTCATCATCCCCCTTATAGGATCTTCAGAGGCACACGTAGATACGGCTCTGAGTGCCCAAATCCACGTGTAGCCAAAGGACAGAGAAGTAAGGGTCCTCCAAACAGCGCAAACGACGACAGCATACCTCCGACCGTACATACACACATACACCGGCTTTGGCTTGAAAGTTTTCTTCAAGCGAGTACCCGGGGTAGTGTAAATAAGATGTGTCGGCCGGACGGCGAATTTGTGTTTCCGTCAAGAAGATCATTTCAGGCTGCACCGTCTCGAGGTGTTGATGAACGGCATTTAAGTTAGAATGAAGTCCGCGGACGTTAATGAACTCTATTGTAAAAGCGGTGTAGGGGTTGTGCACCGCTGTTGAACCCATACTCGATGGCTGCGCTGTCATATATATTTTTTTAAAGTAACTAGAAGAGCGAACGGCCTTCATTGGAGATCAGAAGTGACCAATGTCAATCGCCGGCTCACTATAGTTCCTGCAAGAACTGCACTGACCCGGCGGACGGAAGGACCCCCATACCCCCACGGAATAGGTCGCCGGGACCCCAATCCGGTCACCAATTGGCACGACGAACTTACCCGAGATTATGCGCGGCATGGTGGGGCAGCCTCCCATGGTGGTTATCCATGATTGGGCCCCTGTACTGTACCGCGGGCGGCCAGCGGAACAACCGTTTCTACAGGTCTCCCTGGCCGCCGGGTCAATGCAGCTCTCTTAGGAGGTGAACTATCGGAGAATCCCATCGGTACCCGAGCCACGCCGAAAGTCGTCTGGTAAATTGGATATACACTAGCTGATCCCGAAACGCGACGCGCAAAATTACGCACACTCTTACGGGTTTTTCCACTATGTGTATGGTGGTCGCGACCCAGTCAGGCTTTAGAGCCCTACCACCCAGCTATCGCCATTGCCTCGTTCGTTGCTCAGCAGGGTGCACCACGTGCAGGTGAGGTTGGAATGGGTGTCTCAGGTCTTTAGATGTTATACGACACCCCTTACACCCCAATACGACCCCCCTTACACCCTAATACGACACCCCTTACACCCCTTGCCTTCGGATATTGAATTTTTTCCCCACCAAGAAGTTATCCAAATTCTAGAAAAGGAAGTCTCTGTAGGCGCAAGGGCAATTTGTATTAATCGAAGTAATCACCCATGCAATCAATGCATCTTTGCAAACGCAGTGGCAGCTTATTGATGCCTTTCTTAAAGAAATCAGCTGGACGGGAGGCAACAAATTCTTCAAAGGCATTTTGTATTGCCTCTCGGGTATTGAATTTTTTCCCCACCAAGAAGTTATCCAAATTCTAGAAAAAGTAGTAGTCTGTAGGCGCAAGGCCTGGTGAGTAGGGCGGATAACGGAGAACTTCCAACCCCAGTTCTTGCAAATTGGAGACCGTCTGCTGTGCAGTATGAGGTCGCGCGTTGTCGTGGAAGAGCAGCGGAGACGAGCGATTGACCAATGCTGGTCGGAGATGTGCCAGCTTCTCCATCATTATGGTCAGTTCTTCACAGAACACCTGCAGTAATGCTCAACCTGTTTGGTAAGAAGCTGTGTCGAATCACACCGGCGCTAGACCACCAAACAGTGACCATCACTTTTCTAGGGGTAAGTTTTCGTTTAGGACATTGTTTAGGTACGGAACCAGGATCCAACCAACTTGCTGAGCGCTTGCGATTATCAAACAGAATCCATTTTTCATCGCAGGTAACAATGCAGCAAAATTCCTTCATTTGTGTGTCTGTAGAGCAGTGCAAGACACGTCTCGACGCGTACTTCGCGCTGGCGATCATTGAGTTCGTGGGGCACCCATTTGCAAGCTTTTTTACCTTGCCAATTTGACGCAAATGGACCAAAATTGTTTTGACGCTAACGTCGAAAGCTGCTGCTAATTCAGTTGTAGATTGTGTATCATCAGCTTCCACAATCGCCTTTAATTCGTCATTGTCGACCAAAGTCTTGGGACGACCGCGAGGTTCATATTTCAGGTCAAAATTCCCAGAACGGAAGCGAGCAAACCAATAACAGGTGATGCGTTGGTTCGTAGTGTTAGCTCTGTAAACGTCGTTGTTGTTGCGTGCTGCTTGTGCCTCGTTGCTGCCACGACGGTACTCATATTCCATAATTACTCGAATTTATAACGTATCCATGATGACAAAAAAGGTTGTAGTGCGATGAAAATGTAACACTAATCAATAAACAAATGACTACTTTTGGGAAAAGAATCCCATGTTTTTAAAATAAAATTAATTTGAATTTAGAATTCTTAGCCAAACAAAAATTATTTTGATTTGAAATGGCCAGTACTGCAGAACGGCAATGTCATAGGTAAAAACCTATTATATAATCATCTAGGTTAATAATGGTAAAATAGTGAACAGAGATATGTATGTAGACCTCGTTTATAATAGAAATAATAATCTGGTAACGCTTAAGTCTTAATATGCAGCCAGTGAATTGCTTGCGGAATATAATAAACATAAAGCGACAAATATCAAGAAACTACTTACGACATAAAGCTCCAGCGACTTGTTTCAAGGCCCCTAAGTGACCTTTATATAAAAATGCTACGTAGTAGTTACATCTATGACTCCACACATGCAGATACAAAGGCAAATAGAGCGTATACGATTAAACATTGACTACATAAAAAAATGATTTGTATGTAAAAAGACCCTTTTGTGTAACAGAGTTCAATTCAGCTTGTCTGCCAGGAAATCCCGATACTTAATGGATGGACAAATTCCGATTTTTTTACGATTTAATAGTTATAAAAATCGCTATCATCAATAAGTGTAAACTAATTACGAGAGAGGCAGCAAACAACATGAAATTGACACGATAAAATTAAATCAATGATGATCGCACTGGTCCGTAAATTGATCTAAGCTTGGCTTGACAAAATAATCTTCTAAAAGGAAGATTTGGCCACAGAGAGCCAAAATTTCTTTCTACTAATATACTGCTAAAGGTGAAAGCGAATGAATATCACAGTACTTATCAACTATTATACACTGACACCAGCCAACTGTTTGAAATGTCTATTACTAATTTAATAATTATTTTTTAAACATATAAGACCTAGACTGGAACTTTGCATAACCTAAATAGTACCATTATTTAGGTGCACAACGTATTTATTCTCTATGTACATATACCACGAGAACGTTGTCATCTAAAACACAAATATAGATAAAATACTTACGACAATCAGACATACCTGACTCAGTATTACGTGTACCAGACATTTCAATTTTCTTAATATATATAACAATATATACCAAATATAAAATGACTTATATACGGAAAGTTTCCGTACATCTTACAATTGGAGGTTGTTTAAAACAGGGGTTCCTAAGCTTCGGAACACCAACCGAATACCTTTATTTTATGGAATCCCATATCAAATGATGACAAATCAACACTGAATTATTTATTTAAACGCATTATTCTTAAGATAAAGTTTTAATGTGAAGAATGTAAATGTTTTACTGTTATATCTGGGGTGGCATCCAATCTTGACCTTTATTTGTTTTTAGTATAAATATAAATTTGGCGGAATCCTGATGACTATTCTACGGAACCCAGTTTGGGAATCCCTGGTTTAAATGATACTATTACTATTATTATATATGTTAAGAAACGGTTTCTAATTCACAAAACTACATTTTTTACAAAAACAATAAATACAATCTGTTTACAGTTTGATCATTAGAAACAAGATTAAATGCACAATGAAAGGTATAAACTTTCATTACACTTGTTTCAACGTAAAAAACATACTGTAATATATATATTTAAGATAACCAAGTCACTCAACGTTTAGCGACTGTTGTAGTACATTTAACATATTCAGACATAGCTACCGCCCCTATTTTATAAATGAGAAATACTCAAATCGGAGTAGAGTAAGGCCGAAGTTGAAATAACCAGAAAACGTCACACCAAATGGGACGATGCAGTACTGTCCTCGTACTAGAAATTTGACAGTCCTACAACTTAAAATTTTAAAGAAAACTCGCAAACACTTTCATATAACGATATCAAGCTCACGAAAAGTACAATATAAATATCTTTTTGTAATAAAAATGTAAGTATAGTGAATTTATTTTTACACCTCATTACGTCTAACCTACCCGAGTTATCTAGAAGAAAATATCAAGACGTTACCATTCCAATCGTAGTTCGGTGAAGCTGTAAAGACCTTTCCATGTCAACAGCGTTATCAATTCGAAAAAAAAAAATACATTTCCAAAGAGTCAACGTAATACTGCTTAATGCTTTAATGCTCAAAAAGTTTTTTTTTGTATTTTATATCTGTTATATGTAAGATATCAATTTATTATTTGGAGCACCCCCATTGATACAAACTCCACGTAAGCCCGCAACCTTACCTAGACATGTAATTGTTATCTTAAGGTACGTTATTCTAAATTTGTAATAACCACAAAAAACGTAAATTTACTACCTGCAGAGATTCGACGATAACGAACCATAATAATTTACGGGGTTATGTTAATATGTCACAACGTTTTAAACACTCTAAAGGTAGTATTTAAGTGTGCATGGTTAATTTTACCGACAGACAATACATTCTGAATAGATTAGGTTACAAATTAGGAACGCCCATTAATTTCTCACCGAAAGTATTGTCGCCATTTAAAATACTGTTCAAACAAAAAAAAACGCAAGAAAACTTAAATTAATGTAATTTCTCGATTATTGAATTTGCAATTTACATTTTATAAATTCTCATCAGATAAATTTAGACATTTAAAACGAAACCCCTAATAAAAAAGAGGTTATATGTATAACATAAAAAGAAACAAACAATACTACACTATGGTCACATGTGGTAGTTGATGGGATCGTGCACAACAATGCAACGTGAACAATAATATTACCAGTTAAAAATTATAAAAACAAATTTTACACAGGTTTTCAATACAATATTGGCACCCACTCATAGTCCACGTCAAACAGTTTGGCTGCTCTGAAGTAGATGAGTGTAACACAGGTATAGATATCAGAGGGACACGGAAGAAGTGAAGGCGGAACGAGGGTCTTAAATCGTCCTATTGCAACACACCCCGACGCGTGTTACAGTATTCAGAATAGTTGTTAATTGCATGTTATTGCGGTTTTTGTTTTTTTTTTCTTTTTCTTTTTCGCGATGGTAACGATACGCATAACACCTATAGAACATATGATGTAAGCCTAGAGATAGGAACAAATACTGTATAAGGCGAATCATTTAATTAAAGTACGCGATTACCCAAAACTCGCTAGTCAGGAGATTAGATGTTATTTGGAGTTAATTATTACTGAGAAGTACTTGATGTGGTGAATTGTCTATTACTTTATTGTTCATTTCTAGATTTTTCCATTGTTTTATTACAATAGTGATCATTTAGTTTTATAATCTGTTCAATCGTTTTATCTCTTCTTTGCAAATATTCTATTTGTATTTATATGTCCGCTTGTCATATAAACAGGTTTACAAGACACATTCACATTAAAGATTTTCTGAAAGTTGCATCGTGATCGTTATACTGCCACATACCTATTACATAATTTAATAAGCAAATTATCAACAACAATCATTATTAATATAAACCTAATATACTATACGTATAGTATCTAGACAATTTAAAAATTAATAAAGATCAATATTAGGTTCAGAGCGGCTAAAAAGTTTGACGTGGGCTGTGTGACACGATTTAAGAAATAAATGCTCAAAACAGCACAATAATTATTTTTATGATCGGTTTTATTATCACAGATCAACGAATTCGATGACAAATCATCAATCATTGAATTTATCATTAATTATTTAGTTAAAACAATATAAATTAATCAATCGTTAATATGCATAAAAATTGTATGTAGATATAATTTACGTATTTAAAAACAGGGCTGTAATTTTTTTGTTAATAATTAACAATAAGAATCACATAATTTAAGAACGCCTCTTAACGTTTACTATTCAATTCAGAAAATACACATTTCCGTTTATTATCTTGTTTCTAAGTATTTAATGAAAATTCTTACATCATTCAAAAATCTAATTAATTTTTGGTCGTTTTATAGTTGGTAATAGTTATGAATTAACTTTATATGCATCGTTTCTGTAGTGTTACTAACAGTTATATTCCACTACATAAGGTAAAATTATATTCGATTTAATGAATCGTATGAAAATTAACGTTACAATTTTCTACATTTCTTTGTAAAACAGCCCAACGTTATTGCTAGCTAAAAGATAAAGAGATATATGTACAAATCTGATGTATTTGATTGTAGACTTGTTCACAACACTTTCGAGGGACTACAAGTGGTCCCTTGCAATTATTATTTTTTAAATAGAACCATATAAAACTTCTACTGTTACATTAATCGAAAATATTTTTAATAAAATCACACGGAACTAGAAGTGGATGGAAAACTATTTCACCATTAAAATTGTCACATATATATTCACGGTCAATGAATACGTAGTTTGTGAAATAGGACCGCTTGACCGTTTTAAATATATCGTGTAATTGAGGGGTCTAATGACAAGGCTAGTAGAGTCTCGTATAATATTCAGTTACAACCCGGTCTTATTTATTTTAAGACTGTAGTCATACTTTTTTAAAAGATTGTACTATTTTTTAAATATGTCGTTTAGAATACATGGATTCCAATAGATTTTATAACAGAAACGTAAAAAGCCATATCAACCAATTCAAGATTTTTCAATTATCTTTTAATAAGTAGTGTTTATTTAATATTTATTTATCTAATAAGTAATATATCACTTTTAATTTAATAAAAGTTAACATACTAAAAACGTAGTGTAAAGGTAATACTGAAAATATTTTTAAATCCTGCAAACAGAAAGCAAACAACGCATGTAAATCTTTTAAGGTGGTAAATTTAACTGTCCATAAATAAAATATTCTTTACTCAATCGATTGTTTCTCATCACCAAGTGGACCACAAGCTGTGTTAGTTATTAACAATTAGAATAAAAATATCCAAGGCTCCCGCATCGTTAAAATGAGAAACTTATTTTAAATATATTTCTTATTCATAAAAAATAACCAACCGCAGGTTACAATCATTAGTGGTTGTTATTCTTAATATTAGACATAATTACTCACGTCAATAAATAAAAAAATAAAACAAAAATTAAAAACTTTGGTGTCATTATTATTATTAATTTTTCAAAGTATATTTTGAAAAATCAATAATGATTTTGAGGGGGCAGGATATGTTTGTAATTCATACGGACTTGGTATAGATCGATGCGAGACAATCTGATTGGGTATATAACTTAGTAAGAGAGACGTAGATAGAATGCTGGACCCTGCAGAAAAAGTGTGGTATTGATGAGTAGAAATGGCCTCCCGTAAAAGTAGAAGTTTTTATAAGACCCAATAATTATAAGGTATTCAGGATAACTAAATACACCGTTAGATTGGTCAATTAACACAAAGATAACAGATACGACAATGAACAGCCCTGTTATTTGACCCCACAAAAAAAAAATTGAAATGTTATAGTTCACTAAGTCTGTATTTCATAATAATAAAATTTGTTTGTTTGACAATAAAACAGTACAGAACTATAAAAATTATACGATTTGGAAGTGACATTTAAATAAATTACAACATTACAAATAAACACATAAAAAATTACTTTACCCTTAATAAAATAACAATACAGTGACTTGACAGTTAAAACAGTTAAAATACCTCATAATGGATAAAAAAATCGTTTGCGGATATTAGTGTATCAACTCAGAGGAATCGTGATTGCTGTTATTTTAATACACTCCAATAATGAATAAGACGAAATCGTAATAAATGAAGGGTGGGGGACGTTTGGAGGGCGTCGCTACCCTCCCACTTGTATCTACTTATAAACTACTTAAAACCGATAATTCCCACAAATTATGCATCAAGTTAGGTCCTTGTTTAATTTAATTTAATTATTTATAAAACACCAAAAACAATCATCGTTTCTAGTATTATCATATATGATAAAAACGAAATTCAAATTGACAGAGATACTGGCGAAATCTCAATATTTCTTAATTAACATTAAATCACACAACACAACAGTAACCATTTCAGCTAAAATACATAGAAAAAAAAGTACGGAATGAACAATGTTTACTATAAGTTCCCGTCATGAGTCGCGAGCACGGTGTGGTGTTAGTACGCGCACGTGTATGCACACATGCACGCACTTGCGTACGCACGCATGCATGCATGAACGCACGCATGCACGCACTCACGCACGTATGCACGCACGCACGTCTACGCTGCCAACAAACGCCTCAACTATACACTTTCTTCTTAATTCCATATAGTAAAATAACAATTCATGGGTGGCAACCCAATTCAACAGATATTATAAATAGCGATGCCTACCAACCGCAAACAATTTTAAAACCGTACAAAACATTATCAACATTGTTAAATTTATCAAAAAAAAACGCACTTAATCATGAAAGTCGAATAATTTACAAACATGATTGTAAATGAACCAACGGAATCATTCTTGTCGTTAATCTGTTATATGTATGTATATCTTTTTCTAAATTATAAAGTTATTCATTATATAATACAATTAAAACTAAAAGAAACCCTTAATTTCATATTTCAAATATCACGAATCAAACAATCACAACGTAAAATAAATTGTAGGATAAAAACAGTATTATGTTGTTATATAGGATATAAATATGGCAACATAGTTTTCACAAGAAAAAAAAAACAACAGTATAAATGTGGCAACATGATTTTCAAATTTGACGTTAGTGATTTTCAATTCACTGGTTTAAAATAAACGGTAGGACTACACTAGAACAAAAATGTACCAACATGATTTTGAAATCTGATGTTAGTGATTTCCAATTTACAGATTTGAAATATCACGGTAGGCAACACTAGAACATAAATATACCAAAATGATTTTCAAATTTGACGTTGATTATTGTAAATCTATTGTACGGGTTTAAAATAAACGGTAGAACGACATTAGAATAATTAATATGACAATATGATTTTTAAATTTGACATTATTGATTGTCAATTTACTGCATGGGTTTAAAAAGGGGGGGGTAGGTCACTCCGTTGAGCAGACCGAGTGTTACGCGTTTGGCAGGTCCGAGTCACGAGTCATGACGTGAATTATATCGCGATTCATGTAGTAACTTTCGCGAGTGTGGGAAATGCATCGCACGAGAACGTTGCGAGATTAATTCTTGGGGGCGACCGACCCCCACTGCAGCCCCTAGTCGTCCGACATGAAAGAGTTCTGCGACTTGAGCTCCTCCAGCCTTGAGATCTGCTGACGCAGGTACATTATCCTGTATCCATAATAAATTGATCATTAATTGTAAACCAGCGAACGACTGACCTATAGCACTCATGTCACAAGTGTTACATACAAGGTTTTTTTATGCCCAAAAGGTAGCAAACAGGCAGACGGCCCATCTGATGTTAGATGGTTACCGTTGCCTATGGACAACTACAACACCAGAGCCATTGTTGTTATAACTCATGTCATAGATTCATGAACCTTTAAATATTATATTTATTTTACAATGTTAAATACAAAATTTATTCATTAAATAATATTAAATATATTTTTAATGATTATTTTACACTAGGAATAGAATATTTTTTTGAAGACAAATGCTTAAATTACAATTTTAAAGTAACAACAAAAACTTGATATACATTACAATCGATATTGATTTTTATACATATTTCTATTGGATTTTGTGTAGGCAAACTCAACTCTTCAGTATAATTGAATATAATGTTCTATAACTGCAATTATACTTTTCATTGACTATTAACAATTAATTAAACGATAATTGCAATAATTAGCACAGACATGTAATATGTAACTGCGCTACATATTTGTTAAGCTGGAAATGACAATATGTAACTAATGTGTGGTGTATCCAAAGAATATACTTCTTTTGTGCAACAAATATGCATATAATTACCATCAGATCGTACTTAAAAATTAACTTATATTGTTAAACAATATATTTTCTTAATCGTAAAGAATACTGACTTTTGTTCCTGTAGAGTCGCCTGTATCTCTGTGTGACGAACTAGAGAACGGGAACATTTGAGTTCGGCAGACACCCGAGTGCATTGTAAACAGCCCAACTGATACGCGTCCTCTGTGAATTTATTCGCCTAAACAAAAATTATAATTCACATTTATACAATAACTCCTAAAGTTACCCAAGAGGAAGTAGAACAACTCACGACGTATTTACCTTAATCCCTAATGAGTATCAAAGCTATCTATGATCTAATGCTACTTGCTACATACATACTAATGGTATTCATTTTTAACAAGAGTCATGTAGCCATATCACAGAAAAGGACAATCTTATTGTAATGAAACATTAAGTGGTAAGTTTGAACGCCAACCCGTTTCAGTTGGTGGTATATGAATTAACATTTGTATGCAGTACACCATACAAACGTATATATTATCATTAAATCTGCAAAAATCATAATTTTAAGGAGAGGTATAGATAACTTATTATCCAACTAGATCAGTAAAGCTTTTCAGGTATATAAATGTAAGTTCATGTGTGTATTTCTTTGGTGGATTTTGGGGTAAATTAATAATTAAGTATGATGTCTATATAGAGCTTTTTCTACATATTAATATGTAGCAAACAAGTGATGGAAAATTAAAGAAAACATAATACGAAATGGTAAAAAGATAGATATGAGAAAACATTAAAATGTATTGTTAATGTTGTCTACTTTCATTGGTTTATATTCACCTAAAAATAGTAAAATTTTGACTATCCTTATCTATGGTTATAATTAAAAATTATGAGTTTTCAATTCAACTGCCAAAAAGTAATTCAGTTCTAGTTTGACACTTTTGATTTCATACGACTCGTTGTTCATTAATTGAGATAAAATGTAATTGTTTTGAAGTCAAGTTTTTTCTATATTACTTTATTCTATCATATGCTTATATGATTTTAATAGGTAATCATTTTTCTCATTTCCTAATCGAGTCGTAATATTATGCTGACACACGTAATAACTATGTATATGTATATACTCATTCTATATAATGTAAATGAATGTTAGATGTTCTTCAATCACACTTGAAAAACTGCACATGTCCTAATAAAACTGGATATAGAATTGATTATTATGTTATGAAATAAGTAAGAGATTATTTTTAACATACATCAACTTCGCTCACATCTATGTAGACTTGCTTTATCTTTCGCGGACACAAAGTAGTCCGGTGAAGCTGTTAAGACCTTGCTAGGTCAATAGCGTATTCAGTTCGAGAAAAAAAAACTTTTGCGAACAATATATTATTTTTGGATGAAAGGTATGACCGCCTATGTACCTTTACTGTACGGCTGACAATATGTATGCAAAATTTCGTGATGGTTTAGATTTAAGGCGTCACAATAGACAACCAACTGCGTTTGGAATATTAATTAGGATTACTAAAATTTAATTTACTCTTATTAAAATGGCCGATTAAAAACTTGAATATTCATATAAAAAAGGTATAAAAAAAGAATCACCACTGTCTACTTTCGTAAAAATTTCCCATTGACATTAAAGCTTATTTAAAAACAATCTTGCGAATAATGTTATTAAATTATTATCATATCAAGTGGTTTCTTTCGATAGCATTTCCTTTGAAAAGATCTGTTACTTTACTAATGTACCGATTAATAAGGTCACAATTAATATTTCTTGTTTAGTTTTCTTGTGTATAATATGAATGATGATTGCATTGTGGTATATAAACCTCTCACTTGTTTCATATATTCCTGAGTTTACTCCTGATCATATAAACTTTTTGTTCATATGATTGAAAATATAAATTTTTTTGACGATTTATAGCTATGCTACGATCCGATAAATAGGCACCGAGGTATTAATCCTTGGAAAGTGCAGAAGTATAACTAACAAACGAGTCAGAGGACATAGTTAAGGTCTCACCTGTTTCTCAAGTATGTCAGCGGGCCAACCGTTGACATGAGATGTCAAGTCTGGTCGTACATGATTAACTAGAGATGGCGTCATCATCGGTGGCGCATGTTGCAAACTGCCGCCTACTACCGACGAGTAACTACCCAAACATTCCACTGCAATGAAAATATTTGTTTTAATACGGTTTATCACTGTGTATTGTACCAATGACCATAAATTTTATCGTATTGTCTCACTTCTTTTAAAATATTATGGATATGATCATTTTAAAGGCACTTAGGAAACATAGAAACATTACCACAAGTCTAACAGACATACCAGAAGAGCCGACAATAAAAGTGACTTTGGACTTTACTATTTTTTTTTTACTTTTATACTGTTTACAACTAATATTTTAGCAGACGACACATCCATACATCAATTAAGTATTAAGGCTCGGAAGGTGGCGTTGTTGTAAAATTGAAAAAAATTAAAGATATTTCCCGACCACTTCTTTTTTAAATTGAATTCCTTACATAGAATATAAACATGTGATCCTGCATTTTCAGGCACCTGACAAAGAGTTCAACATTTTTTCAAATCTCTGTCAGGGTGTCTGCCTACTGGGTTAGCTAGTTTATAAATATAATCTTAAATATAACATGTTTAAAAATAAATGATTTTGATTACTTTTTCTGGGTAATGCTTGATCAAGATGAAGAGGTGGTGCATGAGGATCCGTGTTCTCAGAGTGAGTTGGTGTAGGTGGTCCTTGGTCCCGGTGGGATATCTCGGTCGGCAGACAGCACGTGTCTCCGGCAGGCGGGCTAGTGGTGGCGCCGACATTATTAACCGTCACCACCGTTACTGGTGGAGGTCCCCCAACAATACGAGGCAATGCAGCGGCCAGCAATGAACCAGTCTATCAAACAAAAATATTATATCTGTATAAGTCCTTGCATTTTAAAGTGTAATTTTGGCCATTCCTAATATTCTATGTTGCTTTTTAAAATCTTCAATTGAGAAATTAAACATGTTTCATAATTAAAAATAGAATTAGGTCATTTTGAAATGTAAAGATGCATATATTTAAAATATTAATTTAAAATGTATATAAAAACGCATAATTTTAAAACAGCTGCATCTGTTTTGTTTTGTTTGTGATTTTCAGAAGTTTGTAAGAAAAAAATGTTGGAGAATAGTACAGAAAAGTTGAAAAATATTCATATACAAAGATGAATGAGACAGTCTTAGGCAGATCTTCAAAAATATTGGCATAATTAATGGTCAATTGCCATTTTATTTGATTACATGATTCTAGCAAATTTTGATGTAATTTTCTGCGTTATAAATAAACAAATTTAAGAAGAATAATAATTTTATATCAGTGAAAAAAAAACAGAATCGAAAAAACAATTGCCGAGATTACTTCCAATAAAAACGTATTAGGAAATGTTACCTGTATACATATATACTGTTAGGTTAGAATATCTTGAGACAATTTTTTTTATGACAAACCATTTTGGTTCACAGATCTAATCAATATATATCTTTTCTCTTTGACAGGAAAAGACATTTGTTATAACTGAACCTAAAAGTAATTAAACAGGCGAAATAACTTTACCTGCTGATTTGAATTATCGAGTACGATAACTGGAGGCACTGTATTACTATCTGAATTATTTCGTACTTTAGAGTTTGTATCTCTGGTTCCGTAAGAATTTTCAGAGAGAGGTGTGCTCCTGTCCGGAGATATATCCATATCTTGCAGAGTCTGTCCATCTGTTGATAGATAAACATTTATTATAACAATATTATCGTATATTTACATTTTTGTCAAGAGTAAAACGATGATTACTTAGTTAATAGAGTGATCGGACACCCCGTCGATGGATATAGATTCGAATCCTAGAAATTTAATCGAAGCCTTCGCTAAAGGAAATAATCTTCATGAAAACACAGCATGATCGCATACCATAGGAATCATTTTTCTAACAAAGATAGCATTCGTAATAATGTGTGTAATATGTTTTAGTCTTGGGAATTGGCATGTGATTAAATTCTACCATTCACATAAGCTCATTTGTTTCCAATTTTATCTAAAATCGATGTCCTTTATTTGTATGTATTTCGATTTTAACATGTTATAACTAAAGCTTATTGATCCTTTACTAAGTTGCAGGGTATGGGAGTATATATATAGTATAATATACCCACAATTTTTAGTAGTTCAATTAAACAGCAAAACAGTTGAGTACGAAACATTACGACAATAATTAGACATTAATCAAAGTTTTACAATTAGTCTTTTTTTTAAACGATTTATAAGCGAACGTCTTCTGTCCTTTGTCTACAGCCCATTACATCTCTCAGCACGATCTTCATCACTCTGAGAAAAGATATCTCACATAACTCTGTGTCTATGGGCAGTACGTGCAAGAATCGTTCATCCATCTAAACATACCTTTGCCGTCTTGAATGGGCCCCGAATGTTTTGGTCTCGTTCTTTCATGGGTTTCATCATCCCGATTACTGTTATTCCAGTACCTGTCTGAGGTGCTATTGGTTCTTTTACTAGGTTTCTCAGAATCTCTTCGTCCCGATCTTGAACTCGATCTCTTCTCGCGATCTAAAAATGAGATATGCGAATATTAAAATCATTTTCATCTTAATTAATTCACAGTGGGAGTATAGAAATTTAAGATTATTTGTCACCCTAACTAATATTTATAGAAGTCAATGATAGTTTATTTCTTTGTTATCTGTCACTATCACGAAAATTTTCATACACGTTCTGATAGATGAGAAATTCCAAAGGATACAATCTATATTAACGCGAATGAAACTAAGGGCAAAAGCTAGTATTCCTATAAGTAATGTAATGTAAAATTAGTAATAAGAGATAGAAGTAGCCTTTTACTAAGGGCTTTTACCGTCACCTTAAAAGGTTTATTTCTAAATATATAACGAAATATTTGCAAATAAATACAAAAGAAACAAATTTTTACGACACTCATGTTAAATATTACTAGCTTTTACTCACTTCACTCGCTTATACATATTATATGTATACAAATATATATATATTTGTTCATGTCTAGGGGATTAGTACTTTTTTCTGGGTGAAAAGTACTACATCTTATTTTTATGTATTTTAAATAATCAGATTAAATCAACGTTCAATATGTTGTATGACGTAATGACCTCTTCCAGCTTTGCACAGATACTATGCACTTATTAATGTAGTTTCGTCAGTGTCCAGCGATTGGAACACGTGTACTCTCCATTACCTTTTTGGCTCTTGTAACATTTACACATTGTTATTAGGATTATTCGTAAATATCATTACACAGATAACTTTCTTTTCTGCTTCGCGTAATTTTAAATCGTGATAGTGATTGAACTGACTGCAATGAAATTAATCAATACTTCAAAATCGAGAAATCTTTGCCCAATTCAAGGCCTGATAAGGCGTTTATAATCTTCAAACTACCACCGATTCAAAAACCAGCCCAATCATCGAGAAGAGTCGGCAAGAAACTCGATCTGATTTATCTTTTCATAATATATATTTTTAAGAACATACATGATTACAGATATATATAGTTACATTCGTTCTTGACGTATACACAGAGAAGGGCGTCATTTCCAGACGTTATAGACTACAAGCCCATGGAAAAAAGTAACCTGTGAAATGAACCAACGTGAATAACGCTTAGAAGGCTGTTACCATATGATTAAATAACTCTGAGCGCTATACCGTCATTTCTGAGCGGTACAGGTAAGTACATGAGTAAATGGAATTTCTCAGGTACAAGTGAGGAATTACGACTAATTATCAATGTACGGCTTTTTTATAGCTTATAGATGATTAAAAATAAATGTCGAAAACCCTAGTGCCGTACTAAAGTGGTGGTGCCGGAAGTTAGTGCAAATTTTTAATTCGCCGGTAATTGTAGAAGCGGTCATTTATTACTATGCGGCATTTGTGTAATTCTTTTTGTATACATAAACAGGTACTTTACCCATGAACGCCGTACATATTTACAGCGCAGGGGTCGAAAGCGAAGGGTTGCAATCCAAATGTACGACATCTTGTTCAAAATATTATTTAAGACGGACAATAATGTTTGATAATTATGCCGCCCAAAAGTTTTTATTAATATTTGTGTAAATAAATAATTAATTACATTTCAAGATTTACGGAGTTATTACTGCTGTAAATCATAAATTTACGTACGGCAACTTTTTTTTATATAATATTATTAAATATTACCGTTGTACCTTATAGCCGTTCATTATAAATGATAACAAATAAAAAATATTAGGATAAAAAAATGAAATTTTCGAGATTTATAAAATTTTTCAAATATTCCTGGAATAATTTGAGAAGTAATATTTTCAAAGATTATTGTTTTTTACATGTAACAAATATAAATATGCAAAAAAAAACATATGCCGTACATTTTATGTCAGATTCTTCTTTACAGTTGATAAAAACTTCGTTAACGTTTGAGATGTCCTTTAAGGTCATTAATAACTTGGCATTTGATAAATTTTGTTTGTAATATTAAATAATAATAAAAAATTATAATGCCGTACATTATAAATGACAGATTACGTATAATGAACCTAGCAAGTGAAAACTGTTATTTTCAGCATTCCTGGTTTTGAAAGATTTATCTATAAAATAAATAAATTTAAATTATGATTATAATTTATTTATACGAGATTTTTGTACACTAGTCTACCTTAAACAAAATAGAAGCGTGGTTTGACATAACGTGGCTCTAGTTATAACTTGTGGTATTACTATACCTATATAGTAATAACGTATATACGATGTGGTAGGCACGGCGCAAGCGTCAAACTCTTAAAATTACTGAGTTTCCGATGAATTCCGTTTAAAGATAAAAAAAAAATGTTCAAATAAATACAAAACATTGTAATTATTTATATTTGTAATTAATAACGTTATTTTTAGTTAGAAATTATTTTGCAAAGAACAGTATATACGATAAAAATCAGAGGTAAAAGACAAAATATTTAAAAATAAAATAAAAAGAGGGTAGGTATTCTGCCACGCTACAGACAGCGGTTTGAGGTGGTGGAATAATCTACCATTTCTCAGACTAGCGGACTCTTAATAGTGTACGGCATTTATCTTTTATCGAAGATTTCCTAAAGAGTTAGAAACCTGTGTTATTGCCGTACAGAAAAAAGTCACCAGAAAGTCACTCTTTTCGGAGGGAAGTAATGTGCCCCATACACCTATGTCCCACAAAAAATGTACGACATGCTGGCAAATATTATCTACTCATGAAGTACTCTGAAGATCATTTAATTTCATGTTGTTCGATATCGTCATCACCATGCTAATCAGAGATAAGGGTTGCGACCCTTGGCTTTAGACCTCTGTGCTGAAAATATGTACGGCGTTCATGGGTAAAGCACCTGTATATGTATACAAAAATAATTACACAAATGCAGTACAGTAATAAATGACCTATAGTGTTTCTACAATTACCACCGATAAAAAATTTGCACTAACTTCCGGCACCACCACTTTAGTACGGCACTAGGGTTTTCGACATTTATTTTTAATCATCTACAAGCTATAAAAAGCCGTACACTAATAATTAGTCGTAATTCCTCATTTGTACCTGAGAAATTCCATTTACTCACGTACTTACCTGTACCGCTCAGAAATGACAGCATAGAACTCAAGAGTTATTTTATGATATAGTGACAACCTTCTAAGCGTTATGTACGTTGGTCCATTGCACAGGTTAATTTTTTCCATGGGATTGTAGTCTATTACCATACCAGTAAATCAGTAAAGTGCTTCGGGACTTTGTTATAAAATCTAACAATATTACTTAAAAACACTGTTACTGGTTTTAGTGAGCCTGTAACACGTTTCTAGTATTTAAATTATGACGGGATTTTAGTAATTCAAGTTTAAGTTTTAATAGATATAATGTTTAAACTCGGATCAATAGTACCTACAAAGTTATTCGCAAATTTTAAGTACCTATTAATAATAGCACGAGATAGTAGTGTAGTTTACGAAGGTGGTTTTTTATGGATTAATATCATATCAGTTAAGCAGTTATATCGTGAAGGTATAACAAAGTAGTAAGGATTCTCTGGTCACGTTTGTATATATTATATTAAATATTATAAAACAAATTCGTCTGCCACATGTATCTGTATGTTTGCGATAAACTCAAAAACTACTTAACGTATTTTCATGCGGTTTTCACGAGTAGATAAAGTGATTCACAAGGAAGGTTTAGGTGTATAATTTGTCAAGGATTTTTTTATTATGAAGGCGGGAAAACGTCCGCCGGGCTCGCTAGTATATTATATTGCGCAATGTAATAAAAAAGTTATACGCGGTAGATCATTTTAAAGTGAAACTTCTTGTCGGAGGGCAATTAAATTCTGTCCCACAATCTTTTAATGTGACGAAAAGAGATGAGGTAAGATCCTGACAAGTTCCATTGAACAAATACATATATTAATTTTTAAGAATCTCCTACACGACACTGAAGTGTGTGGGGTAGTAGAAAATGTACATCATGTATTTAACACAATGCATTCGGCTCCAAGCGGTTAGACATATTGTAGTGTTTCATGGGTTAGTGTCCGCGCGGAATTCTAGCGGGACGCACGTGTTTGCGCTCGCTCCGTGTCGTTAGAATTTATCGCGGTGGGGTAGGTGAACTTTTTAATTAGCTTACCTGCGTTGTTTATGGTTTATTTGGCGTTGTTTATGGATGGTTTTTGGTGTTGTGTTTCGATCTTTCTTACTGACCTGGCGTGCTTGCGGATTGCTGAATTAGTTTTGAACCCGACTTGGCTTGTTTTTTGGACTTTGGCGTTAATTTCTTTCTTTTTGGCTTGGTATTGTTTTCTCGGACTGTTTCTTTTGTAACTGTGACTTGGCACGTTGTCTGGCACGTTGTGTCTTCTGCCTCTTGGTCACTGTGTGGCCGTCTGGTCACCGGTGAGCCATGAGCGCAAAAAAGACAACCAAATCTTCTCGTGTGAGGTGTGTCAGAGGGGCAGGGAAGATTGTTGACTCTTCCGACACGGAAGTGGAGGAAGGTGCGGCTCCTAAAGTGAGCTCGCGCGGCAGGGGGACTGCTCGGATGCGAGGGAGTGGTCGAGGGGTAATGAGGGAGGCCGACGGGTCGTTTGACCGGGCCCTGACTGGCGCTTTGAGCGCTGCAGAGTCTGTCCCAGGCTCGGCCGCTGGCTCCGCGGCTGTTTCGGTTGCCGGCTCTTTGCCGAGCTCCGACTCGGAGCGAGAGGGGGTACTGCTAAAGGAGGAACCCCCAATGGATGTATATGCCTTGGACGCTCAGCGTCTTAAGACTCTTGCCGGCTCAAGTGTAGCGTGTATATTTGAGACGGCAAAGAAGTCCAATAATGTAAGTGGCAGGTGCATTAAGGCACTGAAGGACGCTGCCAGGACTCTCCAAGAGGTGGTGGAGTCCTTGGTGGACCGCACGGAAGGGGAGGAGAACCGCAAACTCCAAAGGGAGGTAAAGACTCTTCGCCGTCGGATCAAAGATTTGGAGGCGGAGAACCTGGCATGGCGGAGGGAGGCCAACGCCAAAAAGGTCATGCCTCCTCCTCCTCCCCCCATGCCGGCACCTGTGCCGGTACCTGTGCAGCCTGAGTGGCGGCAGGCCCTCACCGAGGCGGTCGACACTCTCCGCACGTCGTTCGGCAACATGCTGAACGCACGTGTGGAGAATCTGGAAAGGCGTCTTCCCCCAGAGCCGTCCCTTCGTCCGTCCTTGGCCGGAGACAAGAAGAAAGGCGGAGGGATTAGTGGGGCAAAGCCGGTCGCGAATGCGCCCCCGGTCCCTGTGATCGCCCCATTGGGGATTAACTGGGCCGCATTACCGGTCTCAGCGGTGGAGAATGATGGGGTAGCGTGGTCCACAGTGGTGGGCCGAAAGAAGACGGCGGTAAGGGCCCCAGCGGCTACATCTAAGGCCTCAACCGCGCCCAGAACCCCACCAAAGCCAGCGGGGCAGAAGGTACCTCCCGCCCCCCAATCGGCTGCAGTCATCGTGACTTTGCAAGATGCCGCAGCCAGTAAGGGGTTAGGTTACAGGGAGGTAATGCTAAAGGCGCGTGAGCACGTCGCCCTGCCCGATATGGGTATCGGCAACGTGCGGGTGAGGCCGACAGCCACAGGGGCCCGGAAAATCGAACTTCCGGGCCAGAGCAAGGAGAAGGCCGCTGAACTGACCAAGAAGCTCGAGGTGGCGCTGACTAAAAAGGCAGACATCCGAATTGTCGGCCTCGACGATTCGGTGTCCCGGACGGAGATAATGACGGTCGTGGCAGCAAAGGCCAACTGCAGGCTGGAGGACCTTAAGGTCGGGCAGATACAGAGGAATTGGGGGGGGTCTAGGCGCCGTGCACATGACGCTTCCCGCGGCGGCGGCCAGGGTGCTTGTGGAGGCCGGCAAGCTCCTGGTCGGGTGGAGCGTCGTGCGCGTCCTGCTGCTGGAGGAAAGGGCCATGCGCTGCTTTAAGTGCATGGGCTTGGGGCACACCCGCCCCTTGTGCCCCTCCTCGACCAGCAGGGGAGAAACCTGCTACTGCTGCGGCGCTGCGGGCCATAAGATGGCCGAGTGCAGGGCGGAGGCGGCCCGTTGTGCCATCTGCGCAGATGCCGGGAGGCCCTCTGGGCATGTAATGGGGAGCCGCATGTGCAGGCCCCCCACCATGAAGGGCAGGGACCCCCACGCAATGGGAACAGGCCTAAGGGTGGCCGCCGATAGGCAGGAGGAAGTTTCTATGGAGCACTGATGGAGCACACCATACGCAACTTCCTCGATATTTCGGAGTGCCTCCGTACCTGCGGCGGTTGTTGGAGGCGTACCTAGAGGACAGGCAGGTCGCCTACGTCGACGGCGACGGACGGATGGTTCGGCGGGCCACAAGGCGGGGGGTTCCACAGGGGTCGGTTCTGGGGCCGCTCCTGTGGAACATGGGCTACGACTGGGTGCTCCGCGGCGTGCTCCCATATGGAGCGCGCCTAATTTGTTACGCGGATGACACCCTTGTCGTAGCCCGGGGTGGGGAATGGAAGGAGATAGAGCGCCTGGCCAGGATGGCCACAACCCTCGTGGTCAGACGCATAAGGAGGTTGGGCCTCAGGGTGGCCCTCGAGAAGACCGAGGCCATACTTTTTCATGGGCCTCGGCGGGGACCACCACCTGGGGCTCACATAATGGTGGAGGGCGCCCGGATCAGGGTGGGGGCACAAATGAAGTACTTGGGCCTCACCTTGGACGGGCGCTGGCGGTTCGAGGCCCACTTTGTGGGACTCGGGCCGCGGATCGCGGGGGCAGCGTTGGCACACGGTCGGTTGCTCCCCAATATTGGGGGGCCGGGTGCCGGCTGCCGACGACTCTTTATGGGAGTTGTGCGGGCGATGGCCGCCTACGGGGCACCGGTCTGGGCGGACGCCCTCGGTGCCGCCAACATGCGCGCGCTGCGTAGTGCGCAGCGCACGGTGGTACTGAGGGCGATCCGGGCGTACCGGACAGTGTCCTCGGCGGCGGCATTTGCGCTCGCCGGCTCCCTTCCCTGGGAGCTGGAAGCAAGAGTTCTCGCCGCCGTGTACGAATTCACGGCGGCGAGGAAACTTAAAGGTCAGCCTCCGGCTCCCAAGGAGATAGAGTATAAGAGACGGGAGTTGCGGGAGGGAGCGGTAGATCGGTGGATACGGACGCGCGCTACGGAACGTACACCGTTGACGCCGTCCGCCCGGTCCTGCGAGAGTGGCTTGGGAGGGAGTGGGGCTCCCTGACGTTCAGAATGGTGCAGGTACTCACCGGACACGGTTGTTTCGGGTGGTACCTGCACCGGATCGCTCGTAGGGAGCCGACCACCGCCTGCCATGAGTGCGGCGCTGAGGAGGATACCGCGCAGCACACTCTCTCTGAGTGTGTTGCGTGGGAGGTGGAGCGCCGCACTCTGGCGGCGGTAGTGGGGGAGGATTTGTCGCTGCCGAGCGTGGTTTCGTCCATGCTCGGCAGCGAGCAGGCGTGGCGAGTAGTGGCCTCCTTTTGCGAGGAAGTCATCTCGCAAAAGGAGGCGGCGGAGAGGGCCCGCGAGGCGAACCCCCTCAGCGGCCGTCTTCGCCAACGGAGGACCGGCAGGAGGAGGCGGCATTTTGCCCAACTCCTTCTGCCACCGTAGCCGGACCTGAGGGGACGTAGTCGGGGGGCTCGTCCCCTCATTGCACAGGTCCGGCGGACGAGGGGAGGCAGCTGGTGTGTACCCAGCTGCCTCTCTATAGGTAGGAGCTCAGCGGCCACCTTCCGCCGGGCGGACCGTTGGGGCGGCTATCTAAGGGGAATAGCTTAGCACGATCCCTTGCCGCCCCAACACTACGGTCTGTCGGTACACCGTGGGGTTTTAGTCCGTGCAAGCCGGATATAATTTATCCTCTCCCCCGGGAGGGTGGGTATCCACAAGGGATTTCCCCACGTAAAAAAAAAAAAAGTGTTTCATGAGTTGCTATCAAATGCTAATGGTATTGAAGCACTAAGCTTCTTTAAGTTGTTGAGTCGTCATTAATGAGGCTTATGCAATATAGAGCCCTCTTGTTGGGAAAGTTTGGCAGCACAACGGCCAGAATGGCGCAGGATGGTAAACAGCCAAGTACGCGAGTTCGAGGCTCAGCGTAAAGCTGACCTTGATACCAAACGCGACCAGTTAAAGGCTCGCCCTCCTGCTGCCATAACATATCATTTTGAGAACGGCGTACTTACGTGTCCTCAATGTTCACGAAGTTTCGCCACGAAGATAGGCTACATAAGCCATCTTCGAGCACACCAGCGCCGCTTATAAGTTTAGGGGTCAAAGTGGTCGCCATGGCCGAAACCGGTCGGACCAATCATCAAAAGCCCCTAAATAAATTTAAAAAAGACTATAACTTGAATCATAACTTATAAATTGAAATCAGCGATTGCATTTACGTGCCAAATAAAACGTTCAATGGCATATTCAAAACGTTAACCTAACCGATTTAAATATTTTTGCCTATAAATTAACACTCAAAACGATTGGAGGAATTTCAATGAGATTTATATGCCTCTATATGCATAGGTTTGCTTAGTTATGTACCTATTCACCTGTTTGAAAATCGTTTTTATATTATTTTGAATTAACGACTTTTAGTGTTCTATCAATGAAAGGAATTTAGAAAACGTTTATTTTTCTCCTTGCCATCGTCAAGTCGAATCTATTCGACATACTTTTACACTGCGTACGTCCACAGTCTACAATATTGTAGACTCTGGTAAAATTACCTCAATATTGAATGATAATACAAATTAATTGCGATCAAATTTCGACCACTGGATCGTTAATAATTAAATACACTGTGCGATATAATACTTCTTGTATTATAAAGAAAAACTTTTGTTTCCCTAGAAATAAAGGTGTACAAAAAAACCTTTCAAAACCAAAAATGAATCTTTGACAAAAGAAATGGCGCCTGCGTACAGCCGCCTGTAATGTTAGTTGAAAATGGTGATTTTTTTGTGCATAATTCTTTTAAATTACAATCCACCAGTAATCCGCTATTCATTTAATCGTTTGGTGAAAGCGTTCACCTTGATTGTCACTTCACCATTTCAAGATTAAGTTGAAAAATCGAAATGATGATACCAGAAATGTATTTCAAACATGTTTTGTATCGTTTCTTTCGTTCCCATAGTATCAGATATTTGTAACAAGCTTTTCACTATAATCTCAGCACTGTCAGCTTTAAGATTGGCCAAGAATCCTCGAATTTCCTTCTTCAAAGAATACTATGCCGCTATTTCTATCACGATAAGAATTTTGAATTCATTGTCTTCCATAAGTTTTCCAATTTGTAGGCAAAAAAAAAAATCCTCTTTTTAATTTAGCTTGATTAAATTGGGAAAAATGCCTTTCAAATACAAAATCCCTTACTTTATTCATATTTACAACCTTATGAGTTTTTTCATCAAAAAAGATTCGTGTATTAGTGGAAGAATCACACATACTAGTGGAATACGAGATTCAGGGTTGATATCTTCGATAGGGGCTTCGTAAGTACGATCATATCTCTCAATTTCGTGCGCAACTAAACTGGCTAGATATACGAGTACGTTCACGTCGAAATGCTCACATATTGCATTTTCTATACCGTTTTTTATCCTCAATCTCCACAATATCTCCAGGAGCGATTCATTATCCTAAAGGCTCATGGACGTGATCTTCGTTCGGCATACACCAAAACTCTAGAGATACCTCAGCACAGATCTAATGTATTTTCGAACTCCTTCACAATAACTGCCATACGATTATGGAATTCGTTACCGCGTCGACATCAAGAAGTTGAAACTATAAATAATTTTAAAATTCAATTACACCGACATTTAATTGAGAAACAGGAGGCAGAGTGCTCATAATTGTGCAATGTTTATTACTATTTTTGCTATTGTTATATATTTGTATGTATGTATGCCTATATGTGTATGTATATTTACAATATATATATATATATATATATATATATATATATATCTTTCTTTATCAATTTTCTTTTGCTTTTTATTGGCACTACCTACAAAAGTTTTTGACATCATACCGCTGGTTAGCTGGAAGAGAATGCCTCATGGCATTAAGCTCGCCAGTGTACAACCAAATGTGTGCAATAAAGAATTCATTCGATTCATTCGATATTTATTGTACCTTATCAAAATCAGTTCTTTTTGGCCAATATTTAGTTTTGTAATGGTTTGTCGTGTCTCCAACAAAGAAAACAACAACATTTTTGTAAACCCTCTCTGTGTGTTTTATTTGTATTTGATAAAATCTAAGATTAGTTGCTTGTTTTCATACGTTTATTTAACGTAGGTATAGAAAAAAAATTGTATGGTAATTGTATGATTTTACTGGTCTTCATCTTAAGAAATTGAAAGTTCCTCAATGGACTAATATTGTTGCAAAAACAAAATGACCCAGTGTTTGTGAACAAGTTGGATAAGATTCTGTTTATTTTCCTTAGCAAACATATTTTGGTTTTAGAAAGTAGAAATATATAAATTCCAATCTAGATACAAGTATTCAGCTTTAGTAACAAACAAATCTATAACCTTAAATTAAAGCAAGCGTTCAACTCATGTTGTTCCCTTAAATCTAGTAACTGAAAGGTTGTCGCCGGTTCTATACGGAAGTCGTGCGGGCAATAGCCATCTATGGGGCTCCAGTGTGATCTGAAGCCCTCTGCGCAACCAACGTGCGGGCATTGGGCAGAGCACAGGGCAATGTGGCGCAGAGGGCTGTCAGGGAACACCACACCGTGGCCTCTACAGCGGCCTTTATGCTCGCCGGCTCCCTACTAGAAGCTAGAGGTGGGAGTTCTTGCCGCCGTGTATGAGTTCACGGCGGCAAGGAAGAGAAATAGGGAGCCTAAAGCTCCAAGGTAGAAAAAGGAGAGGCAGTGAATCCTAAGGGACAAAGCAATAGGGCGGTGGAGGCAGACTCTGCCAGACGCACGTTAAGGGCGTTATACAATTAACACTCTCCACCTGATCCTGCCGGAATGGATAAACAGGGATTGGGGTTCCATCACGTTTCAGCTGGTGCAGGTAGTCACCGGACAAGGATGTTTCGGTACCTGCATCAAATCGCTTGCTGGAAGCTGATCGCCATATGCCATAAGTGCAGCGCTGACGGGGATACCAGGCAGCATACTTTGTCTGAATGTGCTGTGTGAGAGGGACAGCGCTGCATTTTGGTTTTGGCTGTAGGGCACAATTTATCGCTGCCGAGTGTGGTTTCGGCCTTGCTCGGCAGTGACCAGACATGGCAAGCGATAGCCTCCTTCTGCGAGGAGGTCATCTTGCAGAAGGAGACGGCGGAGAAGGCCCGCGAAGAGTATCCTCAGAGCAGCTCTCCGCCAACGGAGGACCGGTAAGAGGAGGCAACAATTTGCTCGCCTCATTTCGCCACCATAGCCGGACCTGCAGGGATGGACCCGTCTCCTGATTGCACAGGTCTCATTGTTAGGCAGGAACCCAGTGGTTACCTTCCGCCGGGCGGGCCGTTGATGCGGCTACCCAAGGTTGAGTAGTTAGTACGATCCCTTGTTGCCCCAACAAATATGGCCTATCGGTACACTGTGGGGTTTTAGTCCGTGCGAGTCGGATATAATCCACTGTCTCCCCCAGGAAGATGGATGTCCATACGAGATTTCACCAAGTTAATAAAAAAAGAGAGCTATTGGCAAGTATATACTCGGGTATTTGTTTAGCTTGCTTCTTCATCCCTGTTTCTAATATCAGTTAGTGTATGTGCCGTACCTGTTACCAACAAAAATTGGTTGTCTGTAAAGTCGCTTTACGGATGATAATTTTACGTGAACACGTCATAATAAAACATTGTTTAAAAATTGCATACTATTATGAATTGGATTGAATTATTATCACTGATTAATCAGTATTTTATATGAGTCAAAACACGTCAAGTGGACCCTCCCTTTTCCACTTGATTATTAAATTCAGGTATGCACATTTGTTCATGAAGTATTTACTATGAACAATTAATCCCCAGAACAGTTTTTGAAATTTTTTATTTTAACAACATTTTTTAATTGAAAATTTTAGTGACTTTTAATTTAAAAATCAATAAATAAAAAACTATTAAAGATATTTTAATGAAACTTTCAGGATTTATATTTTAATAGTTGCACTTTGATAAGATATATAAAAGTTTAAAATATTTTTTTTTTCATATTGTTCATTAAGCTTTTATAGTTAACAAAGGAAAATTTCAATGACTTCTTACTCAAAAAACAATTTTTTTTGTCTCGATATTATATGCATTAATCATTTAAGTAATAGAATCCGCAAAAAAATTTAACTGCTCTCGATTAGATTGAACAAAAAAAAATTATGACGGGCGGTGAGCGTTGTCGGTACGGCGCGCTGCCGCGCGTTATTCACTTAACTTTTATTCTAATGAGTAATTTGTAAGTAAGAAGCAATTCTTCATTTTTTTAATAAAAATAATATTATTTTATCGATAATTTTAGTAAAACACATTATATAATATAAATTAACAAAATGTTTTTTTTTAAGTCATTTTTGGCTTCTGCTCTCTACAAGATCATGACTCTCATGAACAACAATATAAATCCCGGCATGAGCAATCTGTTACAATTAAAAATACACGACAGTATCATTATTATAAAGCTTTAGATACATCAGTCGAGTGTAAAATTTTTTCCAAAGACATTAAAATTGATACAGAGTTTTTAAAAAAACGCAATACCGATAGATTTATAATTAAATTACATCCTTACAATATATTATCTTTATACCTTTATAATTAAATTATAACTTATTTAATTTCTTTCTTTATTTAATAATTAAAAAAAAAAACATTTTATTAATTAATGTTATGTAATGTGTTTTAGTAATATTATCGATTAAATAACATTATTTTTATTAAAAAAAAAAAAAATTGCTTCTTACTTACAATTACTGAGTAGAATAAAAGGTAAGAGAATAACGCACGGCAACGCGCCATACCGACAACGCTCACCGCCCGTCATATTTTTTTTTTGTTTGTTCAAACTAATCGCGAGCAGTCAAATTTTTTTGCGGATACTATCATTTAAATGAATAATGCATAATATTGAGAAAAAAGAATTTTGTTTTTTGAGGGAGAAGTCATTGAAATTTTCATTTGTTAACTAAAAAGTTAAGTAACAATATGAAAAAAAAATAATTATTTTAAACTTTTATATGTTTTATCAAATTACAACTATTAAACCATAAATCCTGAAAGTTTCATTAAAATATCTTTAATAGCTTTTTATTTATTGATTTTTTAATCAAAATTCATAAAAAATTTCATCAAAAAAAAATTGTTAAAATAAAAAGTTTCAAAAACTGTTCTGGGGGTTAATTGTCCATAATAAATACTTCATGAACAAATGTTCAAACCTGAATTTAATAATCAAATGGAAAAAGGGGGGTCCACTTGACGTGTTTTGACTCATATATACAAAGAAGTTAATTGCAAATTGCAATTTCATATGTAGGTTGTTGATGCCCCCGATCGCGCTTCTCTATCACTTGTTCCGCGCTCTCGCTTGCACGCTCGACACAGGCGGAACGTGACAATGAGCCGTGCTATTTCGTGCGCACAGCTGGCGTTCATCAATTTATAAGACGTCATTATGTCAAAAAACAATAGTTTCTCTTTGCAATTATTAGTACAGCAAGAAGCATAGAAATGGGTTTTTCATTATACCAATCGTTTAATACAAAATAGCACGAAATACAAAAAAGTATCGTTAGATCATTATTTATCTTACATCACTTAATTATGAAATAACGTAAACGCCCTTGATTCATCTTGGACGCCTTAACTTTTAAATAGATACAGTAGTTAGAAATTAAAAAAAAGAAAACATAGTAAGGAAAATTCGCGCTAAATATAATACTCGAAATAAAATTAAACGATCGCATAAAGATTTTTGCCCCTATTATATATTATCGCTAAAATTATAGTCATATGTATGATATTAAATATTAAAGTACGTTTGTTTGAACATTTGTTCATCATTCACGCTCATAATAAATACCTGAATGGATTTTAATAAAAAAAAAATCGAATTTTTTTTTCGCTCAGCAAAGCCAGTAAATTACAGCTAGTATAAAAATATCCAAACTATCTCTCAATCCACTTTTTTTTTGTATCGTTGTCATTATTATGTCCGGATATATGTGAAAACTAAAACGTTTCAAACAAATTCAAGACTCCATTTTTTTTGTACTTAGGTTGTAAGTATGAAAATTTTACATATTAAGTTAACATTTTACATGGAAAAAGTAAAACAAAAACGGTAATTTTACGTGATTAACGACTCGGACGCATTTGCCGGTGGAGTGGAAGAGATGCGTCACAAGCTGAATGCTTAGGCCGATCTCGTCTCTTTATCGCTTGTTCCACACTCTCGCTTGCGCGCTCGGCTCAAACAGAACGTACCAATGAGTCATGCTTTGCAATGTGTGCAGCTGGCTTTTATCGATTTAAAAGACGTCACCACGTCAAAAACTATATTATTATATCACAATTATATAGTTTGCAATGGTTAAGATTTCCGGTAATTACTTGGCTAGACCTTACGATTAGTCCACCAAACCCTTACAAGTATATATTAGCGTCAGTAAATTTAGATAAGTTCACAAGTTTAGATAACTACTACGATGAATATTTTTGATTGTTGTAAAGGATCCATTTTTACGATATGCTTTTAATTTTCCACATTATTGTGACGGCCAAGAAATGTAACGCAGCGTTCAATGCGTGTTTGTTAATGTGAAAGCTTCAAACAATTCATGTGATATCTATTTCTCGATATTTTTTAAATTTGTTTCATGTGATTTAAAATTATTCTATCACTCATAGCGAAACCTGTCACTAGCCCTGACGTGATTTGTGATAGATCCGCTTCCATAATCACTTTTAATTTAACATAAACAACTATGGACGTCCACGGGGCTTGTTTCATGTCATAATTTTCAAAGACGAAATATTGGAACCAAAAACACACCGCGATTTATTCTACAGTAGCTTCCCCATAGACATTATTAATCCTTCGAGTTGTCAAATGAAAAATCAAATCGTGCGACAACAGATGAATCACTAAATTCAAAACAAAAATACCCGAACCTTAACTTGAAATAAATTTGAATTCAAAATTCAATCCAAAACTTCAGATATATGAGATCAAAGTGACCAGTTCGACAAAATACCTATTTCATGTGTAGTGCCTAACATTATACTTAGAAAAAAGAATGCTATTACATTAAAGAAGATTACCAAGAACAAGAACCATACACATATTTAATCGTAGTCCGGTGAAGCTGTTAAGACCTTGCTGGGTCAATAGCGTAGACATTTCGAAAAAAAAAAAAACCTATTTAATCTATATAGATTGGTTTACTTGAAGATATGAATAGGAAAAGTTATATAGTATATTTATTTTCATTTCTGTGTACGATATTTAGTCTATCAATTTATTGTATATACCAACACCATACCTTTCGTACACATATCATATACCATACAATCTACCAAAACTTTTTGTTCTGCCTGTACTTAGGAGTATAGACGGATAGAGATAAACGTCCACCTTCACGCTTGAAATTTTATGTTTACACAACTGTCGTCTATTTTATGACGTTCTTATAGCATACTTTAACTATATCTTTTTAACTTCTGTGTCACTGATACTCTTTCAAACTTCCAATAATACACTCGTTCCTAATCTTATCCATTTAGGTTACACCTCAAATCCGTATTAACATTCGCATTTCTCCTAGGTCTAAACTTAGATCCATACAGCACGATAAACATACAGTCTTAAATATCATACCATATACCAACACCCTTGAATATCAACAACAATCTTGTAACAAACGCCTACAGACAACACTTCGCTATTTCATATACCCTGCATTTATCCTATTCTTTACCCGAACTGTCTGCCACCATAGCTTTGCATTATTATTTGAGTTATGGAAATTTGGAGCAGGATGGTACGCATACACCATTTAAAGTTATGTCAAGAAAATTGGATAGACAACCGAAGTTGTAGAACAAATATTCAGTTTTTATTCTACTTATATTTACTGCAATATTTTTGATTTTTCATTGTTTCCTCATTTTATTTTAACGTGGAGAGAAAAACCTCATGGACTGTCAAAGCTCCCGGGGGGAAGCCCGACTTGAGCCGCCCATTCCTGCGTGCAAGTCACGCAGGGGTGGGGCCGAAAGCGGCGACTCGAACCGGCTAAAACTCTACGACAACCTACGCCGCACTATGGGAGTGTCCCAGGGTTGCGTGAGCAAGCTCCGCGACATCCCCGGCGGCAGGCGTTCCCCACGCCACACCCGGCTGAGGCAGCCCGGTTGCAGGACTGCCTCCCAGCCCGCCGAGCCCGTTCAATGGGAGTCCAGGCCACCCGAACATTTCCCCCTGGGTTCGGTCGACAGCGGAGAAGCTAAGTCACTCTGCCGCCACCCCGCGATGATTTTTTACCGAGGTTTACTCCTCCTACTCCACCTGAACCCCCCTGAGGTTCCCTCCGGCCTACGCTAACCTAAGCATCTCCCCCCATCCCACGATCCTAACTCTACCCTACCTATCACAACCCTAAGCCTTACCCTAGACCTCGACAGCATTATATAGAACAAAAACGATGTAATCAGCAAAACAGCATACACCACAGTACCTACTCCTGTACGTTTTACATTAAAGCGTCCATAATAAGAAGGGATAAATAAGAGCGTAAAGCAGATCCCTAGTGCAAGCCTACAGATACTGTGAATTTGGCGATAACTCCAAACTCGGACCTAACATGTGTACTGGCTTGACTTTACATGGAATAGATAGGCGGTAGGTACTTCCTAGACTCTGACACATGCAAGACTTAAACATACGTCTATATCTTTCACACAGTTGATGAAGTTGAAAAAATACCAAAAACAGATCCAGTAGCCGGAATAAAGGCAACAGATATCTCAGACGAATGCTTCATCTGAAAGAAATTTCAACATATTTCGTATTTTGTACCGCATAAAGTTCTAACATTCATGAGGATGGCTCGAAACTTATCTATACTATAATAAAACTGTAACAAGTCGAAATCTGTACATTAAAAATTTTTTGAAAATTTTAATCAGGGTAGACTATGTTATCGATATAGAAGCTAAAAATAATCTTTTTACAATTTTTGTCTGTCTGTTCCTATGCACACGCATCACTCTGAGAGTACTGAACCAATCTTGATGAAACTTGACATAGTGATAACTAATATGACGAGATTATATCAAATATACTTTTTGTCTCATAAAACGCAAAGGGTTCTCCAGGATAAAGGATTAAAATCTAGAATATAAACCCGAATTATTCTGAAAGTACTGACCAATTTTAACGAAATTTGACACAGTGATAACTAATATTAGAAGACTACATCCAGGATACTCTTTGTCCCATAAAACGCAAGGAGTTCTCCAGAATAACGGACGAAAGTAAAAAAAATTGTAGTTCATGAGATTCTTAATGGATTTGGTAATTTACCTTTGTGCTATTTACAGCAGACAGATTAGTTAAAAATTCAAGCTATTTAGGCTACATAAAAAAAAAAAAGAAAAAAAAACAAAACAAAAAAATGACGAGGTTCGAAAACCGCCTCCCTGTCGATCGTTTGATCAGTACATAGTCGCCAACATTACCTCTAGGCTACGCTTCTATAACATTTGCGTTCGAAAATTACAACTGCTTCGGAAACGTCGACAAAATTGTTAGTAACTAATCTATATTATTAAATCTGTAACAAGTCGAAATCTGTACATTAAATATTTCTTGAAAATTTTAATCAGGGTAGACTATGTTATCGATATAGAAGCCAAAATTAACACAGTGATAACTAATATTACAAGGCTACATCCAGGATACTTTTTGTCCCATAAAACGCAAGGGTTTCTCCAGGATAACGAAAAACAAAAAAATTTCTTAGGTATACTTACATTAGTTTAAGAACTTAGTTATTAAGATGAATAAAGTAAAAGGTTTATTATTTTTTGCTTTTCAGTTTTTTCGGCGGTTTAATTTTTTGTTAAAAAGTTTTTATTTTATAATTTTGTGTGGCTATGATCTTACTAATTACTACAAGCTTAATTTATTTGTAATACACAACTCAGAAGCTGAATTATAAATCATGCCCGGTTTTCTTACCCTTGGGGTTGCTATTTTCATGTTTACATGTATATGGGATCAACTTCTGGGTATACTCTTTCAAATCAAAAGATAATAATTTAATTCGGACTATTCTGTCTAAAGGTATGCGCGGTTATAGACATAATCAGTGCGTGAATAATAATTCATTGTCGATTTTCATACCCTTAGGGTTGAATTTTTTTTTCCAAATTTAAATGGGACCAACTTCGGAGTATACCCTTTCCAATAAAAAAAGAATTATTAAAATCGGACTATACTGTAAAAAGTTATGCGTGATCATACATAAAAAAAAAAATATATACGCGACGAATTGAGAACCTCCTCCGTTTTTTTCGTCGGTTAAAAAAAAATAGTTAACGTAACTAGACTTTTTTGCGAGTACTAAACTAGAGCCGGCAACGTTGGAAGAACAAGAATTTTAGAATAGCTGGTTAAGAAAAAAATTGAGAGTTTTTCAGTTCGATAAGGGAAAAAAAATAAAACCCTTCCACTTCCATGTGTAAGCGTGTCGGCGTGCACGTGTGTGGGGGTGATCATGTAGTGTTGTAGCAGTGATGTATATTTGTGTGTCACCGTATCGCGCAAGTAACGCACTCAAGGGCTCCCTACCGAGGGATCGAACCTAGGCTTGAGCCGCTGCCTAGGGAGGCCTAATCGGGTGTGCGGGAGCGAAATTAACCCCCAGACCACGGCGGCGTGATCTGTGGTTACGCGGGCGTGGGCGTGAGCACGCTCTGTTTCGAGGGACAGGCTGGTACTGATCGTTCGCTGACGTGATTAAATCAGGAGGGTCGGTAAAAATGCATCACGGACGTCTTTTATAACGCGCAGCGTTAGGTACGGGTTCATAGTTTACGGCGGATACCACTAACGGATTGGAATGATTCGCGGCTTTTTCAAAATAACTAATCGTAAGTGATTTTACGTACGCCCAGATAGAAGGGATCTCTAGGTCTCTATGGAGATCGACTCTCCGAATGTACCACGGACACCGGTCACTTTACGTAAAACACGATTTTGGAGAACCTGCAGCTTATGAAAGTTATCTTTGGACATATGCGCAAAAACGGGGCAGCTATATGTCATCACGGGACGGATACACGTCTTATACAAAGTGAGCTTGTGTCTGAGGGACATCTTACTCTTATGACAAAGCAACGGATGGAGGCGACCCAAGACCATAGCGGCTTTGTTTCGCACTCTGTCTATATGTGAATTGAACTTTAAATGTTTATCTAATGTAACACCGAGATATTTGACCTCTTCGACCCAAGGGATATCGATTCCGTATAGCCTGATGGGCTCAAATTTATTAACGCGTTTCGTGGGATCGAAGAGTATTGCGGCACTCTTATCGGGATTAACTTCTATGCGCCATCGACGAAACCATTCACCGAGAATATGAACGGCTTTTTCGATGCGCTTCCTAAGAAAGTCCGACCGCCAACCGGATGTGTAAATAACGGTATCGTCAGCGTAACAACCTACCTCGACCCCCCGAGTTCGAGGTAGGTCACTGATGAACAGATTGAAGAGCGTGGGCGCGAGTATGGAGCCCTGTGGCACACCTGAGCATATCGGGTGGGGCGGCGATAGTTCACCATCCACTCTGAAGCGGAAAGTCCTATCAGTGAGATAATCGCGGATAATATGAATTGACCTATCGGGTACTCGAGATTTACATAATTTATGGATGAGCCCTCCGTGCCAGACCTTATCGAAGGCCTTGACGACATCGAAGAAGACTGCAATTGTGCGTTTCGGTAAACGTTTCGGATCGGCGTTAAATTTAGAGAATATGTACTCCGTGAGGCGTAGCACTTGATCTGTACACGAGTGTTTGGCACGAAATCCAAACTGCTGAGGCGGTATTAAATTAAGATCTGAAATCGTGACCTGGAGTCGGTTCAGAAGGAGCCGCTCGTAGAGTTTACCTAAAGTATCTAACAAACTAATGGGGCGATAGCTATCGGGAAGCGTAGCTTTCTTGCCGGGCTTGTGAATACCTATCACTACGGCCTTTTTCCAGACGGCTGGAAAGTGACCCTGGGACATGGCCGCATTGAAGATACAGACCAATAGAGCTATAAAGCGATCAGGAAGGAGTTTCAGAACCTCGTTCCTGATTCCATCGGGACCTGGGAACTTCTTAGGCTTAAGACGCTTGATGGCGACTGAAACTTCGTCAAAAGTGATCGAGGTTAGGGTATCCACCGGAGGGGTCGCGATTATATGCTCCGCGGTTGATTCGATTAAACCTATATGGAAGGGGTCAGTATTGTCAGTGTTCGGCGAACACTGTTTTTCAAACTCGCGGCAAGACAATCTGCTTTATCTATGTTATCAAACGCGGGAGGCAACCCGGGGCCTCTGCCGAGAGGAGGCTTTGGAGTAACTAAATCTGATTTTATAGTACGCGTGAGAGCCCAGTACGACAGGTGAGACGGCTGGAGACCCTCCAGAAGTCTGTCCCACCTGTCGCCCCGTATCTCAGAGATACGAGACTTGACTATTTTTCGTAACGAACGTAATCGATCGCGGTTCTCTGCAGACGGGTAAGCGTCGTAAGCCCGAGTCGCGGCGTTCTTTTCCGTGATCAATGCTCTCACGTCATCAGGGAGTATAAAACTACGATCGTTCGCCGCTTGTACCTCTCTCGAGGTCTCTCTGACGGCGGTCTGGAGATAATCAACCAGGGAATCGATGGCCGAATCCGCGTCAGCTTTAGACGCCAACACATCCGGAATCCTGTCTAAACTACTAGACGACGGATTATCTTTAAAGTACTTAACGAGTTTCGCGTAATCAGCCACCCTTACCGACGACGGGGTGAAGTCTGAATTCTGACTTAACTGCAAAATAACCGGACGATGGTCTGAATTGAGTTCGTGTGCAGCTTGTATAAGTCGCACAGGAAGCGTGATATTTTTTAAAAGAGCTAAATCTAAGACGGTCGGACGGCAATGATCTTGATAATGCGTGGGTTCCAGAGGGGCTATGACGTCAAACGCGAGAACCCTACCATCAGTGAAAGGTGCAAGCGCGGTGTGTTTGGCGGTATGTCAAAGGGCGTAAGGTCCTCTGTGCATGCCGTGTAATACTGGTACGAAGAGTGTTCGACAAAGCAATTTGAATGTTATGTTAATACAGATAGAGTTGCAGATGTTTTTGAGTACTTCGTCAATAGTGCAAAGTTCGTATTTTAACCTGTAGCTTTGGAAATGTAACGTCACAAAAAACCATAATTTTCATCATCATCATCATTGGCAGCTCTTCTCGACCCAATGCAGAAAATAAGCCTCCTCTCTTTTAAAAATAAAAACATGTAATTGAAATCTATCGAGTAATTTTTGGATGTACGTAGGTCAGACTTTGGCCAGTGTATATGTATATTAGTAAGATTAAAAAAAAAAAACAAATTCCATAATATTATAAAAATATTATATTACACCTAATTTAAAAATATAAAAAATACATATACCTATACATTAAAAAAATTACTGAAGATTAATTTGACCCGCAAAAAGCTAACGTCACGCAATATCTCCAGGCGGTCACCCATCCAAGCACTGACCACGCCCGACATTCTTAACTTTGGTGATCGGGCATGAACCGGTGGACGTTGAGGACAAAACATTTCTATCTACGCGTCTCTCTCGCATATTTGTGACGTCACATAATATTAAATAAAAACAATTTGAATCTTACAGTTATACGAGGGTGGTCTGAAAAGTTTCCGACCTAACATAGACACAAGAATTTTTATCATAAAATTTATTTTTATTTTTCAACATAGTCTCCTTGTGACTCTATACACTTCTGCCAGCGATGCTCCCATCTCTTTAATCCGTCCAAATAGTACTCGGCGTTCTTCTCTGCAAAATGGTTGTTCACGAAGGTGATTACCTCCTCATTTGACAAAAATCTTTGTCCTCCGAGTGCAGTTTTTAGCTGAGGGAACAGAAAGAAGTCGCTTGGGGCTAGATCTGGTGAATAAGGGGGATGGTCAAGCAGTTCGAACCGTAATTCGTGGATTTTCGCCATGGCAACTGTTGAGGTGTGAGACGGGGCGTTGTCTTGGTGAAACAGGATTTTCTTTTTTTGCAAATGTGGCCGTTTATCCGCAATTTCTGCCTTCAGCTTGTCAAGTAATGATGCGTAGTATGCTCCTGTAATGGTTTTCCCTTTTTGAAGATAATCAATTAGGATAACTCCATGACTATCCCAAAAAACAGTCGCCATCACTTTCCCAGCCGAAAAAACAGATTTTGCTTTTTTTGGAGCCGGTTCCCCCTTTGCAGTCCACTGTTTCGACTGTGTTTTTGTTTCAGGCGTATAGTGATGTATCCAAGTTTCATCTACAGTAATTAATCGGCGCCAAAACTCGGATTTATTGCGCCTAAACTGTGCCAACAGAGCATTGGAAATGTTCATTCGAACACGTTTTTGGTCTAAAGTTAGCAAACGCGGCACCCAACGCGCGGACAGCTTTCTCATACCTAAATCTTGATTTAATATGTGACAAACACGTTCTTTGGACATCTTCATTGCCTCTGCTATCTCTCTCACTTTAATTCGGCGGTCATCTAACACCATTTGGTGAATTTTATCGATGTTATCGTCAGTCGTTACAATTTTTGGACGTCCTGGACGTTCATCATCTACCAAGCTCTTACGGCCACGTTTAAATTCAGCTGCCCAAAATTTCACTGTGGTAAATGAAGGTGAAGAGGCCCCGTATACAGAGTTTAACTCATCTTTGATTTGCGTAGGCGTATTCCCTTCCAAAAACAAATATTTTATGACTGCTCGATACTCGATTTTTTCCATTTTCACAAAAATACTCACTTCGGCTCACTCAAAGGACTGTCAAATAAAAACTGCGCGTCCAAAATGGCTGAAACTTTGGTGTGTTACTGTCAAAAGATGCACAACTATATTCCCTGACTTTTATTGACGAGTGTTGCCATTTTCAAGTTGAGGTCGGAAACTTTTCAGACCGCCCTCGTACAAGTAGGGTTGCAAAGGTTTTTGAGGAGGTATTTCGTTAATAGTGCAAAGATTGCGTTTTGTGTGCCTGCGTATTTCGTTTAGATTGACATTTTAAAACTCGCAATACCTTTTGAATGTGATGGCCGATTTTAATAATTCAAAAAGTTATCTACAGGTACTGAAACAGTCTTACTTTAAAAATAATTTTTTGGATATGGATTAATATATAGACATGAATAACATAGTCTTTTACGCATGGTATAGTTTTTATTAAGATTTATTTCAAAAATGTAGTTATAGTGACATAATCACAATAGGTAAACATATGGTACCACGAGGTTTTTTATAGATAATAATATGTTCTTTAATATTGTAGAACATATTTTTGTTCTATCATTCATAGTTATCGGGGTGCATGCGATGAAATACATTTTATGACAAATTTTTTTAATACCTTGACTACATTATTGAAATTTTAGTAGAAATCCCAATTTTTTTCTAAAAAAAAATATAGCCTATGTTACTAAGGGTTTTTTTTCGAAATGTCTACGCTATTGACCCAGCAAGGTCTTAACAGCTTCACTGGACTACTAAGGCGAGCGCTTAAGGCACTCAGCCCATTTTATTTTGGCAACCAGCTCAAGGGTGCACGACACACCTCGGCTTGGCTGTTGCCTGTTGCATGCAAAATCGCGACCTATCTTAGCTAACCTAGCTAACTATTCATATATGTACGAGTTGTTGAAACGTATATGTGTACCAAGCATACACGCCTCAACAACTCCTCCATATATTTATTATCGGAAAATTGAGAGTTTTTCAGTTCGATAAGGGAAAAAGTAAACCCTTGCACTATCATGTGTAAGCGTGTAGCGTTCACGTGTGTGGGGGTGATCGTGTAGTGTTGTAGCTGTGATGTATATTTGTGTATCACCGTATCGCGCAAGCAACGCACTCAAGGGCTCCCTACCGAGGGATCGAACCTAGGCTTGAGCCACTGCCGTGGGAGGCCTAATCCGGTATGTTACTAAGGGATAATGTAGCATTCTAATGGTTAACGAATTTTCGAAATCCGTCCATATTCGTAACTAACATACAAAAATACTACGATTCCTCTTTATTATAATAGTTTAGAAAAATAATTTGAATCTTATGTTTTACTGATAGGGTCGTTAATAGTGCGAAGCTTGTGTGTAATCACCACGAACGTCGGCATGGCCGATTTAAGTTTAGGGTGCGCCTATAGATGTTTTACATCAAAAATCACATATAATCTGGGTATATGTTTGAGTGAGACCGGGGATAGTTTGGATTCACAATTGGAAATGGTAATTGTGGCTGCAATCGGGTATCAGTTTTATTCAATTTTATCGCTTTTAAAAATACAATTGAAACCAGTGATAACCAATTTGGTACAGACGAAGTTGCACGGGTCAGCTAGTATATAATAAACTAGCGGGCCCGGCACGTTGTCCAGTCCTAATTATAAAAAAAAATCTTTACAGATTATAAACCAAAACCTTCCTCATTAATAACTTATTTACTGGTAAAAACCGCATTAAAATCCGTCCAGTAGTTTTTAAGTTTATAGCGAACAGACAGACAGACGCGTTACCGAACTTTGTTTTATACTATGTAATGATTACTTACAATAATTAGAACTACTATATATCAGGATTACATCCAAGGCGAAATAAACGAGTTTGAACCAAGATTATAATAGGTCACCTATGAAATTGCCGTTCTGCAGTACTGGCCATTTCAAATCAAAATAATTTTTATTTGGCTAGAATTCTAATTTCAAATTAATTTTATTTTAAAAACATGGAATTCTTTTTCCAAAAGTAGTCATTTGTTTAATGATTAGGTTTACATTTTTATCGCATTTCAATCTTTTTTGTCATCATGGATACGTTAAAAATTCGAGTAATTGTGGAACATGAGTACCGTCGTAGCAGCAACGCGGCATAAGCGGCGTGGAACATCAACGACATTTACGGAGCTAATACTACAAATCAACGCACCGCCTGTTATTGGCTTCCGTCCTGGGAATATCGACCTGAAATATGAACCTCGCGGTCGTCCGAAGACTTTGGTTGACAATGACGAATTAAACGCGCTTGTGGAAGCTAATGATACACAGTCTACAACTGAATTAGCAGCAGCTTTCGACGTTAGCGTCAAAACAATATTGGTCCAATTGCGTTAAATTGGCAAGGTAAAAAAACTTGACAAATGGGTGCCCCACGAACTCGATGATCGCCAGCGCGAAGTACGCGTCAAGACGTGCCTTGCACTGCTCAAAAGACAAACAAATAAAGAAATTTTGAACCGCATTGTTACCTGCAAAAAAATGGCTTCTCTTTGATAATCGCAAGCGCTCAGCAAGTTGGTTGGATCCTGGTTCAGCACCTAAACAATGCCCTAAACGAAAACTTACCCTAGAAAAGTGATGGTCACTGTTTGGTGGTCTAGCGCCGGTGTGATTCAACGCAGCTTCTTACCAAACGGGGTGAGCATTACTGCAGATATGTACTATGAAGAACTGAACACAATGATGGAGAAGCAGGCACATCACCAACCAGCATTGGTCAATCGCTCGTCTCCGCTGCTCCTGCACGAAACCGCGGGGGCAGTTTATTGATTCGGGAGGCAACAAATTCTTCAAAGGCATTGTGTACTGCCTCTCGGGTATTGAATTTTTTCCCCGCCAAGGAGTTATCCAAATTCTGGAAAAAGTAGTAGTCTGTAGGCGCAAGGGCTGGTGAGTAGGGCGAATGACGGAGAACTTCCAACCCCAATTCTTGCAATTTGGATACCGCTGCTGTGCAGTATGAGGTCCCGCGTTGTTGTGCACGAGCAGCGGAGACGAGCGATTGACCAATGCTGGTTGGAGATGTGCCTGCTTCTCCATCATTGTGTTCAGTTCTTCACAGTACACATCTGCAGTAATGCTCACCCCGTTTGGTAAGAAGCTGTGATGAATCAGACCGGCGCTAGACCACCAAACAGTGACCATCACTTTTCCATGGGTAAGTTTTCGTTTACGGCATTGTTTAGGTGCTGAACCAGGATCCAACCATTTTTTTTTCGAAATGACTACGCTATTGACCCAGCAAGGACTTAACACTTCATCGGACTACAAAGGCGAGCGCTTAAGGCACTCAGCTCAAGGGTGCACGGCACACCTCGGCTTGGCTGTTGCCTGTTGCATGCAAAATCACGACCTATCTTAACTAACCTAGCTAACTTTTCATATATGTATGAATTGTTGAAACGTATATGTGTACCAAGCATACACGCCTCAACAACTCCTCCATATATTTATTATCGGAAAATTGAGAGTTTTCAGTTCGATAAAGGAAAAAAGTAAACCCTTCCACTTTCATGTGTAAGCGTGTAGGCGTGCACGTGTGTGGGGGGTGATCGTATAGTATTGTAGCAGTGATGTATATTTGTGTGTCACCGTATCGCGTAAGCAACTCACTCAAGGGCTCCCTACCGAGGGATTGAACCTAGCCATGAGCCATGGGAGGCCTAATCGGGTAAGATCCAACCAACTTGCTGAGCGCTTGCGGTTATGAAACAGAATCCATTTTTCATCGCAGACAATGTACAAACAAACAAACTCTTCAGCTTTATCTCTAGCTTATATATTAGTATAGATATTTACTTTACTTCAACTACAAATAATTTGTTAAAACAAAATTAAATGAGTTATATATGGTGGGAATTCATAATTTTTAAGAAGTGGCAAAGCATATTTATGAAATACAGTCAACTGTCGTTAGAATTTCATCCATATTCGTGGGAATTATTTCACATGTTTTAGTTGTTGCTCACTTAATTTCCGCAATATTTTCTCAGTAAAATGAGATTTTTTTTTAATCACTTTATTGTATACAATTTAGTCAGGAAGTTTATAAATGTATTGGATTATATATAAACGCCCAGTCAGAATCGCTAAGCATATAAATTTTACCAAACTAATTTGGAGCATCGATTTCATACCGCAAGTATCGTTTATCTAGCGTTTGCTAGAGTTTAAACTAGTAAAATGGTGAGTCGCAAATTTACATAGCACTTCATATTTTTTTCTATACTAATATATAAAGCTGAAGAGTTTGTTTGTTTGTATGGTTGAACGCGCTAATCCCAAGAACTACCGGTCCGATTAGAAAATTTCTTTCAGTGTTAGAAAGCTCATTTATCGAGGATGGCTATAGGCTACATATCATCAGGTTAAAACCAATAAGAGCAGAGCACGAATGAAGAATGTCTCAAAATCGGGCTATTTTGAGAGCTTCCGCTGCGTGTTAGCATCACTATTATATACGTTGCCATGGTACCGAGATAACATTCTATCGCAAACATTTCCAAAGTTTATTTTGTGTTGCTATTCAAAAAGTTTAGTAGTAATAATATTCGTCCAATAAGATAGGTGAAGGAATTAGTCCATACTGTCAATTCTGTAGTTGTCAATATAGGTAGTTATTATGAATTCTATAGCCAGTTTTCTTCTATGTATATCCAAGTTAATGTAAAGGTATAGGCGCTAAATCTATACTATTATTATAAAGCTGAAGAGTTTGTTTGTTTGTTTGGTTGAACGCGCTAATCTCAAGAACCACCGGTCCGATTTAAAAGTTTATTTTAGTGTTAGATAGCTCATTTATCGAGGATGGCTATAGGCTATATATTATCACGCTAAAACCAATAGGAGCGGAGAACTAATGAAGAATCATCTCAAAATCGGGCTATTTTCAGAGCAACCGATGCGTGTCAGTGTCAGTATTATATGCGTTGCCATGGTAACATGATAACATTCTATCGGAAATATTATTAGGGTTTATTTTGTGTTCCTGTTCAAATGTTTATTCTACGTTATTTTTAATGCCAATTTTTGATTATAAGTAGTACGTTGCTATCACAAACATTTTTAAAGTCTATTTTGCGCTGCTATTCTAAAAGGTTTTTTTTACTTTATTTTTGGCAATCAATCTTTCCGATTATTACTGCCATTGTCACGTAGTCAATAATATCATAAACTTCGTGTGATCATTCCAATATTAAGCATCGTGTGAAACCATATTCTAACAAGATGGTGGATCCCTTGCTAGAACCTTCCAGGGAGTTTTTGTGGCATCTCAGAATTTCATGCTCCGTGTTATTATTTTCCATTCACTTCACTTATGCATAATAAACTAACTATATTACGTAAAAGACCACCAAACTTATACAATATATAGTCAAATAACACAAGATTATGAATAAAATATAAAATCCACTACATGACAGACTAAAATCCCGCCAAAAACTCTTCTAAAAGGTTAGTAATAATAATATTCGTCCATCAATACAGGCGAAGGAATTAATCCATACTGCCAATTCTGAAATAATTCTGAAATGACTACGCTACCTAGCAAGGTCTTAACAGCTTCAACGGACTACAAGTAATATTTGAACGGGAATTTTACGGGCAAATAACTAACTAATTAGCTATTTATTTTAAGCTAGCGAGTTCATACCCGATATTATATCTATATAACACAAGATTGAACACATATTGTTCGATAATGTATAGCTTAATATTTTCATTACTTTCTTATATAGTGTAAGTGAGCACTGAGGGTGATACATAGATAGTAGTTTAAAGTCCCAGCTATGTGGCTTATGATAAATTCCATCCCATTCGATACACTATTAGTATTCACATATATAAGGTACATGTTACCTGTTACTGTAGATGATGTGCGTGTCATACTTATATATGCTAGAGTAAGTTCCTGTATTGTGTAGCCCATACATTTACACTGACAAAAGAGAATACTTTGGGATCCTATGTTGGTTTAAAGCATACTTGTATGGGCTAACTAACTAGCCACCCAAGTGCATATATCATATTAGTGATTAATGAATTACTTATTAATGAATTATTAGTTATTCTAGAATACCCATCGTATCAATAATTCTAAATTAACAATGTAAAAACATTTCTAATTATTAATTAAAAGCATAATGTAAAATATAATATTGCTTTATCATAATAATCTCTAGTGTTCTAGTTTTGTCATGAAAAAATAAGTAATATAAATTTTAAGATAATTAAAAACTTACTACTTCTGGATGAATATGATGAATCTTTGGATAAAATTCTTCGTGAGTCCCATTCCCTAGGTTTCTCCCACTGTGACACTTCACTGACACAGTTGAAATAATACCTCTTCCCTGATGAACTAATATGTTCTGACCATTCACTTCCAGAAGAAACACTTGTGGCTGGTGCACATCTTTTATCATATTTATTACTTCTAACACTAATGTTCATGCCACTAGTCCTACTCTTTTTCTCCGTCTCACTCCTTTCATGATTACTCCTTTCTCTTTCACTATTTTTACTACGGTCCTTCGGAGATTTGACACTGTCTGAAATTATTTTTAATATGACACATAAATGTATTAGTCATTGGTAAATTAAAATAACTATCACATAAATTACAATAATTAAAATTGCTACAGCATATGTAAAATAAACACTCTCATAGAAGACTATTTACACAGAGTACATCAAGCATAAATTAAGTAAAATTAACATTTAACTTCATTTAATGTTAGCATATATTCAAGATATTTAAAGAATTTAATATCAAAATAGTGTTTTGTTAATTTCAATCTTATGAAGGGATTAAAGAGTTACAATTTTTTACAAAATGCTGAACTTCGAACAAATTGTTGCAAGCCATATACACAAGAATCACCAAATTTGTCCCTGAACAAAAATCAGTATCTTACATGTAGTATATTTATTTAACTTTTATTAAGTATGGAAAGAAAATATTATATTGTAATTATAATAATAGTATACCAGCTCCTGTCTACTTGACACGTCATAGTAAAATAAAATTAAGTCCTCCAACACAGGTCAATATAATATTACAAAAAATTCGCTACATTCAAAAAGTGAGCCAAAGTTTAATTTTTAGATGGCATTAGGGGAAAATTAAAATAGTAACATAATATTACCTGCATACTTATTCCTAGAGGATTTGAAGTCTCTATCTCTCTCCTTTTCAGGACCTTTCTGCAGGTATGAATTCCTCGATGTTGTATATCCTCTATCATCTGCCATGTGACTGTAGTGATGATGGCTGTGACTTGACTGGCTCGAGTGTGCATGATGTCCGTGTATTGAAACATTGCCATTGGGTGAACGAAGAGGTGTGTATCGGTTGTCTGATGAGACATAATCATTTGCAGCTCTCCTCTCACTCTTTGAATTGTATTTCTGTTCACAACATTAATCAATATAAGTTTATAAAAACTAAACAAAACACACATCTATTTCTAAGTAAGATACATGGTATTTACAGTTCCATTCATTCCATTACAATTATATTTCCCAATAATATTTTAATGCTATTGTGAGATTCATAATAATTTCAGCAAGATGAGATTTGCTTATATGTAGTAACCATATAATAAACAACAAATAAATACAGTTCACAAAAATAAAAATAAGAGACCCTGGTACCCAACATCATAATAATAGTAATTCAATATACTGATAAAAACAGGAAAAGAGTATATGGGTGTAGTAATTACGTACAGAAATACTTATTACAAATTACATTCAACCGTTTCAACAAAGCTCGTGATAAATAAGGTTTTCATCTTATATAACTTTTTGGTTTACGTTTACCTGATATGGATGGGTCTGATGTTTATCGAAGTACCTGAAAACAGATTTAAAGCGTTAAAAACATTCATGGAAATTACAGCGCTCTGTCGGCGACCGCCATCTATAGAATGTAATGCCGAAGCATCGAAAGTCGTATCATACCCATCGCTTATTCGCTGAGGTTTCCTTGCATGCATTACCATCAATGCAAAAGTACGATTTATTACGGCCTCTGTGATAAAATGCAATACGAGACCGTTATCATCAAAAACAGTTTTTAGACAAGGCCGTAATATATCTTGTTGGACGCCATGTCACATCCAAGACACTCAAGAAGGATTCAATAGCGATGCGAAAGAGATAGAAGATGCATTTAAAATACAGAAAAAAGTAGAAATCTATGGTCGCGAGCAACCAAAAAGGAGCGTATTTTTTAATGTTATGTATAATGAGTAAGTTTCGGTTCATTTTTTTTTGTTACTTATACACGCGAAACCGGGGTGGACGTAATTAGTTTAAAATAAAAAGTATTTTGGTTACACTTTTTTTTTTCACTTTCCGTACCAGTTAAATTTTGTGATCATAAACGATAAGCCCATATACTTTCAAAATGTTATAAAGTCCCTTAACAAGGTTTTTACAATCCTACTGTTATATTAAAATGGTATTCTTTAGTACATAATAAAAAAAAAATGTAGTCTATCACGTCTACTAATGATACAGAGGTCTTAGAATATTAACTCACACGACGCTTAATATTGAAGTCATCGCACGAAGCTTGTAATATTATTTTCTACGCGACAATGGCAGTAATAATAGAAAATATTGATTGCCAAAAAAAAAAAACATTATTATGTGGATTTTTGGTTAATAATTAGCTAGTTTCTTGAGATAATAACTCTATTGGTATGATATATAATTGGCCTCCGTCATTTAATATTTTGCGGATATATTATACAAGTTTTTGTATGGTACTTTATAATTTAATTGATCATATTTCTGAAGAGATAACTTCTTTTGGTCAGTTCAGAGATTAAACTCGTAACGAAAAATTTAGTTTAAACAAACGACGAACACAAAGTCATAACCTTAGTTTAAAAGTTTAGTTCAAATATTTTGTTTATGCCATAGAGTACCGAACATGCTAGTAGTCAATAAAGAGTGCATAATTGGTTTTTATTATGGGAACAGTGCGATCTGGTCTCGCGGGTGTAAGGTGGGGCACTTGTGATATTGATACCACTTAAAACTTCAATATCTGATTTTATTGAAGTAAATCATTTGCGCAACAAACCTTTGTTTGCATTGTAAGTATTTTATTTTTAATAGACGTTGATGTGAAATAAGTTCCAAGAACTCTATACGTAAACTGTTTTTATTAAGAGGGGTATCAACAGTTTTATCTCGTACAAATCTAGCAATGTCTTCTACGTCCGTCGATGATTCTTGTGCATGTTGGTCAATTTAAAACACAAAAACCATAATTTATTTTATTTAGAAAAGTTCTATCGTACGTTTAACCTAAACAAACAATGACAATAGGCAACTAATAAATAATAATGCCTTACGTCAAGTTTTAAAGATGAAACTTCAAATTAGCGACTTCTAGCAACTAATTGAATATTGAAAATGTTTAAGTATTTTGGTAGTAATTTAATTGTAATTACTGGTAACAACATGAATTGCTGATGTAGTTTTTGAAATTTCCCTATCAGAATGACGGTCGATCTCGGGGTCGAATGAAAACAGCAAAAATAGTTATAACGTGACTAAGAGGTTTTTTTTTTCTCATATATGGCAAGGCGCGACAAACTAAAAGTTGTTATAACTAATCCAACTAAAACCTTTTGTTCGCTTTATCACAATGAAATATTCGCAATATAGTATTTGCACCGTATTTTTACCATGAAATATTGTGAAACATTTAGCGACTTCTGGCGGATTTTATAATTATGTATTTTTTTAAATCTAGCGACTTTTTAAATATCGTCTGGTGACTTTTTATTTTTTAAAGGGAACACTGATGTGGCCACTGTTGCCGTTTTAGCGTCTTTGTCGCTAGATATAACGAATTTAGGGCATGTTTAACGACTTTTTTAATCTAACGACTAATTGAATATTGGAAATATTTAAGTATTTTGGTAGTAACTTAATTGTAATTAATGGAAAAAACATGAATCGCTGATGTTATTTTTAAAATATCCCTACCAAAATGATGTTCGATCTCGGGGTCGACCAAAATAAAACAGCAAGAAAAGTTATAACGTGACTAAAACTTGTTATAACTAATCCAACTAAAGCCTTTTGTTCGTTTTATCACAGTGAAATATTCGCAATATAGTATTTTCACCATATTTTTTACCATGAAATATTTATCGACTTCTGTATTTTTCATAATCTAGCGACTTTTTAAATAAAGTCTGCAGACTTTTGTATTTCCTAAACGGCAACACTGGCTATGACTTAAGCTAACCTAGAAAAGCTATAGTACTGCAGCAGTGCTACTGCTAGTATTGCTTTTGCTCATTTTTGTGTGGTAGGAGGGGCATTATAAATCATGGCAAAACCAATTGACCTGGAATTAAAAAAAGCGTTTGTTGAACTTCAAGTGAAAATGGTAGAAACAAGTAAGAAGATAAAAACTATAGACACCCAAATAAGTGTATTCAAACGTCTTTTACATCGACTCGATGCAACTCAGACTGAGATCAGAATGTTACCTCCGGAAACGAAGACCTACGAGTCTGTCGGCAGAATGTTCTTATTTACCGAATTGGACGACGTGAAGCGCAATCTTAAAAAAAGGGAGTCGACATTGAAGACGTTCGCAACGGAATTAGAGAACAATAAAAAATATTTGGAGAGAAATTTGAAAGAGAGTGAAGACAATATTAGAGAAATGGTGCAGCAGAAAAAAGAGCAGAGCGATACTAAATCTAACTAAATCTTTTAATTTCATGAGTTTCTTGTCATATTTATATAACCTAGGGTTAGATTTTGTTTTATATATTATTGATTTTTATTTTTTGACAAGCAGGTTAGAAATGGAGGTGTGAGAGATTAATCGCCTGTGAAATGAATACACAGAAATAATTTGTTTTAGACGAAGAATATATTTATCTTATGACTTTTCATATAAAGAATTGCAAAATGTGAACTCACTATAGACAACTTGTTTTTGAGACTAACCAGTAGCTGCTAGAATATTGGTTCATTCATCATGAAATTGAGATTTACTACAATATTAATTAGATTTAGCTTAACCACGCAAATATTTAAGTATTCATTTAATTAACTTGAAATTCATATAATGCTTATTATAATTGTATTTTATATAATAATAATGATGACATGTTTAGTATTAATTTTAATAAATAATGTAATTTGACAAAAATATATAATAATAATTATGGATTTTAGAATTGTATGTCATATAATGCTAATAAAATATGTAACTTGACGAAATCATGTAATACTGATTAAGAATTTTATAATTATATATCATATTAATAATAATTGAAATAAATACAATTCAAAAGATTAACAACTTTTCTTAATTCTATTATTCCTTTACAATGGGCGGTGATGAGATATTGTAATTGTCAATCTTTTTCAAATACTAATGAGATAAGACCAGAACGACATTGTTCCTTTCACTCCACTATTATTCTTTATTCAATCTCTGTTTATTCCATCACTCTTTAATTTTGAAAGATCCCTTTGAATTGTATGCATGTAATGTTTTAAAACAGGTAATAGAGCCATTGCCTAAGCCTGACCAAAGTAAATCAAATCTCCATTTTTTCTTTGTCAAAGACAAAAGAAATCAATACAAGCTATGACCAAGTGTCTTTGTGTGAAGACCATACCACTCTTATTTGTGGTGCAAGCTACTACAACACGTAAATATTTTCATACAGCCAGCCCCCTCTATGTTTAATGTATTTACTATCTTATACTACACTGTCATTTAACATCAGATGATATTGTGGTGACACGGTGAAAGTGGATATGAAGAGGAACAACCTCACACAAAAGAATGCCACAACTGGACAATTGGGAAAGTGAACCCTAGCACCAAGCCTCGAAACTGCTATGAGGATGAAGTATATGAGCAATATATTGCTATTAATTAAAGTACAGTAGAGTAAAAAAAATAAATTTAGCCATCATGGGACGCTTGGCAAATGTAATACATCGGAATTGTTCGAATCGAATGAATCTCATATTCTCGAACTCTCAAATTATACTATACGTATGCGAGCTCAGTGCGGCAAGGCAGATTGTGCATGTCATCGCGTCGCTACGTCTCACACACTTGCCACGCCAACTACCAGGATTACCCGTGCCTATAGATGTTTCACATCAACAATGATATAACTATGAGTCAAAACACGTCAAGTGGACCCCCCTTTTACAGTTGATTATTAAATTCAGGTATGAATATTTGTTCATGGAGTATTTACTATGAACAATTAATCCCCAGAATAGTTTTTGAAAATTTTTATTTTAACCACAGTTTTCTTTTAAATGAAAATTTTTATGACTTTTAATTTAAAAATCAATAAATAAAAAGCTATTAAAGATATTTTAATGAAACTTTCAGGATTTATAGTTGTACTTTGATAAGATATATAAAAACTAAATTTTTTTTTTTTTCATATTGTTAATTAACTTTTTAGTTAACAAATGAAAATTTCAACGACGTCTCCCTCGAAAAACAATTTTTTTTCGATATTATGCATCAATCATTTAAGTAATAGAATCCGCAAAAAAATTTGACTGCTCGCGATTAGATTGAACAAAAAAGAAATTATTCAAAGTTTCATTAAAGTATCTTTAATAGCTATTTATTTATTGATTTTTTAATTAAAAGTCATAAAAATTTTCATTAAAAAAAACTGTGGTTAAAATAAAAATTTTCAAAAACTGTTCTGGGGATTAATTGTTCATATTAAAAATACTTCATGAACAAATATTTATAACTGAATTTAATAATCAAGTGGAAAAGGGGGTCCACTTGACGTGTTTTGACTCTAGAGTTATAATATCATTAGACATAAAATACATATATTTCTAACTGTTACCCGCGACTACGTCGCCGTTGTTTCTTATCTTAAGAATATATTTTATAGCCAGAGAAGCAAATAGATTTTGCGTAAAGAAAATCTCGATAAACAGTACTATCTATTTATTTCTACTTTCCTACGTATGCACACCACACCGCTTACCACACTTCAAACATTGCTTAACACGTACTGCTTATAAAAATTGTAGTTTCTTAAAATTTATTATCTCAAGATACATACTTTAAACTAGCTGTGCCCGCGACGTCGTTCGCGTGGAAACTTATGTAAAAACAGCGATTAAAAGTCATCCAACTGTATTAAGTCCATTTACTTATCTACTTTTATTTCGTACTTACGCCGCGTCGTCATTAAAATTACATTTGCTCTTAATAGTGTGGACTGATGTTAATGTATAAATAACTAAATTATTTTTGAAGAGTTGCTTTATGATTTTCGTGATGTGGTTTTCAACGAACGAGAACCGGTGTTTTCAGCGTGGTATGCACATTGACGACAAAACATTTCTATCCACGCGTCTTTCTTACATGTGTGTGACGTCACAGAATATTAAATAAAAACAGTTTGATGTTCTTATGTTTATATCGGTAGGGTTGCAATTTTTTTTTGAGTATTTCGTTAATAGTGCAAAGTTGGTCTTGTGTCGCCAAGCCAAAATCAGCTTTAAGGGTGCGCCTATAGACCTTCACTTAAAAAAATCTGGACTGTAAACTGGCAGAATTCCATTTCCAGAACAATCTAATACATACTGTACCTTATGTAGGTAGATCTATATAGTGAATAGTCCCTTGAAGCTATTAAGACCTTGTTAGGTCAATAGCGAAGTTAAATCGAAGAAAAAAACGATATAATGTAATATGTTAGCTTAAGAAGTCATTCTTGAATCTCCTCGTTATTACACGTTCAGCAATACGGTTGAGTTCTATTGAGTTTCCTGTGATAGAATCTTTGGTACTTGTAGGTCACATACATCGTCACTATATTTCAGGTTTCGTTTCCAAAACAGATCAAAAGAACGTAAGTGGAATGACTGAATAGAATATTCGAGAAAGATGCAAGATCATTTTATATTGTCTGATATATCTTCCAGATAACTTTCAAAGATTAAAAATAATTGCTGAATTACATCCAACAGCGGATATCTAAATTGCGACATAACAATATTGTGTCATATTCAACGAACGTATATATATCTCAAAATAAAAACTTTATGAAGTCTGAGTGGCATTAATTAACGTGATAAAATATTTTACTTCAGCTTGTATTTTTTAGTATACGATTGCAATACAGCTGTATATAACTGTTTTTGAAAATGTTTCAAATTTTGGAATAGCATGTGTCACAGTTCCATTTTCAAATCCAAAAATCGAGCATGCATTTTCTACTTTTAATGTTCTCAAAAATAATTAATTATTTTACAAAGTAATGCTGTATCTTGTATAAGATTTACACCTTCCCATAGAATGTTATTTGTAACTTTATTGAATATGTATATGCATGAATTTCAAAAGCTGGAACCAGAACATAATGAACAAGTCAATATAATATTAGATAATTTGTGAATAAAAAATTGAAAAGTTTTTATTTTGTAGGTAGTAGAGCCCTGCTGAAGCTATTTTTGGTTTCAGCATGAATGGGTCGGCTACTCCGGGGTAGTACCACCCCTCTCACAGATAACCGACGTGAAATAACAATGCTTGCATTGTTGTGTTTCGTTCGGTTAGTGAGAGAGCCGGAGGCCCACGTCCCTTCCTCTTTCCTGCTTTCCCTTTCCTTTCCCTCCCCCTTCTCCTATATACAGGCTGGCAACGCACTTGCGACGTCCCTGATGTCGCTAGTATCTATGGACGGTGGTGATCACTTAACATCACGTGACTCAACAGTTCGTTTGCCTCCTTTGACATAAAAAAAAAGAAATATTACACCAAAATTGTTACTTTTTATTTATAATGCTGAAATTAGTATACATCCCATTTTTTTAATTAATTTAATAGACATAATAGAATAATGTTCTGTGAAAAGAATGCGTAGAAGTAAAAATTAGTATCATTAGTAAAACTATTAGAATAATATTTTTAGCCACTCCCCGTGCAAAAAATTGATTGAATTATTGACTTACTATTGACTGTATCGGGGATGTTGCTGATGACCTGAGGGGTTATTAGCAATTGGTCGACGTTATCGGCTGTTCGTGACTCAGCTGAATGTTATAAAAGGCGAGTCTGTCGAGTCATCGGGGCTCCGCCCGATAATGACTTATAGCTGTCCGGTTTTTGCTCACGCGAATAATTTCAGAAGGTTACAAACTCTGCAGAACCAGGTTCTGCGTAAAATCACCGGTGCCCCGAAATACGTCCGGAATACGTATCTCCACAGGGACCTGGAGATGCCGTCCGTCTGGGCGTATATAAAATTACTTACGACTAGCTATTTCGAACGAGTCGCGAATCATCCCAGTCCGTTAGTGGTATCCGCCGCAAACTACGAACCCGTACCTAACGCTGCGCGTTATAAGAGACGTCCGCTACACATTTTCACCGACCCTCCCGACGATATCACGTCAGCGAACGATCAGTACCAGCCTGTCCCTCGTAACAGAGCGTGCTCACGCCCACGCCCGCGTAACCACAGATCGCGCCGCCGCGGTCTGGAGGTTAATTTCGCTCCCGCATACCCGATTAGGCCTCCCACGGCAGCGGCTCACGCCTAGGTTCGATCCCTTGGTAGGGAGCCCTTGAGTGCGTTGCTTGCGCGATACGGTGATACACCCATACATCACTGCTACAACACTACACGATCAACCCCACACACGTGCACGCCTACACGCTACACACTTTGGTGGAGGGGTTTACTTTTTTCCCCTATCGAACTGAAAAACTCTCAATTTTTCGATAAAAATATATGGAGGAGTTGTTGAGGCGGATATGCTTGGTACACATATACGTTTCAACAACTCAAACATATATGAATAGTTAGCTAGGTTTGCTAAGTTAGGTCGCGATTTTGCATGCAACGGGCAACAGCCAAGCCGATATGTGCCGTGCACCCTTGAGCTGGTTGCCAATATAAAATCAGCTGAGTGCCTTAAGCGCTCGCCTTAGTAGTCTGGTGAAGCTGTAAAGGCCATAAAATTAAGGCCAATAGCGTAGTCATTTCGAGAAAAAAAAAGTCATCGGGGCATTCTATCGCTAGCATTCTTGCGGGAGCATTCTATCAGAGAGTATTCTTGCTCATATAGTTACGTTACGAGTAAATAGTTCGTGGTAATTATGTTTAGTGTTGTATTTCTGTATTTGTTAACGTTGTATTTGATTGTTCTTGGTGGACTGGACCTGACATGTCCTGACGTGTTTGAGAATCTGGTCTTGGCCTGACCTGATATGTTGGAGGAGCTGGCCTGTGTGGCCTGGCATGTCGGAGGGTGATGGCCTGTGTGACCTGACATGTCGGAGGGAG